>CM052441.1:54767170-54796619 GCA_028533085.1 Varecia variegata
ACAAAATATACAAGGAACCAGGGTACCAAGAGCTCCAGGCAACAGAGGAAAACAGAGAGAAGACTTAGAACTAACAACTAATATTAGAATGAGCAGATATATAGAATATAATTGGATTAGTTTGTTTAAGAAAATAAACAAATTGAAAGTATGAGTACAACACAAAACTTATGTAAAATAATCAAGTAGTTTTGAATAAAAATCACATAGAATTCTATTAATAATATATAATCATTGAAATGAAAAATTCAGTTATGCAAACTGAGATAGTATATTAGTGAACAAAATATAGATCTGAAGAAATTTTCCTGAAGGTAGTCAGGAGGGTATGATAAATATAAACAGTTACTAAAAATGCAAAAGTTGAAATGAGAAGTTCTAACTTATTTACAATTAGAATTCTAAGATCAGAGGAGAGGGAAAATGGGGCAGAGATAATATCTGAGCAGATAGTGGATTATAATTTTGAAGAAATTTATTCATTCATCCCAGAAATGTTTATTCAGTGCCTATTATAGTACTGGGTATATAGTAGTGAATAAAACAGATACAAATCTCTCCATACTATCTTGGAATTTTTATTCTAGTCATCGGTAGAAGATAGGAGCCAATGAGCAAATGCTTTCCTCTTTCGTTCCGTGCCAGATGATCTGAGATCATTTCACAAAATGAAACTCAAATTGTACATAAGTCTATGGAACAGTACATAATTAAATTAGTACTTAAGAATATGCGGTATAGGTCGGGCGTGGTGGCTCACACCTGTAATCCTAGCACTTGGGAGGCCGAGGCGGGCGGACTGTTTGAGCTCAGGAGTTCGAGACCAGCCTGAGCAAGAGCGAGACCCCGTCTCTACTAAAAATAGAAAGAAATAATCTGGCCAACTAAAAATATATATAGAAAAAATTAGCCAGGCATGGTGGTGCATGCCTGTAGTCCCAGCTACTCAGGAGGCTGAGGCAGTAGGATCGCTCAAGCCCAGGAGTTTGAGGTTGCTGTGAGCTAGGCTGATGGATGCCACGGCACTCACTCTAGCCCGGGCAACAGAGCGAGACTCTGTCTCAAAAAAAAAAAAAAAAGAAAGAAAAAGAATATGCAGTATAAGCCTGCAATCAAATATAGTTTTGCTGTCACTAGATTTGCAAAACTATTATACATTTGACAATATCAAGTGTTGGAAAAACATAGAACATTGGCAAACACACATAGGTGTTCATAGGGTAGAAATTAGTAAAAAATATTTGGAAAAATAATTGGATATATCTAAGAAATGTGAAGATGAGAAAACCCTAAACCAAGAAATTCTATTCCTAAGTATTAATATGTACCTAAAGAAACTTTTTCACACAAAACCAGAAGACATGAATACAACTGCTCATAGCAAAACTTTTAATATCAAAGCAAAACTGAAAATACAAGTGATCATCAGCAGTAATATGAAGAAATAGCTCTATAAATTAGTTTCAACTAGAAGAAACAACAGGGATGAAAGATTGGCCCTTAATATTGAGCACACAAAGCCAGTTCCTGAATACTATAAGCAGTTTGACTCCATTTACATAAAGTAAAAATGCATAAGTAAACAGCTCATATTAATGCATACATATATGGATGAATGGATGATATAACTCTAAAGAAAAGCACATGAATGACTCAAACAAAGCTCAGGAATATAGATACCTAGAGGAACAAGATAAGGGTGTCAGTTTGGGGAGGGACATACAAGCTATATAAAAAAAGATATTGGTAACAGAAAAGATTTCCCAAAGTGGGTGATGGCTTTTTATGAAATTTGGTCATGTATCTATCTATACACGCACACTTAAATACTTTTATCAACTTAGAATTCAGTAAATGTAACTTTTTAAATAATACAAACATATTTGTATCTTTAAAATAATTCTTCTATTAGGACCTCATTTCTTTGTTTCCATGATTTTTTTATCGCACACATAAATTGTTTCTGACAATTAGAAGCCTCATGGCAATTGGGAAAATGAACCAGAAACCTTGGTAGTGGACACAGTCATTTCAACACAATCAATAATGCTCTAGGTGTCTACATGAATTATTATACCCCCTAAAATAATTCAATGTAGGGAAATGGTAATTTAAATTCTTAAAACGACAATATACAAATTTGGAATATTCATTTTTAGGTATTTATTTTTTTGCCTTTTTTTATTTTTATTTCAGGATATTATGAGGGTACAAACATTTTGGTTACATTTTATGTCTTTGCCTCACCCAAGCGAGGATTAGAGGCATGCCCTTCCCCTCTACAATGCTCACGGCATCCATTACTTGTGAGTTTAGTGCCCCCAACCCCCCCTAATCCCTGGAGAATATTACTACCGTCTGAGCACCATAGTGTTGATCAGTCAGTGCCAATTTGATGGTGAGTACATGTGGAGCCTATTCTTCCTATCTTGTGATACCTCACTGCAGATAATGGTCTCAAGCTCTATCCAGAAAAATATAAGAGGTGCTAGATCACTGTCATTTCTTAAATAATTGTGTAATATTCCATTATATACATATACCAAACTTTAATAATCCATTCATGAATCGATGGGCACTTGGGTTGTTACCACATCCTTGCAATAGTGAATTGTGCTGCCATAAACATTCGGGTGCAGATGTCTTTATTACAGAAAGTCTTTTGCTCTTTTGGGTAGATGCCTACTAGTACTATGGCTGGATCGAATGGTATTTCTATTTTTAGCTCTTTGAGGTATCTCCAAATTATTTTCCACAGAGGTTGCACTAATTTGCAGTCCCACCAGCAGTGTAAGAGTATTCCTGTCTTTCCACATCCTCACCAGCATTTGTTGTTTTGGGATTTTTTTGATAGAGGCCGATCTCACTGGGGTTAGGTGATATCTCATTGTGGTTTTGATTTGCATTTCTCTAATGATTAGAGATGTTGAGCATTTTTTGTACATTTGCTGGCCATTATTCAGTCTTCTTTTGAAAAGTTTCTGTTCATTTCCTTTGCCCATTTATTGATGGGGTTGTTTGATTTTTTTCTTGCTGATTTTTTTTAAGTCCTAGATAGATTCTTGTTATCAGTTCTTTATCGGATGTGTAGAGAGCAAATATTTTCTCCCATTCTGTAGGCTGTCTATTTGCTCTAATGGTAGTTTCCTTGGCTGTGCAAAAGCCTTTTAATTTGATCAGATCCCATTTTTAGATATTTATTTTTTTAAGAAAAACATAGAGGAGAGTTAGACTAAATGAGTTAATATAGCATAGGAACAACTTTTCTGGTGCTTTCACAGTAAGCTTGATTTTTCTTTTACCTTTCAGGCATCTATGATGAATCATAGGTGATGGAGATCATTAAGTTTAAAATTATAAAGTAATTTTCACATGATCTCAATTTAATAGACTAGACACACAAGAAATGCAAGTGGTTCATGGTTAGAAAGAAAGGACTTTGTTTGTTCTAATCTCTTGAACAGGATGCTAACCTGCTTATAGTTAACAGGAATCAATGACTTGACCTCTTCATGAATTCTAGAATGTGGAAAATTTATCTGATCTCAAAAGCATGGTGAAAATCAATTTTGAATTTTCCCTTAGATCAGGTAAATGTATTACATTGAAACTGAAGACGCAGCTATCTGTCTCTTTTTTTCTGGCTTAACCCAACTGAAAAACAAGCAAGTAAATTGAATTCTGAGCTGGGTAGTGAAACAGGGACTCCTGTGGTATCGAGAATTATTTGAAAGCTCTTTCTCTTTCTTCAGGGGCCTTGGGGAAGTGGAAGCACTTCTCTCTTAGCAACCTTTCCTTCACTCTTTCCATTTCTTACAAGATCAAATGATTTATCCTTTAAGAGCATTTAATCTGGAACCATGTTTGTTCTGTGTCTCCATATGCTTCTAATCAACAAGACCTTTTATGGCTGATAGCAATATTGGCATATTTAAAAATCTGCTGTTTGAAGACTCAGCTTCTTTTTATTTCCCTCTTTTTCTTCCCTAGATTTTCAGATAAATCAAGATTAAATTTCACTTTCAATATATTGAATTTATAATAAGCCCCAGAAGATACAGTTTTGCTTAATTTTGTCATGTATCATTGGGAAAAGATGGCTGTGGAGAAAGATACAGAGCACATGTTTTAGGAAAAAAAAAACTTGATTTGGAGACACATGTTATCAAGTAAATGAAAATGTGTCACAGGAAACAGCCATGCTTATGTTAATTGCTAACATGGCACCCTTTACCACCACCCTCCAGCAATATTTGTCAGTGATAATGGAAGATTGGAATAAGGATTTTACAACATTGTCCTGACTACTTACTTAGGTTGCAGGGAATAACTTGCATCTTTTGATGGTAGCCCAAAAACTACTCAGTGACTAACACTCTAAAATATTTTTCCTGGAAAATATTTCAAATTCCTTAATATACATTAGTCCAATATTTAAGTTCCAGGCATCCTGGCATTTTAGATTTTGCTAATTTTTTTTGGTTTGTTTCTTAAGTGTTTTAAAAATAGAAATTTTGAAAAACAGTCCTGCTGAAAGCAAAGTAAAGATAAAAGCATGGATTTATTTGCATTAGTTTTGGATTGCATGCTTTTTAGATGAAAATCCAAATTAAAATGAATTATGAAAAATATGGTTTTATAATGATGTCATAAAAATATTGAAGATCTTATTCTTCTAAAATGAGAATATACCAAGTTGCTTGCAGACCTGATCTGAGAAGTTTTCAAAGCTTGATTAATCATGTCCTATCTTAAGAGTTATGTTTGACTAAGTTATATTTGTTAAATTATATTCATGGTTGTTAATTAAAATATCCATTAGTCATGCATGTGTTTACCATTGGAAAGAGTGATATTAAATTGGTGACCTTTCCCCTGTTCTGTTTTAGTTAAATGAACTACTGTAATTAAATTTAGATTTTGACTGAACATATTCCATGAAGCACTCTGAGACTAGAGACTATTAGGTAAAAGTTAAATGTGATTTTTAAATATGATTAACTGCTCACTGGCTAGTGAATTAAACCAAATGAAACGCTGCAGCATATTTTGTTGTACTATTTTAAGATTCTGAGAAAACAGAAAATGTTTTATCATTTTGCTTTTAAGTTGTAGCCACAATCATTTAAAGACTTCCAGTTGGGAGCAGTTACAGTTATTGTTCAGCTCATAACCATGTAAGGATGATTGCATGTGTAGGCTAACTTGTTTTGCTGGAATTTTGTCAGTTTAATAATTGTTCTATACAATTTATCACGTTTTTTTCTTCTAATGTTAGTCAATGACTTGAGTAATCTTAATTATTCATGTTTCTTATGCGATATATTTACCATGATAAAGCAGGAGTTACATTGGCTCCAATTTACTTTTAGGATATGATTCTTGGCAATAATCATACAAGGAAATAGATGAATTAAACAATTTAATAGTGAAAAACAGATATTTTAAGCTCTTAGAACTGTATGTTATATATACTTATATATGAAATCAAGTTTGTTAACTAGTTAAGATTCCAAAAATAATGCGTAACTAGCAGATCTGTTTCATGCAAACATGTTCAACATTAAACTATCCCTAAATAAATTAAGATATAAATAATAAACTTTAGTGGGAAGGAGGTAAATAAGGATGACTCTAAATACTATAATGTTTCTTATATCTTATTCTGCTAATAAAATTTACAGAAAAAAATACATCATTTAAATCTTTCTCATAACCACAGCAGACACTTCTAACTTTCTAATATAAGCCTGCTCCTAACAATAATAAGACTTTTCTCATTTTTCCCACAAAACTTTCCTCTTCTGTGGAGTATGTTTAATGTACTAAAGATATTGGTAAAGCAAGAACCTCAAGTCAGATTCTTTTTTCTGAAAGATAATCTTTAGGTAGTAGAGTGTAACATTTTGAAACAATGTAGAAACATTAAAGGATACAAAAAACGTAATAAAATGTGATATATAAATACTATGGAGTACTATCCAGCCATTACAAATGATGAACTAATACCTTTTGAAACAACCTGGATGGAACTAGAGACCATTCTTCTAAGTGAAGTATCTCAAGAATGCAAAAACAAGCACCACATGTACTCACTATTAAATTGGAACTAATCGATCAACACCCATGTGCACATATGGTAGTAAAACTCAACAGAAACCAAGCAGGTGGGAGGTCGGAGGAGGGCATGGGTAAATTTACACCTAATGGTCACAATGCATGCTATCTTGGTGATCAGCACACTGCTAACTTTGACTCAAACTGCACAAAAACAAATCATGTAATCAAAACATCTGTACTCCTGTAATATTCAGAAATTAAATAAATGTAATGTTCCCAACACAAAGAAAAGATAAATGTTTGCGATGATGGATATCCCAATTATTCTGATCATTACACATTGTAAACATGTATCAAAATATTACACATACACCCCAATATGTACAACTATGATGCATCAATAAAAATACAAAAAAAAAATCATTATCATTAAATTGTCCACCATTGAAGATGATATGTTAATAGATAAATCTCTTTTTCATTTTAATAACTAATGGTCATAAGTTTCAACAGGTATACTTAAGAACTCTAATAATTTTTGTTCAATAGACAAAAGAGCATTGGTGCTAATGTGTTTGTTATCAAGATTATTAACTGAGCAGTGCCTTTAAATTGTCTTTTCTCTCTATCACATTAAGACACGTGTTAATATATACATGAGTATGTAAATGAATGATATTATGTGAAAGTCAGTAAGTGGTTTTATAGTCCAAATCTTTTAAATATTCCACTCATGCATAGCTCAATGACAGGTAAAATCTTGGTAGTTCCCAAGAGACTGGTAAATTTTCATATTAACTGATAGCAGATCTTCCCTTCTTATGCCCTTACTTCCCTTAGAAACATTTTACATCAAAATACAAATTACATAGGGATAATGCAGTATTAGTTATAGAAGTGACAAGTTCTTATAAACTTTCATCAAATTCATTGTTGAAATTTGTAATTTCCTAAAAGTATGGAGACTAACATTTATATATTATTCATAAGGCAGCAGGAAGAATTGGCTACATTCACATGTACTCCAGGTTTCACTTTCTTCACATGTCTAATACATGTATTTTAACAAAACAATGCTGGTCCGAAATACCACAAGAACATGAAAAAATCACTGGATTCAAAAATAGGAGTTTTCTTCTGTTAGTGTTTAGTTGTGTGCTATTAACAGAGTTCTCTAACCTCCCTGGGCTGTAGTTTTCTCATCTATAAAATGAAAGAATCATACTCAACAATTTCTAGAATCTCTTCTGGCTTAAATATTTGCCTAATTCTAAATTTTGTTTTCTGTGATTGTAATGCTTAATAAAGACTAGAAATGATGCTTAATATATAATGATAATGTCAGTTTAATATATCACCATGACATTTGACATCAAGGAACAGTTAATTGGCTAGTATTTATCATCAGCATTTTACCTTCAGTTTTATATGAAAAGTGATAAGGGCCCTAAATAAAAAATATCGATGTTTCAAAAGTTTTGTAATAGCTAATATTCCAGTTGGGTGAGTGAGAAAGCCTTTGCTGGAAAAGTGTCACTTTGTACACTTGGAGAGCAGCCCTGTTGACATTCTTTGGACTGATCTCATTCAACTTTTTATCCATTACTTTATTGATGATATACAGGGTGTTTAATCAACTGTGCAGCTGATATGACCATAGGAAGGTAATCAGATAGTTTTGGGTTAGAGAATCAATATCCCAACAGCTCTCAGTCAGGTTGGACTATATCTAATAAGATGAAGTTAAATGAAGCCATATTCAAAGTTTTGTTTTTTAGATTAAAAATAAAAGATGAAAGGTTGATTAATAAGAGACAAAATTCAATAGTTCCAATAGAGGATAAGGAAGAATTAATAACAACACTGGTGAAACAAATTAAAATGAAGTAAAAAGCATAATAAAAACTTTAGCACTATTAGCGGAAAATACACTTTAAAAATAAAAAGTGGATTGTGATGGTTTATATCATTCATAGGGAGTTTGTCTATGTCAATGAAAATGAAGTATATAAGCACAGGGGTGGAGGAAATCCGCTCAGACCATGTCTAGGACATAATTATTTCCTTCCATGAACAAGGCTTTAAAGGAAATGCTGAAATAAACTGGACTCCATTTAAATATATTTGACCAGGCTGATGAAGTGATCAGACTCCAAGTCATAATAGAGATTGAGGATGTTTATTCTATCCAAAGACATAGATTGTAGCTTTATTTAAGTATTTGTAGAGTGTCATAAAGACAGAAATAAGAATTTTTCTACATAACAATTAAGGAGTCAAATTCCACCAAGCAGATTAAAATAAACAAGGAAAAAGAATTGGCCTTGATGTTAAGAAGATATTATTAATATTCAGAACAAGGAAGATGGAACAAGTTTTCAGAAATATCAATTTCCTTTACCTTATGAATATTACAAACCAGAGTTTTGGACACAAATTCCTGAGGTTAGGAAATTATTGTAGATGATATTTAAAGTGACTTTATTATTCTGAAGTTGGTGATTCTGTAAACTAAAATATTTTATTTGATTCCAATATTGACATATTTTTGCCTAACATCTTAAAGAATTAGGAAACTTTTCCCCTGTTTACTGAGCAAAATGACATTAAAAATTCATAATTCAACAGAATTATGCAGACTTTTTCAGTAAACGTGCATTGACAGTAAGAAATCTGGGAAATTGCTGACTATTTTGTACAATGCTAAAGATTACTACTTTTTGAAGTCAGCAATCAGAGTCAGAAAAATCCCTCATCACAAAAGGTTTACATTTACCACTGCCACTAAAGCAGAACTGATGAAAACTATATAAGTCTATGTCCTCATTCTTTAGAACCACAGTTTATTTGTATCCAGTAGTTAGAATATCAAGGAGGAATGAGATAAACTTCCTTTTCTCCTGAGTACAGAAAGTCTGTCTCACCATTATGGCTTATAGAATACTACCTTTCATACGTTAAGAACCTAAAAGTACTACTTTTGTATGGAAGAGTTCACAATAACCAGTCTTGACAGTAAACTTTAAAATAAAATTCTTTGCTAAAATGCAGATGATCAAGGAACAACAATACAAGGTACAACATTCTTTTTAAAATTACCACTTTATTCACCTAAAGAAATGTGATTCTGTCTGAAGAAAACAAGTTATCTAACTTTCATAAAGCTATATGTCGGGTGTGGTAGACAGAACAAAGGGTCCCACTAAGATGTCCCTGTCCCAATCCTTGGAACCTGTGAATATGTATGTTACATGGCAAAGGGAAATTAAGGATGCCAATCAGATAACCTTAAAATAAGAAGAATGTCCTTTATTATGTGGGTGGGCCCAAGCATCCTTACACATGGACGAGGGAAGCAGGAGAATCAGTGTCAGAGTGTTGTGATGTGAGAAAGACTTGATGGTCCATTTTGGAGTTTAAAGTTGGAGGAAGAGAGCCAAAAGCCAAGAAATGTGGGAAATCTCCAGAAGCTGGAAAAGACAAGGAAATGGATTTTCCTTTAAAATCTCCATAAAGAAAGGTAGCCCTATTAACACTGATTTTAGCCCAATGAAACCCCTGTCAGACTTCTGACCTCCAGAACTGTAAGATAATAAATTTGTGGGGTTTGAAGCCACTTTGTTTGTGGCAATTTGTTACAGCAGCTATAGGAAACTAATACAATGGGTAATAGGAGAAGAGTGACTTACAGTTTTTTTTTGTTTGTTTGTTTTTTACCCCGTTTTGATTTCTTTCCTAAGAGACTCTCAAGTATTTTGCAGTAGCCTTTTTGCCAGTGATTCACTTGACAGCAAGAGAATGTTTTACAGCATGGATTGTCTGCTAAACAACCTAATCAAAATATTATTAAACAATTACACTGCAGTAGGCTGTTTAATGAAGTGTTTTCAGTGTGGTTGGAGCACTAATAGCAACAGTGTTAAGCTGCTTTGTGCTCTGTGTATCAAAGAGCTTGTAGTAATGTGAGTCGACTAAGAGACAAATAAATCTTGAAGCATCTTTGACATACAATATACGTGTGCCAGTCTAAATCTTGTCAGGTATTGTTATTGTGCATGAAAATGGAAAAAAAAAAACATAACAATATCAAGAGCTTCCATATACAGTATATCATGTTAAAATCCCTGATAACTAGGTACTTCCCAAGCTTCCTCCCATCAGATGATATGTCTCTTGGCTTCATCTGAATTTGAATCTGAGTATAAATTCTAGACTATGTAATATAAAGCTAAGCCAAGAACTCTTGAACTAGCATCTAACTCAGTAACTAATTTAGAAGCAGTGGTAGATATAGTGGGTTTGAAAAAATCTTTTCAAATTGAGGAAATAAAGTATAACATAATTGATAGGTAAATATAAATAAAATGAATACAGGTATACCTGAAAATATAGTTAACAGTGTGCTTTGACTGGTTTTCAAGTAGGAAATTTCCATCTGGCCAATTATATTCTTTTTTCTGTGCTGCTTCTTTTGTGAAGAGTTCCAGGTCAGCAAAGCCTAACTATTTTATTTTGTTCACTAAAAACACCAAAGATTAATTTAAGAACAATCATAATACTAGACACTATTGATAGTCAAAGAGAAATTGAAGAAGGGAGTGCAAGTTCATGCAAATAGCTTTGAAATTATGGAGAAACATTCTCTCAACTCCAGTTCTTCAGTTTCCCTGATAATTCTCTTTATGGACAAGAAAGTACTTTAGAGTTGCTATGCTAGAAACAAAAGCAGAAACAAAAATTCTTTCTGAATGAAAGATACTTATCTTTCATTTGTAATTGATTCTAAAAGCAATGACTCCTTAAGAGGATGAAAGCTTTGGGGTATGGCTTGGTGGAGATAATTGGATAATACACTTCAAAAAATTGAAACTCATCCCAATCACAACTTGGCACACCCTGTAGATGTGAGCCTGAGCAGACTCCCTGTTAGGCCTCCTGACCTCACTCAGGCCTCTCTTAAGAGTTCTGTATAATTCTTTTAAATCTTTTATATTTATTGTGTTCAGTGGTTTCCCAACAGAGCAACAGCCTGCCACTCCCACTCGTTGAAATTTATCAACCATGTAAAACCAAAACAAATCAAAAAAAAAAAAGAAAGAAAAAAAGAAAAGAAAAAAACCCAGGAAATTACTGCTTCGAAGTCTGTCAGTTCTCTCTGTTTGGCCCTCTTGATCCCTCTTGTATGAGATAGTAGGGCCCTCTCAGCCGCTCTCAATGCATTCATCTCCTCCGATCATTGTCTCTGTTTCTACTTCCAGCACTTGTCATCTTAATGCTGAGGCATTTTGACAAGTGGGATGAATTCTGATTAGCTGTGATTATCAGAAGTGGACAAGAGAAGTTGAGGGCAGTGGATGAACACTATTTCACATTTAACTCTCATCTAATTCGTATCTATCAAGCAGATCTTAGCGCGTTATCCACTCAGCA
Source organism: Varecia variegata (assembly GCA_028533085.1). Lineage (NCBI taxonomy): Eukaryota > Metazoa > Chordata > Mammalia > Primates > Lemuridae > Varecia > Varecia variegata. The sequence goes on from CM052441.1 coordinate 54,778,661, forward strand.
TTCTCCAAATTGGGTCATTTTCCCTAATAGTATCAGTTCTGCTGATGTTTCTCTAAGTACAGATGATTATTGAGGAACTGGGCTTCAATTGTTAATGTGTAAGATCTTTCTGTTTTCAGACTGGTGGGGAAAATTTTTGTTTGTTTAGTTCGCAAATTAGATGGTGAAATCTTCCTAAAATCTCCCATGTCTGTCAGGCTCAACTTTACTTTTTTAAGTAGATGTTGAACTCTGAATGCAATAATACTTTAGCAAATTACTTTAATAATGGAAATGCTACTAGAAGAATTACAGATTATTCATTTATGCCTTTGATGTTTTGCAGAGAAAAAACACAGCTTATTACTAATTGTGGTGAACCAAGATACCTGCCTAAACATATTTAATCTTTCTAGAAGAAAATCAAATGAAACCTTCAAATCTATTTTTAAATGAATAATAAACAAATGTGTATTATTGCATCTTACCAGATGCTGAGGTCTGACATATTTTGTTGAGGTTTAAAAATATTTACCATTGCTCTAAGGGATTCACTATTTAAAAGTTCTTAAAATATATAATTTAAAACATAATTAATAAATGCCAAAACCCAAATGTTTATGTTACATATATGTTGACTAAATAAAATTAGGACTTGAGATAATGTATTATTTTTTAACCTCCCTCTTCCCAGAATTTGGAACTCCATGAAATCCCAACCAACAGAAAAGTTACTTGATTTCTAATCAAATTATTTATTTAAAGTTTTCTATATATCCACATAATTTCCCAAGTTCGTTTATAACTTTCTTATGTGGTTGTTTCCTTGAAGCTCCAATGTTCTAGACTTTGCTTTCTTACTCTCCCATTTTTAATCTGTGCACATACCAAGTTCATGTTACATTAATAATATTGATGCTTTGGTGATGATGAAACAATAAAATAGTATATATTTTTTTATTATCCTAAAAGATTTTACTAGGCAGATACCTAATTATTCAGCCAAAATAAATGTTCTTGCTTTCCTATAAGCTAGTTGGGCCTGAGGTTACCTGTACAAATTCTATTTTTTAATGTATCTTTGCATTCTCAAAATATATGTAGCATATTTCATTCTTAAAAACTGTTAAGCCACAACTATTATGTTGCTTTTTGAACAGCTAATAAGTTTCAAAAATTGTACTCTGTGTTGAAACTGTGATTATAAGCATTAGTTATTTTAAAATGCCAGTGGCAATGATTGTAAACTACAAAGGGAATGAAGGCAAAGTTATTTTCTGAGTTTTGAAATATGCATCTGTTATTGCATGTCAATAATTTATTCTCAAGCAAACGTGCTATTGAAATAGCATGTTCTATAGACTAGTATGAGTCTTCATGGACAAATATTAATTGTAGTATTTTATAAAGAATAGAAATTTTATTTATTTCATAGCTTGATTTTAAGAAACTTATTTTAATAAAGAGAGGAATTAATATGTTTAAATACTGCCATGTTGAATTTGAACAGTAATATTTATTAGTTTCCCTGTTACTTTAGAAAGTTTGTGAACTTTGTGATTTATATGACCAAATCCTCAATTCTCTAAAAAATTTCACAGGCACTTTTTATAAAATGGCTAAGATATTATGAATCTATGCTACCTGAGTAGGGTTTTTATGCACTGAAAAGTGTGATACCTTAGAGAAATTACTCAGAACCAGAAGTAAAATTTAGCAGAATCTCCTACAAAGGTTGGAATGTACTGATTTTTGTTTAATTTATGATGTTTAAAAAATTTTAATTGTAAACTCCCTTAAGATAGCTAAAAATTTTTTAAAGCTTTCATTAAATTCTGAGTGTAGAATAAACATAAATTCCTTAGTCCTTTACTATATTGATCTTATGTTAGGTCAGAATAATTATTCCTCTGGTATATTTATTTATTTCAGTGAAAATTAGAAATAAGACCCCCCAAAAAAAGTTCACAGCATATTTTTTTTCATTTTTTGTTATAATGTTTTGTTTTTTTAATTTCAGAATATTATGGGAGTACAAATATTTAGGTTACATATATTGCCTTTGCCCCCTGCCCCACCAGAGCTGCAATCATGTCCATTCCCCAAATGCTGCACACCACACCCATTGTGTGTGAATATACCCATCCCCTTCTCCCCCTCCCACCTGCCCAACAGCATTATATATCATTAGTTGCTTCTTTCAGTGCCATCAACTTTACAGTAAAGAAAATATAATCCTTAGTGACAGTAATAAAAGCTAGGTTCCGAAAAGTATGATCTCTTTATCCCTAAAATTATTTTGTAGTTTAAATTGGTGTTCACAAGTTTTTTATAGACTAGCTGCATTTCATATTTCAAACGTAGTAATGCTTATTTTTAATCTTTGTTATTATTTGGTAAAGCATGGTTTATTCAAAGATTATTCTTGTGGTCTCTTTTATTATATTAAGACATTTGCACAGGTGTAATTACCAGCTCAGAGTTGCTGGTTTTCTCTTTCCATAAATATCTCATAGTCTTAGATGTCACAGAGCATCATCTTTGCCCTCTCATTTGTAGATGAGGAAGCCATGTCCAAAGATGATAATTTGATGGCCCCATATTACATGGCTGGTGAGAGACAGAGTTGAGGCAGAGCCAGGACCAGAACTCCAGAACCCTAACAAGAAGTCTTTCCCAGAACACTATGTTTTCTCTTGGAACCAAATCTCTCATTATTGGAAACCTATTTCCAATATCTTAAATTTCATGTTAGTTTTTTATATTATGATTATTATTATTTTCATTAGAGATGGGGGTCTCGCTCTGTTGCCCAGGCTGATCTTGAACTCCTGGACTCAAGCAACCCTCCCATCTCAGCCTCCTGAGTAACTGCTGCTACAGGTGTGCACCACAGCATCCAGCTTCTAGTTCTTCATATTAGATATGTGTTGTTGTGGCTCCACACCCTTCCTTGACATTGGCACTCCAATAGAGGTGATAAGTTTTCGTAGGAGTCTAACTCTGATTCTCTTTGTAACTAAACTCACTCTTGTTTTTTCACTTAGGTAGGAACTATCTCCTAGCTAATTCTACAAAATCAATGGACCTATATTAGCTGAGTTGAACCGGGTTAAAAAAAAAAATTGGCCTCCGTGTGTGTAAGTATATATCTGATGTGGAGCCACAGTTCTACTTCCTCTTTCTCTCCCCCTGGAGACTCTGTCTCCTCATCTCTACCTTGAACCTACATTTTGGAAAGAATATATAAACATGAGCAAACTCATATACACTCCATGACATGTGGGTGAAAACACAAAATAGGTGACCCATCCAAAAGGTATTTTGACTTTACAAAGAATTTAGAATAAGTAGGAAGTATCTATAATCTGGAATGAAAGTTTTGTGAAAGAGAGGCTCTGTCAACTATCACCTACGGCACACCACAAGTAAATTACTGCCGGGGGATGCTCTGCCAGGAAAGACCACATCCCTGATGGTCTTTGTTGTACTCTGAGCTCTCCAGGCTACTCTCCAACTCAGATCTGGCTGACTGCAACATGGAAGGTAAATTAAAGCAAGTTTGAAATAATCACAGATTTTGAGAGAAAAAAAAAAAAACAGATGCATTTTGATTAAAGTTTTTTTTTTTGAGTTGTATCTAAAACCAGTACTTTCTGAAAAGCTCATGATTTTTATTTGATATGATATTTTTATGATATTTATTGGCATTATTTAGTTATGTTTTTATCACAGGAAATGCAATTTTTTCAGAATAAAGAAAAGTAAGTGAATTAACTTCACAAATAATCTAAAGTATTGGATATGGATTTGGCAACCACACTAGGGTTATTTTTAAAATTCCATGTAATTCTTTATATGTTAATTGTTTAGGTGTGGGAGGAAGGGAATCAATACATGGCTTCTCTTTCATATACTCTTTCTAGATTAAAATTGTGTTGAAAATCAAGTGACATAGACATTTCTGTGTACATATAAAGTTTTCTGGTGTGAGAAGAACCAGTAACTTGAAATAATTAAAATTACAAATCATCTTGGTCAATGCTTAGAAAAGGATGGTAGTGATCTATATTTTGAACCAGAGCTTTTATTAATCCATCAAACAGCTGCAAGAGAATAGAAAAAATGATTTTAGATTACAAACTCAAGAAAGTCACCATGGGAAGTTTCTATAGGTTATGTTAGCTCTATAAAAAGAATGAGAAAGACATTAGTAAAAGAAAAGAGATAAAAAAGTAGAAAATAAAGCCAAATAGAATAAAGAGAAGAATGCATGTCTTGTACATTTTTAGAAATATCTTAATCGTGTAATTACCCCTCCCTTTTGAACTGAATTGTCGGCACTTTATGGCTTTCTCTTCTGTTTTGTTATAGACAAAAATATAATGAGTGAGAGTAATTCTGAAAAGAAATTCAGAAATGCTTAACTATTTTTCTGTTAAAATGACTCATGCCAAAAGTCTTTGCCCCATTTTGGGGGAAGAGGATAGTGCAGGTCACCTTGCATCATGAACTACAGAGGATGCAGGAAGTTTTTCTCTGTGGTAAATTTATGAATGACTAGTCTTTTTAACTCATGAACTTTACTGAAACATTGAGTGCAAGATACAGTGGGGAAATAAACAAATATAAACTGTCAGAACCTGTGGATATTTTAATGTCACATATTCAAAGGAATAAAAATAAGCACTTTTCTGGGAAAATTAAACATAGGAAAACTATTATTCATGAAGACAAAGTAGCTAGGAGATTTTTCTCTGCATTTTGTTCAATTATACATTTTTTTACAGCACTATTTTTTGTATAATCTAAAATCACTTCTTAATTTCACCCAACAATCAACAAATATTTGTTGTGTGGCCATTTTCCAGGAGTGGTTGATGATGGTAATGGTGACCATACCCAGTAAGGAGTGAGTACTTGGCATGTACCCTGAACTATACTGAAGTGCTTTACTTACAACAACCACCTGGATTAAGTGCTATAATCATTCTCATTTTACAGATAAATAATTGATATTTGGAGAAGTAAAGTACTTCACCCATTATCACATAGCTAGCTAGCACAGGGGCTAAATTTGAAGTGAAGCTGATTCTTTCTTAGGTTGTGGAAACAGCATTTTTAAAATTAAAGACACTGTTATGAAATCCCATAGATCTGTACTCTAATCCTGGTTCTGAACTACAAATCCATGAGAATTTGAGTAAATTTACTTCATATATTTGTGCCTTAGTTTTTTTTAAATCTATAATATGGATTTAGAATTGCACATTTTCCATCTCAAATCTAACCAGAATGTTCTAATACTTTTGCTAAAGAAAATTAGAGATACAGAGATGAAATTTTAAAATGCAGTAACAGAAAAAAGATGTCATTTTATGAAATACATAATTTCTTTTATTTGATATTTGTGATGTATTTCTACATTAAATAGAGTAATCCCAAAATGTACAAATCCATAATTCCAAAATTTTATATGTTTTATATTTTATTTTTATTTTTAAAAATACTTCTAATTCTTATGGGTTCATAATAGTATGTTTTTATAGTGTACATGTGCTGTTTTGATACAGGTATACAATGTGTAACAATCAAATCAGGGTAATTGGGGTATCCATCGCTTCAAGCATTTCATTCCATTTTCATTCTTTTAGTAATTTTAAGTTATACATAAATTATTGCTGACTATAATCACTTTGTTGTGCTATCGAATATTGTTCATTCTAACAATATAACTATATTTTTGCACCCATAGTTGTATATTTTAGATTGAGTTTCTTACAACATAGTGTAATAAAATATTAGAGCAATGAATATATATTACCAACACTGCAAAGTCAGTGGTAAATTCAACATTCTAAAAATGGCCTGAGTTAACTTGGATAATAAAGGTATTATACAATTAAAATCTTGTTTTGGGCTTCATAAATCTTGTTGTATCTCTAATTTATATACTAAAAATTTGATTTTAGTCTATGAAGATGAAAGATAAATCTTTTTTTAATGTATTCTGCTATAAAATCAAAACACCTCATGTGTCTTTCTATGTATCTATCTGCTTTTAGCATACGACTCTAGCAACACTTTTAATTTACAAACCTCTTTGAGCAACCACAAGTTTTCTTAATGAATTTATAGATTTTCTTTCTCAACTCTCTCTGGAATCACACAGCTTATTAATCTTAGGTGATTATAGTATACATATTGGCAACATTGAAGATAGGATTGGTGTAAATGTTATTTCCCTCTTTAATTCCCTTGGCTTCACTTGGCCCTTCTCTCAGATGACTCTATCATAGAAGGGACAGACCATTTCCACATTACTATTGACTCTCATTTATTGTGTTCTATTTGCAAGTAAAATTTTACCCAGTATTCTTCATGATCTTGCGTTTTAAGTATTTTACTTATCCTTGCAATTTCTTGTATGTTTATTTCTTTAAAATGAAATATTTTAATAATCATTTGATTTCAAAATAATCCTTCTATCCTACTGACATTTCAGTCCAAAATAATTGTTGATTTCCTGTGATAGCCACTCCTGATTTGTCAATTATAATTTCCATTATACATTCCAGCAGGGATGCAATATTTCTCTAGCATCCTTTGATTTGGGAAAAACACCTCAAGTCCTCTAGGACAATATGAACATTTATGTGATTCTGTGCTTCTGTTTTTTTCCTACTCTAGCCAAATAATAAAAAATATTTTGTTGGTAGAAATTACACTATTAGAAATTTGCCATTTCAACTTTCTAACAAAATAGTAAACGTGTGCTGAATGTTTCTTGACCATTTTGTTTTTCTTCACAATTGTCAGGAGAAATGGGAACAATTTGTGTTAATTTTTATTACAATATACTTGTCTCTACATAAGTAAATTCTCTTACATACTTTCACTAAGAGTGTGTGTATGATATTGATGCAAGTTATTCAGCAGTGTAAAATTTAATTCTGTCCTCTAAGTACATAGGGAACAATAGTTGCTAATCGTTATTAAGTTAGTAACTTATCCCACTTCTAAATTGTCTTAACATGTGTAGCCATTATTTTCCTTGGACTTTTTTACTTATCTTTAAGGTTCATCCTAAGACAGAGGAAACAAATAAAGATCCCAAGTTACATTCCTTTATTAAAATCATCTAAATATCACAAATAGAAAACTCAGGGTATTCAGGTTCTAAGCTTGCTTTTCCTACCAGTGCAGTTTCTATTGTACTAATGCTATGGATATAGGTGATTTTATTTGATATGAAGTATTAAATCATTTATATATATTTGAATAATGTGATGATATTTTCTATTTATATAGATTCTTTTCTCTCTGGAAACTGCAGAACGAGTTTCTAATGTTTTCTCATTTATCTTTACAACATCTTACTGATGTTATGGACTAATTGTTATCTCCATTGGTTGGAAAATATGGTACTTGTGGTACTTATTATTACTGATTTTATTATGTACAGAAACAAAATGACTAACTTTATGTAGGCAGGTCTTCAGAATTGGAACTGAGGCATTTTAGTGATGACAGTTAACTGAGAAAGTAAGACATGCATATTAGTCAGAGTTCTCTAGAGAACACAACCAACAGACTAGATATACAGTCGGCCCCCTGAATCCATAAATTGAAAACCTGTGGTTGGTTGACTCTGAGAATGCAAAATCTGCAGATATGGAGGGCCGTATTCAAAAAGGACTTTTTTTCCTAGTCATGATTCCCTAAACAATACGGTATAGCAACTATGTGCATGGTATTTACATTATATAGGTATTATAAGTAACCTAGAGATGAGTTAAAATATACAGGAGGATATGTATAGGTTACATGCAAATTCTATGCCATTTTACATGAGGGACTTGAGCAATTGCCAGTGTTGGGATACACTGGGAGGGGAATGTACAGGGATGACTGCATGTGTATACACACACATATATTTGTGTGTGTGTATGATACATAATGCATATATGTAAATATGTATTAAGGAATTGGCTTATATAGTTGTGGAAGCTGGCAAGTCCAAAATCTGTATGATAGGCTAGTAGAGAGGAAATTTAGGTAAGAGTTAATGATTCAGTCTTGAGTTTGAACTCCGCAGGGCATCAAGTTGGAAAATCAGGCAAAGTTTCTATGTTGCAGTCTTAAGGAGAATTCCTTCTTCTTTGGGCAACCTCAGTCTTTGCTCTAAGACCTTCAACTGACTAGATGAGGCCCACTGATGTTAAGGAGAATAATCTTCTTTACTCAGAGTCTACTGATTATAAATATTAATCACATTGAAAAAATACAATCACAGCCACATCTAGACATTTTTAGAAAAAAACAACAAATTTTTGAGGTTTGACCAAATGACTGGACCAGTCAAGTTTACACAAAATTAACCATCACAGCATGATAAGTTACAGATTATCTTCTAAACCTAGTGACATGTTTTGTATAGTTGGAAGGTATGTATGATTAAAGGAATTATGTTTTTATAATGTCTGTAGCTACATGCATCTTTACATTTATGCCAGATTACTGTGAGTTTAAGGTTAAAATGCATGTGTGTTTTGTGAATGTGTGAGGTGTAGCTAACCCAATCAGAATATATAATTGTAATTTTCTTGTTCACAGTCATTTAATATATAGTTTTTGATTACCAGGTACTGTGCTAATCACTGGAGAAATTGTAGTAGCAAAATGGATACAGTCTTTCACTCTTGGTCCCTACTGCTCCAGCTGCATTCCAATTAATGACTACTTATATAAACACGCCATGCCTGTGACTCACTCCTAGAAAATTTGTTGATGATCAGTCACATTCTACACACCAAGATAGTGATGTATTTAGGTATGAACAATGTATAATTTTGTAATTTTTAAAAAATTGCACTGAGAAGAGAATAGATGTGTTTATCTAACAAATAATTAGAATGTATGTATTATAGTTGTGGTCTTCTTTAGTTATCAAACTCTCTTCCTATTAGCAAATGCTTTAACCAAGGAAATTAGAGACAAAGCAGCCTTCGTATTTTTTTTTTTTTTTTGCATATAAAATAACTTAGATCTTAGACCTAAGTATCTTGGAACATGTTATGAGCCTTGCTAGTTTACAACTGACGTGCCTGGGCTCCTTCTGCATTCTGTGTGTCTAATTGCTATGTTGACCACAGAAAAAGCACTAGGTTAGACTACCCTACCTTTTCTGTGCTTTTGTATGTTTCTGTGCTACACCACTTAATGCTGAGTTCACTTTCTCTTGTGTTCCCTATTTGCTTTGCTTTGACTGGTTTTCAGCTCTACACTTTCTCTACTGGACCTGGGTATAGTTTCAAGCGCCTAGTCACCATGGAATCACTCATCTCAGGGGCTGCATTTCTTTTTCGGGATATATTACCTATACTATCCAGTATAGTTTTTTTGCCCGGTGAATAATAATAAAAGTCTTACCTATGGTTACATCTTTCAAGAATAACTAGCCTTTGCAAAGTATATATCTGTGGCACCCATGACCAAGCTAATATGCATCTCACTTGTTTCCATTAGGTCATTAAACATGAAATGCCCGAATTTGAATCAAAAGTTTAGTTTATTATATCTCAAACAAGAAGCAGTACAATTAATGAAAGTATGTATCTAAACTATTGAGACAGTTTTGCCATCTTAACAGTAGCTTGCTTATGCCAGCAGCAGAGGATCCTGGATAGCGAGTGGAGATGAAATCATGAAAGGTGTTTTTCACAGCTTGTTGAGAATTGAATATTTTTCCTTACAAGAAATGGTCCAAAGCCTGGAAGAAGTGGTAGTCAGTTGGTACAAAGTCTGATGAATATGGTGGATGACAGAGTTTCCAAGTCCAACTTCTGTAGTTTGAGCAGCAGTTTTTTTGTGACATGTGGTCTTGCAAGAGGATTGGCCTGTCTCTATTGACCAATCTCAGCTGCTCAAGTGCAAGCGTCTTCATCATTTTGTCTAATTGGTTATAGGAGACATCCACTGTAATGGATTGATCAGGTTTCATGAAGCCATAGTGGATAATACCTGAGCTGGACCATCAAACAGACACCATTAACTTTTTTTGAAAAAAACACAGTTTTGGACTGTGTTTCAGCACTTCATATTTATCCAACCATTGTACCGAACATTTGTGATTGTAAAAAAGAATCCATTTTTCATCACATGTAACAATATGTTGTAGAAATTATTCACCTTTATGTCGTGACAGCAAACAAAGGCAAGCTTCCAGACAGTTCCTCTTCTGATGCTCTTTTAATTCATGTGGTACCCATCTTTCCAACTTCTTTACCTTGCTGATTTGTTTCAAATAGTCCAATATTGTTGAAATAGTAATGTCAAACCTTGCTGGTAATTCATGTGTAGCTCGAGATGGATTCACTTCCACTACAGCTTTCAGCTCATCATTATCCACCTTGGTCTCAGGTCATTCACATGGCTCATTTTAAAGATTAAAATCACTATAATGGAACTTTTGAAACCATGAATGTAGTTGTGTGTTCATTAGCCACACCCTTTCCAAACACTTTGATGTTTTGAGCTATCTGAGCTGCATTGATTCCATGACAGAACTCATATTTGAAAATAACACGAATTTTTGATTTATCTATGGTTTCACAAAAGTTTCTCTAAAAAAATAAATTTGAAAAATAATCACAAGCCAAAATTTGGGTTTGAAAGAATGATGATGTACCTTCACAACAATAATAATAAAAATTTAAAAAATCCAAGAGGCGTCAAGGTGAAATGTCAGAGATATCAACTGTCAAACTTAATACTTATGGAAATCAGATATTCCATACTTAATAATCTAATATGCTTTAGGCCCCAAGTGATAACTTTCAGGTATAGAATATCTTTATTGACAAGAGTTCTTCAGAACAAATTCTAGCAGTGGATAATTCTGTGCATTGTCTTTCACTTTACCTTTTCAAAACTCGACTGACTATTATACGCACAGTTAAGTAAGGTACAGCATATATAATTGATGAGAGTATAGTTCTGGTTTTGGTCACATCAAATAATCACCAATGGGATGGATTTCAATTAATGTTGGAGCAAAATAGATGGTTCAGTACATGAAAAGGTGCTCAGCATCATTAGCCATCAAGAAATCAAATCCACAATCAAAAGCACAGTGTTGCACAATTTCCTACCCCCACTAGGATGGCTATAGTCAACAGTATGAGGATGTGCATAAATTGAAACCCATATATACTGCTGGTGGGAAGGTAAAATGGTGCAGCTGCTTTGGAAAACAGTTTGGCAGTTCTTCAAAAGGTTAATCAGAATTTTTTTTATGATCCAGCTATTCTACCCATAGATATATAGAACCAAGGGAAATATGGACATATGTCCACAAACAAAACTTATACACAAATATTCATAGCAGGATTATTCAAAATAGCTAGAAAGAGAAATAATCCAAATGTCCATTAACTGATGAACTGATAATAAAATATGATATATTTATATAATGGACTACAGTAGTCCCCTCTTATTTATGAAGGATGTGCTCCAACATCCCCAGTGAATGCCTGAAAACTTGAATAGTACTGAACTCTATATATAATATGTTTTGCCCTATACATACATACCTATGATAAAGTTTAATTTATAAATTAAGCACAGTAATTATACAATTATAAATACCATAAATTAAGTACAGTTATTCACAACAATAACTAATAATAAAATAGAACAACTAAAACAATATGCTACCATCACTACTCTTGCACTTCAGGGCCATTATTAAGCAAACTAAAGGTTTGTTATTGATCTGCTAACCAGGAGGCTACTAAGTGACTAATGGGTGGGTAGCATCTATGGTGTGGGTATGTTGGACAAAGATGAGTCACATCCTGGGCAGGATAGAGCAGGACGGCGTGAGATTTCATCAGATTACTCAGAAGGGCATGCAATTTAAAACTTATAAATTGTTTATTTCTGCTATTTTAAACTTACTATTTTTTGACTGTAGCTGACCTTGAGTAACTAAAACTGCAGAGTGCAAAAGTTCAGATGAGGGGGAACTACTGTATTATTTGGCAATAAAAAGAGTGTGATTCAGATACATGGCACAAATGGATGGACCTTGAAAACATTATGCTAAGTGAAGGAAACCAGTCAGATTTTATATGACCTCATTTATATGAAATGTCTATAAAAGGCAAATTATAGAGACAGAAAGTACATTAGTGTTTGTCCAGGGAATTGGGAGAGGGGGGATGGGGAGTGACCAGTAATGAGTATGGGGTTTCTTTTTGTGATACAAACGTTCTAAAATTAATTGTGTTAATGGTTACAAAACTCTATAAATATACCAAAAACTATTGAATTGTATATTTTAAATGAGTGGATTGCATGATATATATTTTATTTCCATAAAGCTGCTCTAAAAATATATATATTAACAATAGTGCATTTTCATTTCTCTCCAACTGACCTATGATATTACTGTCACATTTCCCTTATGCATATGTTATAAACTCCATATTTTTCAGTGAAAGAGGTAAAACTAAATTCATAGATGAAATATTATATATGTGAATTGGTTTAATTTTATTCACCACCAATTTACTGCCATCCATTATAAACTCCACACAATTATTTTAAAAGACTTTTAATTGTTTCTTCCTTTTATTTCTTTCTCTCCCTCTCTCTCTCTCTCTTCCTTCCTTCCTTCCTTCTATACATCATTAAAATTTAGATATTCATAAAACTAAATTTTTGTGTGCATTTATTAGGTGCTAAACACTGTGATAGTACTAGTAATACAGGAATGAGTGTCTCCAAGGAGGGTAGGCTGATGATGGGTAACAAGATTACATAACTAATAGAACTGGAAGTATATTGTTGAAATAAGCATTGAGCAAGATTTAGGAGAGCTGAGTATATTCTACTCTGAATTTCTGTGCTTGACAATGTAATGCTTGGACAAATCATTCGAAGTCTTCTATGTCCATATGACTAAACTAAATAAGTTACAAGGACTCTTTAGACCTAAAATCTTTTGTTATTTTACATTGACATCTTTCTACTCAGGATAACTTAAATGATGTTTATTCTCAAGTTATGGCTACAATTGTATTTTTCCTTTTTATGATTAATAATTGAAAAGTACTAAATATTACCATATGAGAAAAGTTTTTTCTATATTTAGTTTTATCAATGAGTGTGTACATAGATATATTTGAACTGTAGCTTCAGACCACATCCCAAATTCATAAACCCTTTTCCATTTTTACTGTCAACACTATCATCTATTACCTAGAAAGAATGGTGATGATGATGGAAATGTTATTTTTTAGACAGGCAGGGTGTTTGCTATATTGCCCAGGCTGGTCTCAAACTCCTGGGCTTAAAAGATCCTCCTGCCTCACCCTCAACCTCCTGAGCACCTAGGACTACAGGCACAGGCCACGGCACCCAGGAAATGTTCTTTACCATTGGTTTCCCACTAGCCATATGTGGCCATTGAAAATTTCAAATGTGGTTAATGTAACTCAGAGTTTGAACTTTAAATTTTATTGAATTTTAATGTACTTCAATTTATATTTGAAGAGCCATACATGTTTTGTGCAGAAGAGGCCTAGATTGCACTGTTGCACTCCTGAATTTCCACCAGTCCAATTTTTTCATTACAGGTGTCAAATATATATTTTTATTTATAGATTAAATTACATCAATCATTTATAAATGCTATCATGGCTTCAAATCACATGTTGATGTGGCCATTGTTTATGTCTTTAAAATAATTTCATACCACTCTTCTCCTTTCTTTGTTCCAGTCTCTCTAGATTTTATCTATTCCTCAAGCACACTACGATCACTTCCATCTCAGGGATTTTCCCTTGCCTGAAATGTTCACCTCATAATCACATGCCTATTTTTCTTTTAATTTAGGTATCACCTCACATGTCCTTTCTTTAGAAATACCTTAGGTGACCATTGTATCAACAGAAGCTCCTCCCTAATCAATCTCTACAACAGAAACGTGTTTGTTTTGTTCATAGTACTTATTGCTATTTGAGATTGTTTGTTTATATGTTGAATGTCTGTCACCCTCACTAGAATATAACCAGCAGAGACCTTTTACATGTTTTTCATTTCTGTATCTCCAGTATCAAGAAGGATATCTGGAATAGAATAAGAACTCAATAAAAATTGTTTGTTAGGATCCATGAAGAATAACAACAGATAAACATATAAATGCATAGTTGCTTCATTGTGAAATACTAATTCACTTTCTATAGCTGACATTACACATTGTGATTTCTAGCTAATTCTGGGAAGAGTAAACTGAAATTTCTAAAACTTGCACAATTAAATCTTGAAGAATGGTAACATTTTTAGTTGATGTGAACCATATCCTTTTTTAGTCTCCATTCTCTTTTTTTTTTTTTTTTTTTGAGACAGAGTGTCACTCTGTTGCCTGGGCTGGAGTGAGTGCCGTGGCATCAGCCTAGCTCACAGCAACCTCAAACTCCTGGGCTCAAGCGATCCTTCTGCCTCAGCCTCCCGAGTAGCTGGGACTACAGGCATGCATCACCATGCCCAGCTAATTTTTAGATGTATATATATTTTTAGCTGTCAGATCATTTCTTTCTATTTTTTAGTAGAGACGGGGTCTCACTCTTGCTCAGGGTGGTCTCGAACTCCTGAGCTCAAACAATCCGCCCGCCTCGGCCTCCCAGAGTGCTAGGATTACAGGGGTGAGCCACCGTGCCCGACCTCCATTCTCTTTTAATTGCAGCTACAAACTTGAGTTTGGTAACCTTTTAATCCATAAAGCAAAATAAAGCAAAAATAAAGTTGAAAACCTTTAGATTATATCCAGAACAAATTCTGCATATAGTGATAAACTTTTGCCTTGTGAGAGTGTTTGGCAGTAGGATTATTTCTTAAACCTTTATTTCTATCATTTGGTTTGTCTTTTTCTCATTCATTTATAATATTGAAATTGATTTAAATATTTAAAGTGGTTTTCAGAGAATCAAAAATGTAACTGTTGATCATAACCTTTGCTGAATTGTTAGTTGTATGGTTTAACTTTGGCAAATATCTTTTCATTGAAAATGATGAAGAAAACCTTGATCTGGGACTCTTAGCCTCCAGAACTATGAGAATATTGCTATCTTAAGCCATCCCATCTATGATTACTTTGTTATGGCAGATTGAGGAAACTCATAGAGACAGGAAGCTTTAAATGGAATTTAGATTCCACCTTTGGTCCTTGGCACCATTTCTTTTTTTAAAACGTTCTTTATCACATTTTACATTTATCTTTTTAAAGCCCTTTTTAAATGAATGTTTGAATGGCACAAGCCACTTAGAAGGGGTGGGCAGAAGATTTTGCATGTCCCTCCATCTTCATTCACTTATCTATAGGGATAGTGAGAATTCTTACATCATAGAGTGTTTGTGAGACTTGGGATAATCTTAGTGTCTGGGACATAGTAAATATTACACTATGTTGATATTTTAGCTATTGTTATTTAGTAAAAATAATTTAGTTTTCTCAAGTCATCATTCCTACTAACTTCTATGATTGTATTTACAATATAAAGATATGTTATTGGACAAAATCTATTTTTCCCTGGATTTTTTTTCTGATATTTTTTATGCTAAAACTCCTCTCATGAATATATTAGTATAGATGATACCATCCCTCTCCCAAACACATATACACAAACACAGACACGTTAATGCCTGAGAAGAAGGATAGCTTTGTGGTTACAATCATGGACTTTGAAGCATGCCTAGATTTGAAACTTACCTGTGCTATTTTCTAGCTGTGTGGCATTGCATTGCTTAACTTCTTGGTCTCAGAATTTTTAGTCTATAAAATAAACATCATAATATTACTTACCTCTTTGAGGAGATTAAATGAATTAATACATTTAACATAGTTTGAATAGTACCTAATACATGACAAGTATAATAAACACTAGTAATGATTTTCAGGTAAAAGTCTTTATGTGTTCTTATATACCTGGTTTGGCAGACATTCAGTTAATTTACTTTTGATTAAATCTCATTAAAATTAGTGAATAACACACTATTTTTAAAAAGTGATAGTTCCCTTTTTCAGGAATTACTGACTAAATTCATTTTATTTATAAAATAGAAGTAGCAAAATGAAGAATAGTTTTATTCTAATGCATACCTGTGATATTGCCAACTTATAATGTTTGCTAATGAATTATCCCAGAATAATGAAAAATACACAGCCAGAGCCTTGGTGTTTGCCAAACTCTCAGGGAAAGCAATTTGAGTTCTTTCTGTTCTGTGCAACTGTTCAGGATAAGGGCATAAGGTATGCCTTTGCCCCGCCTAACCCAGTTGAGGCTCTATTCAAATGCATTTTCTAAGTGTGATCTATGTTAGCCTTCCTTGAATATATTAAATGAATTTCGGTCATTCCTACAGCCTTCATGTTACTTACCGAAAAGAGAGTGACCTAATTGTCATAGTAAATTGTGTTTAATTGCACTTATTAGAGATTTGTGTAATTTGCAGTTTTTTAAGGATTTTTATTGTTGTTATTGCTATTGTTGCTTAGCGCAATTTAAGGAACAGGCTATGCCATGTGAAATGACATAAAATTGTCCAGATGTTATTTTCTTTCCTGATGGGAGTGATGGAGAGTAAAAAAAGACATGGGGGGAAGGTTTCACTGAACAGTAAGAGGAAGCAAATTGATTGACAGAAAACTTAGCTCTACTGAGGTTACCTGTAGAATAAAATGAAGTTGGCTGATAGTGACATTTATTTGGGGAAAGGGGGGAAGGTGGAGATCAGGCACTGATTGTTCAGTATTAGTTAAATATGATGGTTAAAAAAAAATACTGTACTTGTTTTCTACCAGCATGTGAAATTAGAAGAAAATAACTTAGTATAACTCCCAATTTGAAACATCACCATTTTAAAACTATTTTATTTTTTTAATCTTAAAAGATTATAATAAATACACAGGGTGTCTCAAAAGCTTCCATACAAAGGAAAAATTTTGTAAAATTTTTGTAATGAATATTTTGTAAATAAAGGTACAATTTCCCATTTTCCCTAGGTATGGTGACTTTTGGGACACCCTATAGAGTCATCACCACCATCCTATATCTACCACCACCACCACTGGTAAATTTACTATCTTATGAAAAGAAGAAATAAGTGTTAAATTAACAGACAATAGCAAGCAAAATAAATATAATATCAACACCCTTATGAGTATCTCGGCTATCAGGATAGAAATTTTCAAGTGAAGTACTCAGATATCTTCAGAATGTGACCAAGAGACAAAAGAAGAAAATCCTCACCCCCAAATATCTTTAAACTTTTGAATAATCTTTGCAACTGTAAGGTGTTAGGAGTTCTATTCTGTTGAATTGGGAGGTAAGAAATACTGAAAGTTGTGCATTTCTCAAGTTCCATTCTTTTCAAGAGAATGACTCAAGGATTCTCCAAAAATTCTAACCATACGATCAGGCTTACCATTATATTTGTTTTGCTTGTGATTGTTCTGTAAATTTAACAATTCATTTTTTAGAAAAGTACTAAATTCACCAATGATGGTAGAAGCTCAGCATATAGCACATACAATATGCATAAAAATACATTTAGAATTCAACCCTGCCAAATGTAGCAAATGAAGAACCTGAAGTCTGGATACTGAACAACCACTGTATTGACATATGTCTTTAAATGTATCATAATGCACATATTCTAGGATATGTTAACACTAAATTAAAAGGAAAGCAGATTCTACTAGAATCTATATAGAACTCAGGAAAATCAGCAAGAAAAAATCAAACAACCCTATCAAAAAGTGGGCAAAGAACATGAACAGAAACTTTTCAAAAGAAGACAGAACAATGGCCAACAAACATGAAAAAATGCTCAACATCTCTAATCATCACAGAAATGCAAATCAAAACCACAATGAGCTATCACTTATCTCCAGTGAGAATGGCCTTTATCAATA
>CM052441.1:54797119-54824868 GCA_028533085.1 Varecia variegata
TATCATCGTTATTTCTTATAGCTGAGTAATACTCCATGGTATACAGATACCGCATTTTACTAATCCATTCATGAATTGATGGACATTTGGGTTGTTTCCACATCTTAGCAATTGTGAATTGTGCTGCTATAAACATTCGAGTGCAAATATCTTTATTATAGAATGACTTTTGTTTTCTTGATATCATAATTGTTTTAGTGAACTGTTTCCAATATATTCTGAGCTTAAAATAATAGTGTGAAATAATATTTGTCTCAGTGTCTCTTTTAGCAGTCAGTATTTGCTTTTCCTCTTAGCTTTAACATAATACATAATTTAAGGGAACTCAGATTATAGAAGTCTACTGGGTTTCTTGTTAGGAAATAGTGAATCTATCTATAATTATTTAAATCCAACCACCTATTTCCACCCTTCCACAAAGCAGAAAATTAAAAGCATATACCTGAAAATGAACTCTACAATGTATTAATACTATAGACATTATGAGTAAAAAAATAAATTATATTTAGATATATTTGATTTACTTTTTGTCACCTCCCTTGTATAGAAAGCTAAAAGATGAAATTTTCTATTATTCAAACATCTAGATCAAAGCTTGATCTACTGATTTTGTGTAAAATACAGGTTTCATTGAATTTAATAGCTAATATACCATTTCCTTTCCAGAATAGGTACTCTCAATTGATTGCCTCGTTCAATATAAATTACTTGCAGTACAATGGGTAGTCCCTAAAATAAGCACAATAAGTGCATGTGAAATCATTGAATATAGAGATGATTTTCTATGATAGCCAAATAATAGATTTTTTTATTTTAATTATTTTACAGAGCTGAATAATTCATTTTGGTCTCCAAAATGGTTAATTTAACTTGTTTATATTTCAGAGTATGATAAAAGATTTCTAAATTTGAATTATTTTTACATTACAAAAATAATTTATTAAAATCTTATAGTCTAGAAAAATTTTAATTTTGAATTCTTATTCAACTCAAATTTTGAGTTCAAATTTTAAAAGACAATGAAAAAAGAAATTGGTTTTAGTAAATTATTCATAATGTCATCACCTTTGTGGTAGATTTATAGGGAGTTTTATAACTAGCACAACCACACAAATTTTAAATCTCTAATATTGTACTGAAGTTGCAACAGAACTGAGACTATTTGTTATCAATTGGGTGAAATGGAAGTGTTGTGGGAAAACGTAGACTAATAATTTTAGGGTAGGCCTAGAAATCAGATTCTTCAGTGTTTAAAAATATTTTTAAACTGTAAAGTAATCTATGTATACATTTTTATTTAAAGATTTTTAAGTAATATAGAGGTATATAGATTTTAAAAAGTAATCCTTTCTCTAGCACACACCACGCACATAAAATATACACATACATATATAACCTACCTCTGTCTACCCACCAAAACACACACTCTGAAGGCAATAACATTTATTAGTTTTGTATGTATTTTTTATGTGCTTTTACATGAGTTTATGTGGTAGAAAGTGAGGAATCCCAGGTAACTCCTAGGTTGTTTTGACATGAACAAGATGGGAGTATGTGGTAGAAAATAAATAGATCCATTTCAACATATTATTTTTAAAGTGCCTTTTAAAAATCAATGCTGAGAATGCAATAAAGTATTTGGCTATACACTTCTGGCTTTCACAGTAGAGATGAGGACCAACAAGGCAAATATTTATTCTGTCAGCATTTAGATGACTCAGAAAAGGAATGTATTATAGATAGACACAAAAGAAGGGTGCATAACAAAGCTCCAGTGTGTTCCAACATTGTCAGATCAAGCTGTAAAGTGGAACTTACCAAAGAAAACTGAGAAGAACTGGACACTGGGAAAATAGGGCAATCAGATATTGGTGGGATAAGAGAAACTAAGAGGAAAAAGTGTTTCAAAAAGAAGGAATTATTCAACTATTTTTGAAAGCTCTTAAGATGGTGAATATAGCACAAATAAAAAATTAGAGATTTGATTTGGCAACATAACTGTCACTAGTGGTCTTGGAAAAGTTATTAACTTCCTTCTGTCTTATTGTTCTCATTATAGTATGGAAGTAATAACATTCTATGTTGTTAATGCCATATGTTGCTGACATCCTATGTACTTCATATGGGTTAATTTATGTAATGAAAGCACTTAGAACAGTCCCTGGCACAAAGCACTCACTAAATGTTAACGAAGTAAGTGAAAGTGTAGGGGTTGTGACAATAGATATCCCTATGCATGGAAGGAATCATTATGAGCAAGAAATAGTATTCTGGAATATTCCAGCTTTGTATTCTGTTATCCACTTGGGCTTTAACATTAAGTCGGAGGGGAGTGGCAGGTGTATCAACTCCTCCTGAAAATCTTGTAATATGATATCATGAAAAGAATATCAACCAAGTGTAAGGAGAGTCTTTCTCCTACCTTCATGAGGTGTGTCCCTAATATCAACAACTGCTGCTTATTTAATAATATTGAGGAAACATAGATTTTAGCCCCAGGAGGCTATGATTTGGGTCAAAATATGGTGTTAATTAAATTACCCAAGACTGAAAATTCATCCCCTATTATGTTACAATATAAATTGTATCCAGCCATGTTATCCAAAAGAGCCCCTCAGAGATGCTAAAATTAAATTGAATGACATTAAGATACTCCAAATGCATAAAAACTCTCCAATAATAAAATGCCAATAATGTAACTTGCTTCTAACTCAAATATAGTATCTTCAAATTCATTCCAGGAAGAAAATAAAGTTTGAGAATTAAATTATCTTTTGAATTAAAATCCTAAAACATTTAAATCTAAGAAATTAAAGTCTGAAATCATGTACTCTTATCCTTATGAATTAAAGTTCAAAGAAATTAATGTTTAAATTTCTTTATCCCAATTTCTTATCCTTTTGTTTTCAGTCAAAGGTTTGGGATGCCTGAACCAAGTTATCTTTCCTTGACAGGCATTTTCATGATTCCTTTAGTGCTCTTAAAAATTGTGTTTATTCAACACCAAGCCATCAATGAAGGAGGTATACCCATGACCACAACAGGAAAGCAAATTAAGTGGTATTATATTATAGTTTGATATGATAAACTCTGAAAATTTGGAGTTTTTGAGGGAAGTTGATGGAAAAGTTGTTCAAAAAGCAAAAGATCTCAGGCAGATCTTGAGATTCTCTACATGGGAGATTTGGGGTTAAAAAAATTATCACTTCTGGAGGATACAGGGGAAATAGTTATACTGG
Organism: Varecia variegata; assembly: GCA_028533085.1. Taxonomy (NCBI): domain Eukaryota; kingdom Metazoa; phylum Chordata; class Mammalia; order Primates; family Lemuridae; genus Varecia; species Varecia variegata. Next base: position 54,800,359 of record CM052441.1, read on the forward strand.
GCCAAGTCTACATCATGGCAAAAATGTTAAAGAAACAGAGAAAAGTTTGAGAATTGACTGCAAATATAAAAAAGCCAGGGTGACAATTTGAGAGATAATGAAGTATGGAATATTAAATCACTTTCTTGCATATGCATGCAAATAAAATATGAGAAACAGGGTTCAGGGACCAGTGATAATGGGCGACTAGGAAAACAGACTGGGAGGCAAAATGAGATTAGACATAATGAACATGTTTTAGAGGAAGATAAGTAACAACTTAAGTTAAAAACTTCCTGGGTATTGGATAGAGCAAATATATGTTTCGTTTTCCTGGAACAGTCCTTTTACATGCTTATTGTCTAAGCTTCCCATCCTTTTTAGCACTTGTCTATATTTTTCATTTATAAAAATTTAATATTAATAGTTTTATAGAAGTATGTCAAAATTGGTGTGGTGTCTTACATTTTTAGTTTCTGCTATGGTCTCTTCTATTAGTATGTGCAACTCATGTGCTGAGAACAGAGTGCTTACTTTAACACATGATTAAATCTGAAAGACAACCAGCATTAACCTGTCTCTCTTTCTCCAGTGCTTTCCAGATGCAATTTATCTAACTTGTCCCTTCAAGGATAACACTGAAAGGTGTTTACTGATAAAATGAATTGCCCTTGAATACAAGCAGCTAAAGGGAGTCAACTCTGATCTTAGGTGATGGTGAGAGGAGTGATAGACACTGCCATCTCTGTCAGTCACTTGGTGTACCAAACAATAATGCCATGGCCCATGCCATGCTGGAGAGATGCAGGAAGCCTGCAGGCAGGGTCAGTGGGAAATTACTGGTTGGAGGTATGTATGAAATAGAGGCTGAGCAGGCTTCTAGCAGGAGCATATTGATATCACTCAGCACATAAAATTTTGAAAACAAAAATCAGATAAAGTAGCAGCAACATTACTTTAAAAGTTAGTAGTTATTTAAGACTGTGCCCCAAAATGACCAATATGTACAGCTGCAGAAAGTGTGGTATATATTTCACTCTGTAAACCATGACTTTTCATTTAGATCAAATGACTCCTTCCAAATTAATTTACCCATTTTAAATTCTAAATATTCTTATGCATGTATGAAAATGAGGCAATAATTGTAAATATATCACCTCTCTTAGCAGAATAACTTCACAGTTAAATTATGACAGCTATTTGTTATAGCATGATATACTCCAAATAGAAAAACAAGTTATATTGATTCTGATAATGATTTTGTTTTTTAGCTCAAATGAGAGTGCTCTGCAAAACTTTTGGAAGTACATTCTGTTGAAAATGAATGTTGAAATGTTTTTCCCTAGAGTTCCTTGCTATGGAACCACACTCTGAGTGAAACCATCTTATTTGTTTTTTTCTTCCCATTTCTGTAACCTTTTTATAAGGAAGCATAACTATCATGTAATAAAATCTCTAGTATTATGGAAATAAAGACCATAGACATATTTGAATTTAAGATTTTCTCTTACCTCTAATCTATATGTTAGAAAAACAAAATGGGAAGCAACCATAGGAGTTTCTCAGTTTCCCAATCTTCTTTGTAACTTAAAGTTAAAAATTATCTTTTATATGTTTTATACAAATGTAGATCAGTAGCTTTGAGCAGAGGGTCAGGGTCTCTGCAAGAATTCTCTTTGTGGTCAAGAATCTCTTTTCCTAAGAATAGTCTTTCACTTTTTTCTTATCAGAAGTTTCTTTGGGTGGAGGAAACATGAGAAGGCGTTGGGTAGACATATCTTAGAAACAGGGCCATGAATGTTTCTGTAAGGGGAAAGATGAGGGGGTTCTCATCAAAGTTCATGCCATTATTGCAAAGTTCCATTTTATCTTCACTTTTAAAATATTTTGTTGGATTCAAGCTAAGAATATATCTCTAAAGAAAAGATACTTTATTAATACTGGATATAATTTTATGTTGTAATAAATATGCCATTTGTACTTATCCTAGGTTGATGTGGGATGTCATGTTATTGTTTAGAACTTACTGCCATAAGACGTCAGCTTCCTCAATGTCAAAAATTAATGGGCTCGTCCTTGTGCAATGTAGATAAATTATTTTAAAATCATAAGTCCATCAAATTGGTTGAGTTACAATTATCTTCTTGTCAGAGCTGTGTGACTGGACCCTGAAAACACTGATTTCTTCTACAGTAATATCATTGTTCTTCCTCCAATTCCTTGTGACTGTGTTCATCAAAACTCAGTTTGCAAGACAATTTCTCTATAGTTCTAACTTAAGGGAATTCTGGATAACTTGGGTAGAATAAATTTATGCTTTTGTCAAGCAAAATAAATGTATAAGCAGTAGGATATACAGAATGTACATAAGCAACAAAATGGGTTTCAATGTCACCCAGAGGAAGCCTTCTTCCTAGTGTCCCACATCTACGGAACACGTTAAATATTTTATACAAGAAAATCAATGTATTCAATACTTCATCTTAATTATTTTCCTGTTCAGATATTTAGAGTTCAGGGAACTATTCCAAAACGAAGTATAGCACCAGATTTCAAGCAATTACGTTGTATCTATTGAGTGATCAGCTAGTGTGAGATACAAAAGAACATAACCAAATTAGACACAGCCTGGAAAACACAAGGTAATACATTTGGGGAAAATGAATCTAAAGGAAATAGCTCAACCGGGGGTTGAAGCTGGAAGATCTAGGTGAGGCAGTGAAAATAGTAGGTAGCAAATTTGATACAAACTTGATACATGGTGACAATAAACACAGTTCAGTTTGTAACTACAAAAGGCAGGGACATGCTACCAAGATTTAAAAATAACAGCTTTCTTTACACAGTATCTGAGGTGTTGGACTGAATGATATCTCAGTCAACATTCAGAGGCAAATATCCAGTGTGTAGACCTCAGAGGTAGAGAAATAAGTTATTTAGGGCTTGATCTAGCAATGGTCAAAGTGGCTGTACTGATGGGCTTTAATTAGATGGCATACACTAAATGTTTGCTTTTTTCGTCTTTTAAATACCACGATACTCTCCTCCACCAACTATATTTGACATATTTATGGTGAAAATTGATCATAGTCCTCACTGTTATCCTCTGAACTTTATAACACCCAGATTTTCATACCTTCTGAATGCCGAGGAGATACTTAAACACTTACTATGTGTTAATTAAATATTGTTCAATAAATTAAATTTTGCTTGATATTCCATTTATACTTTTTGACCTTGGATTTCTACTTCTGGGAATTTGTAAGGAACTAATTGAACAGTAGCAAAACCTCTATATGAAAAAGATGTTCCTTGCAGTATTAGATAATATTGAAAAATAAATTACGAACAATTTGAATAATATTTTTTAAAAAGGTTAGTAAGTTATTGTATAGCAGTATGGAAATGGATTGAAAGTCTGAAGACATACATTAATTTAAAAGGTAAAAAAAAAAACCTAAGAAGAAATGCTAAAAATAATATGTTCAAGTAGCAAGCTTATGAATGCCTGATAAAAAAATTTGGTGTTATTAGATTGTTTCTTTTGAAATATACCTTATATATTCTTATAAATATATGAAAGCAATATATATTTATTTTAGAACTAGGAAATATAAGAAAATAGAAAAAATAATACAATTACTTTTTACCAATAAATTTCTCACTTATAGAACATATTGTTATAATAAATATATTCTTATATAAAGTATAATTTGTATCACTTTATATAATGCTTTGTAACCAGGTTATTATTTGATATTTTATTTTTATAATTACAACTTGGAAAATGCTGTTTGAATGCATGAATTTAAATGGCTCTGGGTACTCCATCAAAAATTATGCCATTATATATTTATTTAATCCCTAAATAGATTGTTTCTAATGTCTAGTTATAGTAATTACATTGTGGAAAATATTCTTTCATATATGGATAGGTTCATATCTGTGATTATTTTCTACAGGAATAAGTCCTAGAAATTGATTTATATGGTAAATGATATCTATTTCTTAAGCTTTTGCAGAAGTTATCTAATTGTTTCTAGAAAATCGACATTAAATTCCATTCTACTGACTTTAAAATATTTCCTGCTTCTTTACAAACTACAGATATTGTCATGAAAAAAAGATCAATTTGATAGGTGGAAAATTGTACTGTATTGAATGGTTTTCTTTTTTCTCAAATTGAAATATGCAAAATCACATGCTTATATCTCCATGAGCTTTCACAAAGTGAATATACTTGTGTAACACCATCCAGATCAAAAATAAAATACTATTAGCTTCCCAGATTCTCCTTGTGTCATCTCTCACTTTTCTCGAGACTAATGGATATTCTGAATTCTAACTCCATTAGTTTCTATTGCTGTTGAACCTAAAGTCATATGAAATTGAAAGAAATATTGTGTTATCTTTTGTGTTTGGCTTCTTTCACTCAACATTATGCATATGGGATTCATTCAATAAACAGTAGTGTGTTCATTCATGGTACTCTAGAAAATTGCATTGAATAAAAATAATGCAATTTATTTATCCACTCTACTGTCAATGAACATTTATGCTGTTTCTAGGTTTTGTTTATAAAGAATGGTAGTGCTATGAATATTTTCTATGCCATGCAGTGAACATATGTATATATTTCTGCTAGTGTATATCAGAATAAAATCTCTGGGTGATAGAGTGCATATATAAGCAATGCCTAACAGTTTCTCAAAGACCTATATGCAGCATATGAGTATTCTACTTGTTCCACATCTTTGTCAACACTTAATATTGTCTGCTGCACTCACTATAGACATTCTGGTGAGTATTGTAGGAGAGAAAATATTTCTTCTCCTCACTCATCACAAGATTCATGGCTGAGAAACTATAAGAAAAGGCAGATTTATAAGATCAAAACAGACAAGTTTATTTAATATAACTTTTACATGACAGAGGAGCCTTCAGAAATGAAGCCTCAAAGAAACAGTAAAACTTGTACGCTTTTATGCTAAGTTTTAATAAAGAAGTGGATATTCATGGGGGAGTATGATTGGACAAAGGGAGTATGATGTTTCTTTGTCTTCAAGAATAGAGATGTTTCTTTCCCCTAGGTTTAGGGAGAGTACCTCTGGAATAAAGGTTTTATGACCTGCTTCAGAAAAGGACAATAGATAGTGAGAGTGACCTTCCTTCTTCTACTGGTTTCTCAAATTCCAGCATGCCATCTTTTCGTGTAGTGAGTCCTGAACCCCACCAGTAGTAATGGCATCTCATTGTGGTTCTAATGTTTTTATAGCTGACAAATTTTAACATCTTTTCAACACGTATATTCCTTATTTGTATATTCTTTTGTATGAAGCATCTATTCAAGTCTTTTGCCCATTTCTCTATTGGATTGCCTACCTTTTTAAGTTGATTTATACAAGTTTTTGTATGCTGTGAATATTAGTCCTATGTTAGATAAAAACATTACAAATATTGTGCCCCACTTTATTGCTTGCTTTTTAAATTCTCTTATGGGTGTCATTTAATGAATAGGAAGAGGTCCTTAACTTTGGAGAAGTCCAACATATCATTCTTATTGTATTCTTTTTTGTTAGCAATACTGTGTTTTTCTTAAGAAATCTTTACTTTTTTAATACTTCTAGTACCTGAAAATATCTTTATAGTCTTTATTGTTATACTGTTCACATTAGATTTTATCCATATGAAATTTATTTTTGTGTATTGTGTGGGGTATGTTAATTTTTTTTGACGTATCAGAGTATTATTATAGAAAAAAATATTCATGACATTGTTAAAGACATTAAAGAAGACTCTAATCAAGAGGAAGACCATGGCAATAGAAGTAGGGACCACTGGAATAAGCTCTTTCCGTGAGGGAGACAGATGGGACTCAATTCCAACTCTGACATGTACAAATAGGGACTTATAGCCAAGGCATGGGGTGAGGTCAGTGGATGGAAATTTACTAAGAGGAAACATCAAGTATAAAGGAGATTATTGCTAGACCAACTCAGCAGAATTCTTGCTTAAGGGGGGCCAGGGTGATAATATATAAAGTGGTCAGATACCAAGAATGAAGGATTTTTGCTAAACAGACTTAACAAGATTCTTGCTCAAACTGGACTATACAAGGATAGAGAGGGAAGACTAAGTTCGGTCTTGTGCAAGCAGAACACTTGGAGGAGTCTGAGTCCTCCTTTTAGTCAAAGAAGAGTCTCTGTCAATATAGTATAGTGATTAAATTCATCCAGCACAATTTATAGAATATTCCATCTTTCCCCACTGCACTACAGCCTGGCTTGCAAAATATCAAAGCAAAAGAAGGAACTGAAGTGATTGTCTACATGGATCTGTGTCTGTTTTATCTCTTTCATTAGCGTTGTTAAAAAACAAAATTTTACCAAATTGAATTTAAAGATTGACTTGGCTTCTATTGTGCTTCATCCAGGTAGCATCCCATCTAAAGATTCAGACAGGTGCTCTTTTGGACATGGCAGAAGAGTTGGATTTCACAAAGTAGGTTGCGCAAGTACAAGGAAACAACATGATGCAAAAAAGCAATTCGCTAACGTCAGATTACTTCAGGTTACTGTCTTTGTAAGAGTTAAAACAGAGGAGACTTGCTTAATCACACAGACTAAAACAGGCCTGTTTGGGATTTGGCTATCATTTCTCTTCTGATTTCTCAGAAGGTCAGATAAACAAATTGGTTTTGGTTTGGTGATATAACATGTTAGCATAAGTGACTCCATTTTAGTTTTGGTCTGTTCTGTTGGTGCCTAGTGCAGGAGCTCAGTCTAAAACATTGGCCTCTCGTAAGTTTAATTTAACAGACTATTTCTCTCTCTTTACACTACTACCACATTGTCCTAACTAATATATCTTTAAAATTAATTTTAATGCCTGGGGGCATAAATTTTCAAGTTATGTTCTTCTTCTCCAAGATTGCCTTTGTAATTGTTGTTTCTTTGCCTTTCCATATGAGTTTTTAGAATCAGCTTGTTAATTTAAAGCTTTCATTATTTATGTTGAAAAGCCAGCTGTCATTCCTACTGTTGTTGCTAATTTGGAGTTAATTTGTACAGCCCCCTGCCACCCTAAGATCTTCATTTTGACTTTGTCCTTAAACAATTTTACAATGACATGCCCAATTTTTTAGATTTGTATTTATTTGATTACTAAAATAGCAAAATTTTGTATCTTTTATGCTCATTTATATATCCTTCATGTGAATTGTTTATTGGAACATTTAACTTTTTGATATATAGGAGTACCTTATGGTGATTAAAATTTCTCATAAATTTTCTAGCAATTTTTCATTGGTGTTTTAATTGTGCTTGAGTTTTGTATAAGAAAAAAGTATTCATTTTTAAAAGTAATTTATGACTCAGATAAAACTACTCAAGTATACAGGACAATATAATAGAAAGAACAAAAAAACTCCACAATCCCACCATCCATAGATAATTATTATTAACTTGAGGTGAACATTTTTCCAAGCACCTTTTGTATATAAAAACTGAGAAAACAAAATATACAAAGAGGTCCTAGGGCTGAATCGTGTTATCCAGTTAGTTCCTACAGCAAAAGAAAACCAAGGACTCCACAAACATGATTGAGCAGCTGTGAGTGCTTTTAAATTTTCAAATTGCTTTCAGAAAAGTCATTCCATATGAAATTTACCATGACATGTACAAATATGAAGGGAACTTATTATTATCATAAAAAGAGAGATGATGAAACTGAGACATGAAGTGGGTGGTAGTTGTCCTATGGTCATACAGCATTGCAGGGATAATTTGGGATCAAAATCAAGTGTTTTGATTTGTGAACCATGCGCCTACATTCGGCATGTTCTTAGAATGATATTACCTGTTCTACACTAGATCACTAATCTGGTTATTAGCATTCAATTGCCTGGCAATTACTTTTAAAAAGTTAGAACAAAAATTAGACATGTGAATATTGAAGAGGAAGAGGGAGAGGAAGAGCAGAGGGGACAATAATATTGAAAATATTTATAAACATTTTGTAAATATTTTGATTATATAGTTTTCTGACCCTGGAAAATAATTCCTGTAGATGAAATGCAAGTGATATATTTCAAGTAACGGCCATTGAAGTAATAAGTAGCTGAAGTCATCTTATTTTGTGGTCCATTTGTATGATTTACACTGCTACCTATGTTAGTTATGGAAAGACTACTCTATTTTCTGAACAATGACTACAATTTTAGGAAGAATTATATTAAAATAAAATTTTACATATTTAATTCAGATTATAATACTACTTTTTAAAAAATGACATTCTTCTAAAATCATTTCTCTTCCAACAATACTTCTGTATCTCATTTTATAATATGTTCATATATACATTGATACCTTTGTACTTACCTAAATAATGCATGCTTCTATTCATTGACCTTTTCCAATTCTGAAGTAATCCGAGGCAAGTTGATGTCCATCACCAGGTCATAGAAGATTATTTTCTCCTCACTTCATGTTTCCAAATGAAAGCAAAGCACTTTCCTTACACATATCTATCTCCTTCATATCCATGTTAGAGAATGAAGTATGAATTGCAAAAGGCAAGGAGGGGTTTCTAGCTGCCTACAGTAACAAAAGTGGAGATTTTTTTTTTATATTCCAAAGGAATCACAAAGGATTTCATCAAATGTCACTGATTTCAGGGATATTTTTACTATTTAAATATTTTTAAATTTTTTAGTATTATTAATACATAATGATTGCATATTTTACTATTTGCTTTTAAATGTGAAGATTTCCTAATATGTAAATATGAGAAATTTTTAGTATCCCCCAAAATAATGAGTGTCAGGGAAAACTAAGCAAAACCTTGAAAACTTAAGTAACCAAAAACATTCTGATTCACGTGTATATTAAGAAGCTCTGAGGTTATTTTTGTTGAGTCTTGGCTTTTTCCCCTTCATACTTATTTAAGAAACACTTGGGGGTAAAGCATCTGTAAATATAAATGGAGACGTTAGTGTTATCTGTGTGATTTTACATTTTAAACCAGTGTACTATGCATTTTAAACCAGTGTACTATGCATTTAAATACAAAGAAAATATAGACTTTTCTTCCCTGAGGTAAACAGATGGTGCCGGAAACACTAAGAGTACTTTGGAAATGAATTATTGTTGAAAGTATCAAATTTTATATTGTAAAATAACCATACTTATACAATTTTGAATTTAATTGATTACAGTTTTAGTGCTTTCCATTTTCTTCTTGTATTAATTAAAATCTTTGTAAAACTCTTTATGGTAAAACGAAGTCTTCATAACAGATTACTTTCATATTAAGGTTGGGAGTTTTATATGTTAAAGAAGGCTAAAACATTGAAGAATAAAAGGGTTATCTTTTGAAATAATCTTTCTCCTTAGGAACTGCCCAGAAAAAAAGGAAGATTGCAGCAGAATCTGAGTGATGGTAGAACATAAATAACATTAATTTGGAGTTACCCCTAAAGGAAAGACAATTCTAAGTGAAAATACCAGGAACAGATTTGAGACCCTGTCAACAAAGCAGTCATTATTTACAATAAAAGCAAAAACAAACAAACAAACAAATGAATAAATCGGCCTACCCTATACCCCACAAAAACCTGAAACAAAATGTCAAAATATGCAGGGCTAACAGGACAATAGAAAAGGAGCTTCATCCAACCAAGGTGTCACTAAACAAAAGTTAGCTGTGTGCTTTATGCAATAACTATATTTAAAAAGTGATTATAAAATCCTAAATATGAAGAAATGAGCAAAGGTTACCTGACAATGAAACACAATGAAACCAGGGCTGGATATATCTGGCAGAATAAAAGTCAGCACAAAGAGTATTAAAAAGATAAAAGATTCTTTATAACGCAAAAAAAAGGCTACCTACATTTCACAATGAAGATAGAGATTTATGAATCTATTCACTAAACAACACAGTGGCCTCAGTAACACTGAAGCCAAAGAAGATGGGAGGAAAAAGAGAAACAAACAACAAGACAGGACTTTGACACAAGTCTTTCAATCTCAGGTAAGACAAGCATATAAAAGTAATTGAGGACTCAGCAGACCTAAGTAGCATAATTAGTAAGGAAAATTTTTTATGAATATGGGTGTGTGTCTGTATTATGTATTCCCCAGTAGAAGGGCAGTAGGTATGCCTTCTTTCAAGCACTCATGAAATATTGTAAAAATCTATTTAATTTCCTACGTGTCTTTCATAGCATGAAGAAAACTTCAATAAGGTCTATAATATAGAAATTGTATTAATACAAACAACATTATAATGGTATGCTATAAAACTAGAAATTAATAACAAAATAAAATAAAAAATAGATTTTCATCTGACAATCAAAAAATTTCTATTAAACATTTCTTGGGTCAAAGGGGAAATACAAACTAAACCTACAAAATTTCTAGAAGATAATTATGATGCACTACTTATTTATATATCAAAATTCACAGGTCAGCTAAAGCACTGGTCATAGAAAAATGTATAAATTTACATAATTATGTATTTGATGTATACTTTTGATGAAAGACCAAAAATAAATGTATTAAACATACAATTCAAAAAATTAGTAAAAGAAAAAAGCAAACAAAGTAAGCAGAAGTTAGAATTAAAAATCTGAGTCAAGGATTTGAAAACACAGAAAAAAACAAACAAAAAACCCTAATACATAAATACAAAGACTGGTTCTTTGAAAAAATCAGTGAGACAAAATACTAAACTAATCAAGAAATAAAAGGAAATAATAACATTTGAAGTAGAGCAACTAAAAAAAATTACAAAAGTCAACTTTATACCATTTCATGTTAATTATTTTGAAATCTTGAAGGGAATGGATAATACCAATTAAGAGAGTGATGAAAGACGATGGAGATTCAAACTGGGTGAAGAATACAATGGTGCAAGTGAGAGTTCTCTGAGTAAATTTTATATGTTTCCTAATTTTAAATGTGTCATATGAGAAAACATGAAAATCTTAGCATCTGTAAGAATAAAAAATTATAACTATAAAATGTTAAGCAAGTGAATCTCCGAGAGTACTGGAAGACATTCCATAAAGAAAGAGAGTGGGAGAGAGTTATCAAATGAGCACCTTGACTCTAATGAGCCTGATGCCGGATATGCACCCCTAGGCTTTTGGAATACATGAGCTGTGTTGTTTTTCTTTTTCTTTGTGAGCAAATTTGTATTTGCTTTCTTTCAATACCACTTAGAGTTTAGACAGATATGAAGGTTTATTTTGATAAATACAGAATTGTATCTACATCTGTTGTCTTTCTTTATCAGGTTTACATATAGAAAAATGATTACCATAATAACTTATTCTCATAGTGAACTAAATATTTGAATAAGGAATATCAAAGCCTAATGCATATATATGTATTAATATACAGGCATATATCAAACCATTCTGAAATATTATATTTTACACTTAACTTTTTACAAGAGAGAGAATTTCACAAGTATCATGTAATGTCCTACAGTTTAAACATGTATCTGATCTGAACAGCATTTACAGTGTTTGAAGGTATTCATAGTTGACATATGAAAACGGCTGACAGTAAAAGAGGAATCAGTAGATATGTAGTCAATACCAGTAGATTTTTAGAAGATAGATTTCCCCAAGATATATCTTGTGATTTTCATGTCATATCAAAAACTAACTCTAGATTCAATTTGCTCTTTCTATAGAAATGCTTCTACAGATATCAGTAGGAAATTAGTTTTTTAGGGATCCTAATAAGAACATAGAGTTTGAAGTTTCAGCAGTAAACATTGTAAAAATACATGGTTGCCTGAGCAAGTGAGAAACCAGCTGTCCACCCAATAGCAATTAACACTGATCACTCTGGTTAGAGTTAAGAGTGAGGAGAACACCTATGACAGGAAAACTCTCAAACACTTGCCACCTCAAATCTACTCTTCAAGGTAGAATTAAATAGTGGGTATTAACAGAATTTTCCCTTTTTTTCCCCTTCTCATGTCTTAAATAAATTAATTCAGTTAGGCAATAGAACTTCTTTTGCTCCATTTTTCTTTCAATGAAAGCTTTGCCTGCAATTCTCCAGGCAATTCCAGTCCAGAATTCCTCCTGAGAATATTGCTCATGCTGGAAATATTGCATTGTTGGTATGTTCAGTAATAGAAAAAACTAGACACTAGAATCATACAGAATCATTAGATTGATATATAATATAAATTGAAATTGTAGAATACCCCAAGCTTTACATTAATCTCCGATATGAAGCTACCTTTCACAATACAGAATAGAACAACGTATGGAAAACACAAAAGTATCGTTGATAGTCCCTCTTCATTAAAAATGTAATGAGTTCATTAGGGACATTATCTAATGAAATTTTTACCCATCAAAGAAAGGTAGAATGAAAGATAAAAGAAAAGAAGAAAAAATGGAAAGGAGAGAGGGAGAAAGGAAGGAATGAAGGAAGGGATGGATAGAAAAAATATTTTTAAATATTTTTAAAATTCTTAAATCACCTTTCAAAAATTTTTCCTTCAGTCTAAGACTAAGTGAAACAGTTGAATAATTGCACTTTAGAAAAATATTCCAAAAATATATATTTTAATTTGAAGATTAAATAAAACATTTATAATACAAAACTTATAATTTGGAAAATGCTATTTTGTGTCAATAAAATTTACTAAATTTTTCAGCTTCTATAATACATATAATACTAATTTTCATAATATAATCTGCTGAAAGATAAGTAAACATTTGTTTCATTAACTTTTTAAAAATTTTATTATGGTTTTAATTGACACATAATTGTACAGATTTAAGGGGTACAGTGTGATATTTTGATACAGATATAAATAGTGCAATGATTAAATCTGCAAAATTGTCATATCCATCATCTCAAAGTTATCCTTTCTTTATGGTGAGAACATTTAAAATCCTCTCTTCTAGTATTTTGAAATATATATTATTGTTGACAGCTGTTACTCTACTGTCAAATAGAACACTAGAACTTACTTGTCCTATCTAACTGTAACTTTGTACCTGATGACCAATTTCTTTCCATCCCAATAAGCCCTTACTCTCCCCAGTATCTGGTAACCACTATTCTACTCTCTGCTTCTATGAGATTAACTTTTTTTTTTAGTATCATATGAACTATTTTCTTTTTTTATTTCAAAACATTATAAAGATACAAATGTTTTTGGTTACATGGATTGCTTTTGGAATGCTTGAGTCAGGGCTGTAAATGTAGCCATCACCCAGATAGTGTTCACTATACTCGTTAGGTAGGTTTTCACCCATCCCCTCCTCCCCATTCCACCCTACTTGATTTCCACTGAGATTTACTTCCCTCTGTGCACATTTGTGCTCATAGGTTGGTTCCACTTTAATAGCAAATAAATGTGGTGTTTGTTTATCCATTCTTTAGATACCTCACTTAGTATGATAATGGTCTCCAATTCCATCCAAATTGTTGTAAAAGGCATTAATTCATCCTTTTTGTGGCTGAGTAGTATTTCATGGTATGCATATACCACATTTTGTTAATGCACTCATGAACTGATGGGCACTTGGGGTGATTCCACGTCTTTGCAATTGTGAATTGTGTTGTGATAAACATTCAAGTGAAGGTATCTTTTTGATAAAATGACTTCTTTTCTTTGGGTAAAATCCCAGTAGTGAGATTGCTGGATAGAATGGTAGGTCAATTTTTAATTCCCTGAGGAATCTGCATAGAGGTTTTTGATAAAGTTTGTATGAATTTGCAGTCCTACCAACAGTGTATAAGTGTTCTTTTCTCTCTGTAACCATGTCAGCATCTATTTTTTTTGGACTTTTTAATAGAAGCCATTCTAGTGGGGGTAAGGTAATATCTCATTGTTGTTTTAATTTGTATTTCCCTGGTGATTACTGATCTTGAGGATTTTTCATATGTTTATTGTCCATTTATTTGTCTATTATCTTTTGAAAAGCTTCTGTTCATGTCTTTTGCCCACACACAGCTCAACACTGCTACAGCCTACAAACAAGTAGCAATTGAGAAAACCACCACACTAAGCATACCTAACCAAAGCACTCCTCTAAAACCTAAACCCTCATCCAAGGACCCAAAGCAAAGCCAAAGGTTCTTACCAAACACATGCCACAGACACACCCTTCAGAATCAGGGGGAAAAAGTCTCATCTAGAGAAAAGAAAATCCAAAAATAAGAAGGGACGGCTGCTCCAGATGAGAAGAAATGAGAGAAACAAATATGAAAACTCTGAGCAAAAGTACACTCCCAAAGGGGAACACCAATCTCTAATGATGGAAAAGAACAAAAATGAAAAATAACTGAAATTGCAGATAAAGAATTCCAAGTATGGATTAAAAGGAAGCTCAATGAAATCCAAGAGAAAATGCAACCAATTCAAAGAAACTGGAAAGACAATTCAGAAAATGAATGAAAATTCACAAAAAGGATCAACATAATAAAAAGGTAGAACTTCTGGAAATGAAAAATTCATTTAAGGTAATACAAAACACAATAGAAAGTTTTAAGAACAGATAGACCAGTAGAACAAAGAATGTCAGAACTTGAAGGCAACTCTTTTGAGTTAACTCAGTCAAAATTAAATAACAAAGATTTAAGAGGAATGACCAAAGTGTACAAGAAATACAAGATTATGAATTATGGCCATATATATGAATCATAGGCATCCCTAAAGGTGAAGAAGAAAATGCACAAGGGCTGGAAAACCTATTAGAGGGAATAATTGAGGAAAACTTCCCAGGTCTTGCTAGAGTTTTAGACATCCGGATACAAGAACCTCAAAGAACACCTGCAAGATTCATTGCAAGGAGGCAATCACCAAGACACATAGTCATATAGTCATCAGACTGGCAAAAGTCAACAAGAAGAAGGAACTCCTGTGAACCTTCAGGCAAAAACTTCAAGTAACTTACAAAGGAAAACCCATCAGGGTAACTTCAGACCTCTCAACAGAGACCTTACAAGCCAGAATGGATTCGGGCCCCATCTTCAGTCTTCTTAAACAGAACAACTACCAGCCTAGAATGTTGTATCCTGCAAAACTAAGTTTCATATATGAAGGAAATATAAAGGCTTTCTGAGTCAAGCAGTCACTGAGGGCATTTGTGAAGACCATACCTGCCCTGCAGGAAATACTCAGAACTACATTATACATGGATCAGCACAATGGACACCCACCAGAGTAAAACCACCCAAAATCTAAAGCTCAGAGATCACATAAAACAATAGCACAAGAGGAAAATCAAAGCACTAAGGTACTACTCACGGGATGAACAGAACATTATACCACATATCAATCTATCAATTAACATGAACTTTAGGAACACCCCACTCAAGAGACATAGGATGGTTGAATAGATGAAAAAATACAAGACAACTATCTGCTGTCTCCGGGAAATACATCTAACCAACAAATATTCATACAAACTCAAGGTGAAGGGATGGAAAAAAAATATTCCATGCAAACAGAAACCAAAAAAAGCAGGTGTTGCCATTCTCATATCAGATAAAATTGACTTTAAATCAAGTATAATAAAGAAATACAAATGTGATCATTATGTAATAGTAAAGGAAGAAATTCAACAAGAATAAATAAGAACTCTAAATATTTAGCACCTAACACAGGAGCACACAAGTTCATAAAGCAAATTCTACTAGATTTAAGCAAAGAGATAAACAGTGACATCATAATTTCCAGGGACTTCAAGACTGGCAGATCTGGAGAGATCATCCAAAGCAGGAAATGAATAAATAAACACTGGACTTTAGCAGAACTCTAAAATAAATGGGCATAATAGACATCTACACAACATTTTACCCCCTAATACTGAATATACATACTTCTCATCAGCACATGGAATATTCTCCAAGATTGATCATATCTTAGGCCACAAAATATGTCTCAAAAATCCAAAAAAATAGAAATCATACAATGTATCTTCTTAGACCACAGTGAAATAAAACTAGAAATCAAGTCCAAGAGAAAGGCTCAAATCTGCACAAAGTCATGGAAATCTCCCCTCTGTGCCCCCAACCAACACAATCTAGTCCTGAGGGTATAGGTTCTGTCCTGTGGGCTTGTCTCTGGGTCCCTAAAGATTACTACCTGACCATGCCAAGGGGAAGCATGCTGGTCCAGAGTTGCCTATGGGGTGCTCAAGGAGGTTTCATGTCCCTTTGCTTTGGGGTGTACCCTGCTCTGCTGGAGCAGCTAGACAAACAGCACTGTGAGCAGGAAGCTCACAGTCCGAACACCCCTTAGTCTGCTGCAAGTCTTTAAGATTAAAGGTTTTAGCTCCATTCTCTGTGGAAGCTTCAGTATGGTGGATGTACCAACAGAGAGGATGCAGCCACTCCTGAGAGCCCCAACTTGATCATCTCTCTCAGCAGCAGTGTGTGGGGTATGGGAAGGAGAGGAAAAGAGTCTGAATGGAGGAAAGCAAGCACTCTGGTCATCTCTGTCCCTCTCTCCAGAAGGCAGCCCACCCAGAACATCTAGGCTCTGGTGCCATGAAGATCCCCCAGGACCCACTGATACCTGTGGCTCCCAAAGTCTGGGCTGGAGTTGGGGAATGTTTGTGTGCAAATGAGTGAGATGAAACCTGAGGGCCTGAAGCCCTCTGAGGAGGACAAAGATGCATTTTGGGAAGAGAAGCAATATGCCACCTGCTGTCTTGGCTCATGTCTGTGTTTATGGAAGCAACCTCAAGGGGGCTGGCAGCCTATGCTTTCTCCTCAAGAAGCTTCCAGTTCACTGGCAGCAGCAGCTTTTGGGCTTGTGAGGGTAGAAAGGCTCTCCCACAGCCTGGGAACCTGCTGACTACCAGAGATGTGAGGATGAGAGAAAGTAACCAACCACCACACCTATCTTTTTCCCTGTACTCCAAGTTTCTCTGGGGTTTATCTCTTTTGATATCTTGCTCCTTCTTGCTCTGCTCTGCAACTTCTCCCTGTGGAATCTCTGGTAGATTTCTGGCACTGTTCCCTCAGAATTACACATAATCTATGATCATTTGTTTGTTTCTTCCTTTTTCACCTGAAACTTTTCCTTCTTTCTGAGACAATCTGGCAGCTGGCATTTCTGGTCAGCCATCTTCTCAATGAGCTTGAAATTAACTTTTTGGGATTTCACATATATGAGTGAGATCATGTGGCACATGTCCTTCTGTACTTGGCTTATTTCACTTAACATAACATTCTCTAGGTTCATTCGTATTGCCACACTAGACAAGAATTTGATTTTCTTTATGGCTGAATAGTGTGCCATTGTGAGATATATATGTATCATATTTATCTATTCATTCATCCATTGAGAGACACTTAGGTTGATGCTATATCTTGGCTATTGTGAGTAGTGCTGCAATAAATATGGGAATGCAGGTATCTCTTCAACATACTGACTTCATTTCCTTTGTCCATCTACCCAAGAGTGGGGTTATTGGATCATATAGTAGTTCTATTTTTATTTTTTTAATAATTCTCCACACTCTTGTCCATAATGGCTACACAAATGTACGTTTTTACCATCTTTGTATGACAGTTTCCCTTTCTCCGCATCCTCATCAATATTTGCTATTATTTGTCTTTTTAACAATAACCATTTTAACTGGGGTGAAGTAAATTCTCATTGTGGTTTTCATTTGCATCCTCCTGGTCATTAATGATGTTGAACATTTTTTTGTATACCTTTGGCCATTTGTATGTCTTCTGAGAAATATCTATTCAGATTTTTACCTCCAGATAATACCTTTTTCAGTCAAATTTTTTATTTTTTTTAATATTGAGTTGTTTGAATTTTTTACATATGCTGGATATTAACCCTTTGGTAGATGAATAATTTGTTAATATTTTTCCCATTCTGTAGGGTGTCTTTTCATTCTGTTGATTGTTTTCCTTGCTGTTGCAGAAGTTTTAATTTTATGTAATCTCATTTATCTGTATTTTGTTTTTCTTTTCTGTGCTTTTGAGGTCTTATTCACAAAATCTGTACCTGGATCAATGTCATTTGTACTGTAATAAAAACTCCCTATCAAATGACTGTTCATTCAGTTATGATTGAAATGACTTTATGGTTCCTGAAAATTATAATTCCAGAAAGTTCTGAATAGCCAAGTAACATTTGAACATAGACATTCTATGCTTTTTAGAAATATATATTTTTTTTAATTTGTGATTCTGATTACCCTGAGGCGAATTTTGATGCAGCAAGCCTTTTTTTTTTTCCTAAAAGAACAAGATTCCCTGGTTTATTCTTGAAGCCTAAATGGTATGAACATGAACATGTAGCTAGTAAAATCATCCAATTTTATTCTTCATGTTATTTCAACAATTTTTTTGATGATATGACATAAATTAGTGACACAAAGTTCCTTCTCAATTGACTGGTTGAAAGATGATAGTTGTATTTGTTATATAACCTACAAGGAATATGGTAGATTGCATTTTGCAAGGACCTAAAGGATTATTTACTATTCAGATAACACCTTCAATAATACATTTTTGCAAAGTTTCCCTGTGAAATGATAAATTGTTCATGTCAGATTTATAATGTTGTTAATGTCAAATATTTGAGTATTTGATGTTGTAGAATTCTTCATCATCTTTTCACTGTCTAAGAGAATTCTACTCTGAACTATTATACTCCAAATAAGTGGCATTTTTTGGCACGGTAAAGAGCACCAGAATATTAGCCTGATTAAACATTTATAAGCACATGACTGTTTTCTTGCTCTATAGAGTCATCTTCCCTGAGCAACCAAGCTGTAACAACTACTTTGTACAGAAAAATTCTGTGATGTTTCTAATAGTATATATTCCTATACTTGAAAATGTCATTATTACCCATCCATCAACCCTAGTGAAGTTATGAAACTTCATTTCACTAGAGGCCTTGACATTACATTGCTCACTGTTTGTTCTGCTTGTCAGCACTTTATGTCACTAATGGACAAGCAGTCAAATCAAAAATCTCAATTTTTTTCTTAATGGAGTTTTTTTTATTTTTTTTGCTATTCAATCATCTGCTCATGTGGCTCATAATATGCCCGAAGGTACAGAGCCAAATCTAGGTAATAAGGTCCATTGAGCCTTACTGAAGAATGGTATTGGCTGTTGGGGCTAATTTCTGTGCCTGTGAAAATGCATTATTTGTTGTATTTATGCTGTGCAGTTAATGAAAAGAAAGAATATGAAAATGTGCTAATGTACTTGAATTTCTACTAATTTGCATTAGTTACAAAAGCAAAATATATTCATTTGTGGGGTTTTTTTTTTGGTAAAAAATCTGGATAAAATTGAGGGATAATCATTTTATTATTGCAAGTAAGTGAATATTTAGAAAAAAAAGGAAAAAAAATCTCCAAAACTTCTGCTACAAAACAAGTAACACAGAATAAAATTTTTCTTAACTTTTTTACATTTGAACTACTTTATGGAAAAGTAACATTTGTGCTATAATTTAAGAAAACAAGAGTATGGTGCATACACACACAAACACTCAGGAGGTGTTCCATCTGAGTATCTGAAAATTATTTGGATTTAGCACAACTAAAATTTTATGTCCATTCATATTTTCTTTTAAGATTAATTCTCAAGGGTTTTCTTTTGTATCTCAGTTAAGGGATACAGTGTGGAATTTGAATGCAAAAAATAGTAGGAGGAAACAAGAGTTAAAATGATGTATTAATAAACAGTTACTTAAATAGATTGTATTTTCAAAACAAACTACATTTTAAAGGAAAAATATTAGTTTCTAGGACATTGGCAAAGAAAAGGAGTGTGGATAATATGTCTCATGATAGGCAATAAAAATAATTTAACTTCAGATTGTATTTCAGTGTGTAAATGTGAACATGGATCTATGTAAAAATTCATCTGTTTCAAACAAAATCACAGCTCACATCACCATGTTGTCCTGTCTAACACCTGCTGTGTCTGCCTTGATATAGGAATCGGCAGCATCACCTGTGAAACACTGTAAGAAGCATAAACCTGGATCATCTCCTTCTTTTTTTAGGTATCTTTTCTTTTAGCATGTACTTTTTTGGAAGTATTTGAATTTTTATTTTTAATTATTATGAGTACATAATAGTTGTATATATTTATGAGGTACATGCGATATTTTGATACAGGCATGTAATGTATAATAATCAAATAAGGGTAACTGGGTATCAATCACCTCAAATATTTATCATTTCTTTGTGTTAGGAAAATTTCAATTCTACCTTTCCAGTTATCTTAAAATATACAATAAATTATTATTTACTGTAGCTATACTGCTGTGCTATCAAATAGGAAATTTTATTCATTTTATTTAATTATTTTTTAACCCATTGACCATCCCCACTTTATGCCCGTCTCCCCACTACCCTTCCCAGCCTCTGGTAACAAACATCATTCTACTCTCTACCTCCATGAGTTCAATTGTTTTAATTTTTACCTCCCACATATGAGTGAGAACATGACATATAATTTTCTAGAAAGAGAAGATGATGATGGTTAGGATGGCAAAGACGGTTATTGGTAGTCATGATAACATTATTGAAAACTTTACATATATGTGCTCTAAATATGTTAATCCTCAACAAAACCTTATAAATAAGAGGTATTACTACTCACCATATTTTACAGATGAGGACATGAGGGTGAACAGAAATGAGAATATGAAGGTGCACAAAAACTATTTTTTCCTCCCTTCTCAAGAATCTTAGTATCACCACAAAGGCAATCTTCCCTAAACAGACCTTAGCAGTGTCTTATACACCTTAAAAATCTCTGCTGCCTTTAGTTGCTTACTTCATCAATCTGAAACTTTCTCTTTTCCTCTCAGACTTCTCCATAATTTTTTTTCATACTACATACTCAATTTTTTTCTTGAACAATATTTCAGCATGTCCACGTTGCAGACAAATCTCCCCTCCTTTTACTTATTCATTGATTATAACACAAAAACGTGAGTTATACAATTCTTTAGCCTTGTAGCACACACAGAAACACAAAAACATACACAAAAAATGAAACACAGTCATGTCACACAGTAAGGTAGACCTGGGCTTCCCTGCCATATACACCACCACACATACACACAGTCATTTACCCTAAGACTCATACAGAAGGACTTGATTGGAAGAAATTCCAAAGTGATCCAGAGGCTTTGTAAGAAAGAACTCCCATATATAAAAGCCCATAACCTAGAATTGCTTCTGGAGGACCAGATTTCCCTTTCTCTTATGGTAAGTTTCCATGGGTACGTATAGTGGGCTCTTCCCCTATTTTGCCATCTTCCCTTAGAAACGTTTCAAAGCATTGAATTTCAAAGGGAACAGCTCTAGATCATACTCTTAGAAAGTCATCCTAGATAAATGTGCACATACACACAGATGTAAAGTAAAAGGGATCTGTCCCAGTGTATTCATTACCTGCACAGAATCCCATGTTTTTCAAAGGCAAAGAGCATGTTTATATGCTCTCTCCTCCAGAATGTATCTTTGAAATGGTTTTATATCTACAGAACGGAAAAAGGACAATAAAGGTGTTTCCAGAATTAATAAGTTCTTCTTCACTGTAATTTCAATGTGATGTCTCTACTGTGACAAACAGTAAAAGATCAAATTTTAAATGGTCAGATAGATTGGGAAATAGGTAATTGATGGTGATTAAACATTATTAAAGTATTAGGTTGGGACAGGTATAGGAGGTTGGTACCTCCATTATAGCATCTACTGCATTGCCAATACTATAACCATGCTAAGATGAATATAGTATCAGGAAATGAGTTAAATAAAAAAAAATACATATGAAAAGGAGTTGAAACACCTCTCTATCTACCATGTAATTGTTAATCACAGTTCTATTTCTATTTATACTAATGGCAATATCATTTTCTAGGCCATGTGATGAAGAATGCCAAAGATGACCATTGTATAATAAATGCCACAGAGGTTCATGAGATAATACATATGCAGAATTGCAGTCCTAGAATTATCATGCTTTTCTCAAAGCATTTATTATACTGAGCAGACATTGGAACTAGGCTGAGCTTATAAATTACACTGGCATAAGAGAAAAATGGGCTCTGAGAAACAGTGTAGTGCTACTCCAAGAAGTCCCAGGCTGAAGATTTACCAGAAAACCTATAGAGGATGGAGGCACAATCAAACAGAAAATGAACACTTTTCAATCCGTTATTCTATTAATATTTCTTCCTGATGGGCATTACTTCTGGTAAACCCAAACACTATCCTATGAAGATTAAAATAAGTGCACCAAAGTTTTTAAGATAAGAAAAAAATAAATTGTTCTGCCAAATTAAAGGTGGAAAAAAGGCAGACAATACATCAAGGAAGCCAAAGTCATCTGGACTTTTTCTACCTCAGTTTCTGCCCTCAAAGGTCACTACTGAAAGCCTGGGTAAAGTAGTCA
Source organism: Varecia variegata (assembly GCA_028533085.1). NCBI lineage: Eukaryota > Metazoa > Chordata > Mammalia > Primates > Lemuridae > Varecia > Varecia variegata. The sequence goes on from CM052441.1 coordinate 54,822,783, forward strand.
AGAAAAAGTCACCACTTGTCGAAAAAACAAATGAGAAAACAAGCTAATTAGTGTTGAATAAAAGTGCTGGTCGCAGAATGAGATATAATTGGTGGAGCCGGGAATTTAGGTGATATTTTTACTGATGAAAATGTGCAATTATTTTCCTTTTTACTTTACTTACTCCGTGGGACTTGGAATTTTTTTCTTGTTTAACAGAATATTTGGTAAAAAAAATTAGCTGACCTTGGCCAAGTGAAGTTTGTCCATGTGGGCTATGATTGCATAGGGGAAAGACCTCAAGAAGGCCTGGGTTGAATCCTACTTGTGCTCTTACTTGCTGTGGAAACTACAACAAATTACCGAATCTCTGTAAGGCTCAATTTCCCCATCTAGAAAATGGGTAATATAAATATCTATCTCATATTATTATTGTGAGGATTGTGAAATAAACCTTTCCCTGTGGTTTATCTCAATGAAACATTGCATGCCCAATTTCTCTAAATAATAAGCGAGCATTTGAACATCTTAGGACCTTGAGACTTATAACTTATTAGTATTCATTTTCATTATATGAATTTTATGCTTTTTGCATGCTAAAGTTGCTTATTTCTCTATCCATTCCCACCCCCCACCCCAAAAAGGGAGTTTGTTTGAATACTTTTAAGTCCACTTAAGTATTTAAGTGGACTTTTTCCTGCTTAACCAATTTGCTGTAATCCTCCATGGTGTTCAGAATTGCAACATTAAACTGCCCTTGATATTGGAGAGAATTGCTTGTGGAATCTTTTAAAAAATACATTTATGAAAGTGGATGGTGTTATTCAGAATCAAAGTCCCAAGTCCTGATTTTTCTAGTTAGCCCCAAAAGTAAGATCTTTTCTGGTGAAAACACCTTGAGTGAAAACACTTACTTCAGCATCATGTATTTTGAGCAATTTAAAATATAATGATTAGTAAATTTTAGAGTTAAGATAATAAGTTCTGAAGTATTAAATTAATAAGCTCACTTCATCCAAATGCTTGTAATTAATTTTTCTTTTACTTTTCACAGAATCATGCTGTTTTTTCTTAATATTTTATATTTTTCAAAGCTATGCTACATTGTTTGATGATAGCTTTGTATTACTACTATTAGGGTTAAATAGACCCTTTTATAATTAATAGGTTAATGGATTCTCCCTATCCTGATAATATCATTAATATGTAAACTTCCTTCCACTTATTCAGCTACATCTTCAGTCCTCCAAAGAAATGAGGCAATAGCTCTTAAAATTATTATAGTTCACTTTTACTCACAGAGAGTCATAAAGAGGATCCCAGATTTTTTAGTTTTATTTGATATTTTTAGGCATATAGATACAGTATAATATGCATATTTAATGTCAAATTTAATTATAAAATCATGTGTGACTATTAACTGCTCTAATAAAAAATAAAATATTTTAAACAAATTTTTAAAAGTTTTAAATAGCTTTGGTGAGAATTTTGGTATAAAATTGTACTGAAGTTTTATTGTTCTTTATTAGAGAAAAGAACAAACTATATTTTATACATTACTCAATTAAACCAATGAAGTATTTCCAGTCTTCATCTACTTAAATTGAAAAACTATCATGTATGAATAATTATTCTACTGTTTTCTTCTATCAGCTGTTTGGTTACCATTTTTATTATAATTTTAACTGTTACCCTAGAGATTGCAATATGCATCCTTTTTTTTTTTTAATTTCAGCTTATTATGGGGGTACAAAAGTTCTGGTTAGATATATTGCCCATGTCCCTCCCATTCCCCCGAGTCTGAGCTTCAAGCGTGTCCATTCCCCAGACAGTGCACATTGCACTCATCATGTAGGTATACACCCATCCCCTCCTGCCACCCCCCACCTCTGTCCAATACACAATTGGTGTTATTCCCAAATGTGCACTTAGGTGATGATCAGGTAAACCAATTTCCCGGTGAGTACATGTGGTGCTTATTTTTCCATTCTTGGGATGCTTCACTAAATAGAATGGGTTCCAACTCTATCCAGGAGAACCAAAGAGGTGTCGTATCACCGTTATTTCTTATAGCTGAGTAATACTCCATGGTATACAAATACCACAT
>CM052441.1:54825368-54846640 GCA_028533085.1 Varecia variegata
CCACATGTACTCACCAGAAAATTGGTTTCCCTGATCAACACCTGGGTGCACATTTGGGAATGACACCAATTGGGTATCGGACAGAGGTGGGGGGAGGGGATGGGTGTATATCTACATGATGAGTGCAATGCACACTGTCAGGGGAATGGACATGCTTGAAGATCTGACTTGGGGTGTTGGGGGTGGAGGAGGGGATGGGTGTATACTTACATGATGAGTGCGATGTGCACTGTCGGGGGAATGGACACTCTTGAAGCTCAGACTCAGGGGGTTGGGAGAGGCATGGGCAATATACTTAACCAGAACTGTTGTACCCCCATAATAAGCTATGATAAATAAACAAAAACTTCAAAAAAAATAAATTCCACAAATCAAAAAAATAAATAAATAAATTTTATTTTAAAAAAGAAAGCTTTCTTAGCTTAAAAAATTGTCTAGGTTAATCTACTAGTTAAGATTATACTTAATTGGCCGGGCGCAGTGGCTCACGCCTGTAATCCTAGCACTCTGGGAGGCCGAGGCAGGTGGATCGCTCAAGGTCAGGAGTTCGAGACCAGCCTGAGCAAGAGCCGAGACCCCCTCTCTACTAAAAAATAGAAAGAAATTATCTGGCCAACTAAAATATATATAGAAAAAATTAGCCGGGCATGGTGGCGCATGCCTGTAGTCCCAGCTACTTGGGAGGCTGAGGCAGAAGGATCGCTTGAGCCCAGGAGTTTGAGGTTGCTGTGAGCTAGGCTGATGCCACGGCACTCACTCTAGCCCAGGCAACAGAGTGAGACTCTGTCTCAAAAAAACAAAACAACAACAACAAAAAAAATTAAAATTCTAGAGCCATTTAAAATGATGTGAAATCCTACAAAAAGCAATATAAATCAATCAAAATCAATATTTTTAAGTAAAAACTTAGTTCTGGACCAATATTAATCACTTATAAAATCAATAGAAAAATGCAAAATTGTATGACAACTAGCTCATGGGTATGTTATTTTATAATTTGGCATAACCATTAATTTAAAAATAACAAATGAGTGATTTGTAGCTTTTTTGCCAATTAATTAGAATTTATTATTTTAATATTCAGTACTTATAAGAATGTAATTAAATGTGAATTCACATTATACTTTCTGGGAAATGAAATACTGTCTTTGTCAATAAAAACAAAGAACCTTGAAAATTTGATATGTAACTCAATAATTTCACTGCTGAGCATCTGTTCTCAGGAAATGACCAAAGTTGTGTTCAAGGATTTATGGACAAAATTTTCCATTCAGGTACACTTGTAAAAATATAAAATATGCAAAGAAAATTCAATTGTCTATTAGTTGGATATAAAATATTATATAGAGCATGATATCAATTTTAATGTATATACCTATAGATAAAGGTCTACCTGTGAATTAAAATGGTTTATATAATTGTATATCAGAATATTAACACATGGTCACTAATGTCTTCTGCAAGGAGAGCGTATTATAGGCCAAGAATTGTGTCAAGTGACAAATAACATATCCAATTACCTTCTGAAGTATGTATTGTTATCTGGAATTTAGATATAAATAAACTGAGGCTTTGAGAGGTAAAATAAAATACTTAATATTACACATCAAATAAGTTTTTAAATCCTCAAGTCATGCACTGATGCCTTCACTGAATTTTGGGGGATATTTGTGCATTTAGGTGATGGTAATGTACACATAAAGGTAAAATAGAAGTGAAGCATAAAAAGCACTTGGAAGAGTCCCAGACATATAACTTGAGTTCAATAAGTGTGGACTCTTATATTTTATTATTTTTGCATATTTTTAACTCAATAGTAAATTTAATTATGCTCATAAATGGTAATCAGTGATTACAATGGCAGATTGTTTTTTTTTCTTTTTGAGTGGTCTATTTTATAAAATTGGCTGTGCTGTTAGAAACAACCATTGAGTGAGATCATCTTTGGGAAATAAAAGTTTTTCCATTTTTATTAAAGTGAAACAGACTTCTAATCACAGAGTTTGTTTATTCTTTCTTTTGATTGTTTATAGTTTTTATATAAATATTATCTGGGATAAAGAAGAAAAATATTTAAAATGGTAAAATGTAACTCTCTTTGCTAAAGGATTTTACATTTTATAGATAAATAGCAACAATACAAAAAATTCAGAAGTCCCAATATTTACCATAAGTTGTTACATTTTAAGGTTTTGTTTTAAGATTGTATTTTAAAAATTCAAAAGAATATTTCTAGAAGTAGTTATTGACAGCACCCCTCTCCTCATACTTTATGTCATATGCTACATCACTTTGAATTGAAAAATACTAATTTTATCATGTTTTTTGTAAAAATAATCCATGTAGTATATCATAAAAGTCTTAATGCAGTTTTAAGCTTTATTAATTATAGAAATTTAGAAGCTATGAGCTTCTAAAAACATAATTTAAAGTTTAATTAATTTAATGTCCCTGAAAATCATTTAATTTTGTGAATTTTTCATAAAAATTTTCAGTTTGTTTTATTTATTTGTGTGTGTGTGTATGTCACCATATTTCTGCATGCAACTTTCTCAGGCCCATGGATGGCAGAGGAGATACTCTTGCTTGGACAGTTTGGTCACCTGATCTTTTTTTTATTAGACTTTCTTGTGGGGTCACAAAAAACTTTTGTAATTTATCAAAATTCCTTTGTAAAGATATTATGAGGCCTCATATTGAAAATGTAATCTTTTCAATCACTGAGAACCAGTTAGTGAATGTTTTACAAAGTTTGAACATTAAGTACAGCTTATATTACTATATAAGATGGTGATTATGTGGAAAGTTAATAAAATACATAAATATTTATAATTGCAGAAAATTAACCTTTAAAATGATGTTTGTCGATTTGTAATATTTCTATTTCTAATGTATTAAGCTTAAAACACACTAAGACTTTTGGGACACTATTGAGTAAGAGTAGAAATATGGTACTACTAAAATTCCTTAGAGAAAAATAAGAGAGCCTAACAAATTGAAGGAGAAGGAGGAAGAAAATAATAAAGAGAAAACAAAAAAACAGCATTTGTTGAATGCTTACTATGTGTCAAGCGCTGTTTTAAACATTTAACATATATTAATAATAGAATACTTTTAATAGCCATATGAAGGAGGTACTATCATCATGACCATCTGAGTCTTAAAAAAACTAAGACATAGTAAACAAGCAATATGTTGGGTTTTCTTAATGGATACATGATATATAATAGTATCTTTATATATCTGTCCTATAGAAAAACTGAATGTAAGAAAATTACCTGTATTTTTCTTTTAAATGCCTATCATTTCTTGGCAAAAACTGAAGACTTGTACGTCAGTAAAAAATCATGCCTAACTTTTGCTTTTTTTTTTTTTTTTTGATACAGAGTCTCACTTTGTTGCCCAGGCTAGAGTGAGTGCCGTGGCATCAGCCTAGCTCACAGCAACCTCAAACTCCTGGGCTCAAGTGATCCTCCTGCCTCAGCCTCCCGAGTAGCTGGGACTACAGGCATGTGCCACCATGCCCGGCTAACTTTTTCTATATATTTTTAGTTGTCCGGTTAATTTCTTTCTATTTTTTAGTAGATATGGGATCTCGCTCTTGCTCAGGCTGGTCTCGAACTCCTGACCTCGAGTGATCTTCCTGCCTTGGCCTCCCAGAGTGCTAGGATTACAGGCATGAGCCACTCCTCCCAGCCCCCTAACTTTTGCTTTTAACCTTGGTAAATATTTAAGAAAAAAATTATGATTGACCTTTTAAAATTGTGTGTTTGGTAAAAGGTGATTGCAGGTTTGCAGATGAGTTTACTTTACTTGGAATGGAATCAGGCAGAAGGGCTGGGATGGTGGGGGGAGCTTGAGGTTCAGGTTTTAAAAAGTAGTGGCAAGGAAAGTTCCAAAGAGGTGGTTTCTGAGGAAGTCAGGGGGCCCAGGGCCAGAGCAGTCAGTAATGGGTGAATCAGGTTACCTGGAGAATAGGGGTGAAGGATACACATATGCAGTCTACTTTTTGGTTGCTGGTAGACATTAAATATGCACAATGTTCCATAGCTGGCTGAGTATTTTTAAATTATAAGCATAGGATTTTATATTTGAGGTGCAAGAATTATCTGGCATGCAGTATTGGGGTTAAAAAATAAAAGCCAAATTTCAGAGTCTTAATAGATTTAAAAAAATAAAATAAAATAAAAAGACACCTCGTGTCCAGTGTGTGGCCCTTCTGAAACTTACAGTCATCTCTGCCATTGAAGTCAATGACTTTTCAAATGTGGCTAAGTGGGGATGAGAAAACATAGGTAGGACTTTCTGCATTTCTTTACGGGGCCCAGGTGCTTTGGAACAGCCAAGAAAATGGTCAAGATTATTTTTAGGGGATTCTTTTAGTGGGGATTTTAAGAACTAATATAACATCCTGGGTTATTTCTAGTTCAGGGGAATGTGGAAAGGTATGCAATTGTGAAGTGTTTTGTTGTAGATTAGTATCCATAAGGGAAACTTAGACTGTAGACATAAATATAAACCCAGTGCAGTTTTTGTTTTCTGTATGTTGTTGGGGGAATACAATTTTATATATAGCAAGCACATGGCCTCCCCGATTGCAAGATGCCTTTCTAAGAATCTGTATTAGCCCTTAATTTTGTTGAAATCTCTTTCCTTCTTCCTCTTGAAAAATAAGTTCCAAAATATAGTTTATTGTATCTTCCATCACTAAAAAGTTTATTCTTTTTTCACTATGGGCAGTTCACACAAGGCAAACATATTGAACAGTTGGTTTTAGTGTATTGTATAACTTTGCTGTATATCAAACTAATTTTTACCAGTTTTCATCCTAAACCTCAAATCATGTAATTAATAATTTGCCTGTTTATTTATGACCTAATTGTGATTCTTTTATTAATAAAAGATAATGGAAAAGGAAAAAAAATAAAATAAAATTGAATGTGAACTTTTGTTACTCAAAACTTAGAAATTTTTAATGCATCCATATTAAAGTGACAGTGGAAAATCAGTTGAAATTTATTAATAAAATATAAACATTAAATCTCAGTATTCTGAATCATGAGTTTTGACCATAGGTCATGATTAGGGAATGCTTACTTGAATTTTTCAGTGATCATAAGACTCATAAATCATATCTATTATTTGAAATGTGTTAGGTTGAATCTGGTGGTAAAGTATGGTGACTGTGACATAATCTTGCCACATTTAATATATTCAATTAAAATTTACTAACCATTAAACGTTTACTCATCTAAAATTTACCTCAAAATCAATATTCATGAATGTTTAGTAATGTGTTTTGAGACAGTTGTATAGCCTTTTTTGATATTATATATATATTAGTTTTCATTAATAAATCAAAACTCTAGGTAACTTATATTTAAATTTTTAAAAAATGAATGTTGTTTTTCCTATGACAGTAATGAAAACCAGACAGATTTAATGATATAACTGTTAGTTGAATATAAAAGACTACCAGAAACCAAAAGAAAAATTCTGATGCTTAATTTGTTGTAAACATAATTGCCTTTGTTCAAACAAATGATGAACAAAAGCAGAGGAATTGATGTATTGCCAAATACTGCTTTTCCCTAAGATGAAATAATTTTTACAAAAGGAAATTACATATTCTAGGCTGCTCTAGCTGTGATTATATCAGTTACCCAGATGGAGTAGACCAGAAAGAAATGTATTTAGTCTTTGTTGGTGTTTCTAATTTGAATGACAAACGTTCACTCATAACATACAATGGCATATGTCACTTTCAAAAAGGCAAGGCTGTCACTTTTCAATGCCAAAACAATTGGATGACAATGACTGATGCAGTCAATGAACTGGTTGTTTCATCTTTATGATCCCTAGCTACCACTCTAATTGGTTGACTCAACTCATTCCTTTTATTTCCGCTGTTTGAGTAAAGCTTGTGAAAAAAAAAAAAATCACTGGATATTATAATGAAGGTATTTTTATACCTCCTAGCATAACTAAATTTAAAAAGAAAGCATAATGGTTTTGTTCCTATAGCCATTCAAGCTCCCTAGATGTAATGTTTTTTTGGTTAAACCACGTATAAGTTTCCCAAGACAGTGACTTAGCTTATTTTTAATTCTTCCATTGTGTATTAACCACAGACATGAAGCTAAAAGAGAAAAACAAAACAAAACCAAAAAATAGGAAACTGAAGGTAAAATACAAGAATATCTGTTTCTTCTCTCTGATCTTTACTATTTTGATTTCTGAGAATTTTTTTGAGGAGGTCTCTAAATTAAAGCAGTAGTTATAAGAAGAATGCGAGAGGTAAGAATTGAGGAACAAGTATGTGGGCCTCATGTCTGGCAGCAAGCTACCCACGAATTTAAATTTTTAAAAATACCTTTGAAGTATAAAATGAGGAAAAAAAGAGATTTAATTAATGATTAATGAGATCATTCACTTGTAGAGCGCTACCACAGAAAAGGGTTTTGTAGAATTTTAAATAATATCAATATTCTGTGATTTGGGGATCTTCCCTAAAAAGAAGTTGAGTAAATTGTAGGATAGTGTTACAATGAATCACTGGAATCAGACTGCCTGAGTTCAAATCCTTGCTTTGTCACTCAGTGAATATAAAGCTTCTGAAAACTGTTACTATCTCTGTGAGCTTCCTCCCTTTGCTCATTTATTGGAAGGAAAGTTGTAATAGAAATACCTAACACTAACCTAAAGGATTGTGGGGAAGCTTTTTTTTTCTTTTTTTCTTTTTTCTTTTCCTTTTTTTTTTTTAATTTCAGCTTATTATGGGGGTACAAAAATTCAGGTTATATATATTACCCATGCCCCCCTATCCCCCTGAGTCTGGGCTTCAAGCGTGTCCATTCCCCAGACAGTGCACATTGCACTCATCATGTAGGTATACACCCATCCCCTCCCCCCACCCCCATCCCCCCCCCCCGAGTCAGAGCTTCAAGAGTGTCCATTCCCCAGACAGTGCTCATGGCACTCTTCATGTATGTATACACCCATCCCCTCCTCCCACCCCCCACCTCTGTCCGATACCCGATTGGTGTTATTCCCAAATGTGCACTTAGGTGATGATCAGGGAAACCAATTTCCTGGTGAGTACATGTGGTGCTTATTTTTCCATTCTTGGGATACTTCACTTAATAGAATGGGTTCCAACTCTCTCCAGGAGAACAAAAGAGATTCTATATCACCGTTATTTCTTATAGCTGAGTAATACTCCATGGTATACATACACCACATTTTAATAATCCATTCATGAATTGATGGGCATTTGGGTTGTTTCCACATCTTTGCAATTGTGAATTGTGCTGCTATAAACATTCGGGTGCAGGTGTCTTTTTTATAGAATGACTTTTATTCTTCTGGGTAGATGCCCAATAATGGGATTGCTGGATCAAATGGTAGGTAGGTCTACTTGAATCTTTTTAAGGTATCTCCATATTGCTTTCCACAGGGGTTGCACTAGTTTGCGGTCCCACCATATTATCATACATAGGTAGTGCATTCACTGTTTATGGGATAAAGTCCTTCATAAAATATTCTTTCCCTTTGCATAAGGATTTAACTTTGGACCTCTATATATTTTATCTCCCAAACTATTTTTGTCTTGTCTACTTACCTTTTCAGTTCACTTTGCTTTGAATCTGGTTTTTAATCTCTGTCTGATTCTAAGAACTTGAAAATATTAGACACTGTATATATTCCTGGGGCTGCCTTAATCAGAACGCAAACTTCGTGCAGCTTTTGCCATATGATTCCTTTTTATTCCATGACCACAAACAAAGGCCAGAGTTACTCTGACCCCTGAACACAGTATCACCCAGGAAGATCAAAACAGGGACTAGAACATACTTTAATCCTCTAGAAGGGAAGTTGGATTACTCTTTCTGACATTTATTTCTGCCCAGAGTAAAATGGGGTACAGGGCTATACTGTCTTCAAATATCTGAAGGCATATTGTATAAAATAACCACCAAAAAGATCAAGATAATTAGGAAATGTTATTTAGAGGTTTAATATAGGGTATAGTTATTTTTATTTTATTTATTCTATCATTTTCAATTTTATAATAATTACATTTCCAAGATAAATACATTTCTAAGGAAAAGAAATGACTTCTCATGTAAGATACTAAGTCCCCTGTCCTTTATTACAGAAGAAGCAGTGTGATCATCTGTTTCAAAAAAAAACGTTTTAGAAAAGAATCTGTTCAGATTGGGCGAATTAACCAGATCAATGGTCATCAAAATGTGCTCTGGGTTCTGCTGCAGGGGGGTGAGGCAAAGTTTACTTCATTCCCTTAAACCAGAGCTGCTACACTTTCCATCTGTTTTATATTTTGGGGTTCATTTTATAATTTTATTTGGATTTTAAAAAAAGTTCTGCTGGTAAAGTTATAACTCACTAGGCTAGATGACTTTTAAATACCCTTCTACCTCAATAATTCTATGGTATGATTTAAGTGTCTATAATTCAATATCCAATATAAAAATATAAAGTTAAGAAAACAATTAGAATGGTAGGCTTGTCATTCTTCTCTATTTATTATTTAATAACTCTTCATTCCATTACTATAAAATAATAAAAATTGTTAATAGAGTTTTAAGACAATGTGGTAAATGTACCATCCAGGGTAAAGGAGGCTTAAGCTAAAGCATGCTTATGTCACAGGATATAAATTAGAAGAATTGTAAGAGCTGTATTAATAATGCTAATAATATATTATATGTTATTCAACATAATATTAGGCACACAAATGAAGATATATTTTATAAATATTTAGATCCATTATGATTCAATTTTAAAATAGTATACTTGTTTTCAAAGGAACCATCATAGTATTTGTGGTAAATAAATTTTTCTTACAATCTGAAATACTTGTAAATGATGCATTATACAGTATGTAACAGCAAGATCTGGTCCCTCTTTACAAAGTTTTGAAGTAATAAAAACTAGACTTTTATCCTGGTATACTTGAGAAATAGAAATTTCCATATGAAAAGTCATGATTGTAGATTTCAATATAAGTAAAATTCCCAGTTCCACAAAGTGGAAACATCCAATTACTTAAGCATATTTGTCATAAGGAAAATATAAAACAAGAATTTGACTCAGTATTTATTGAGTGCAGATGATATAAAGAAATTTTGGATGCTGGTTTCCATTTTCCTATTTTCTATTGGTAACATGGAACATTCTTAGTGGTATTTCGGCTTCTCTGTGTTAGAAAATTTATACCACTCTGTGACATTAGATAACTATGAGAATCCTGTAGTAATAATAGCCTGTGTTCTTACATGATGTTCTTTCATTAGCATTCTCTCATTATGGTTCTGGCACTGTCCTTGCATACTTGGAAGGAATAGAGAATGAATTAAGGAAATAGCCATGTGTCCAGAGACATAAAATTTTATCTTGTGACTGACTAATTAAACTATTGCTATAGCAATGAAAGACTCTGTCAGAAGTAGAAATCTCAATATTCTGTTTTAGTATAATTCTTGGAAACTCAAGGTTGAAATTTCCACACTTTCATGAAAGTTTAAAGTGGAGTATCACATTACCAGACTTCAAACTATAATACAAGGCTATAGTAACCAAAAAAGCATGGTATTGGCACAAAAATAAAGACATAGACCAATGGAACAGAACAGATAACTCAGATATAAAACCATCTACCTACAACCAACTGATCTTTGACAAGGCAGACAACAATGTACACTGGGGAAAAGAAGCCCTATTCAATAAATGATGGTGGGAGAGTTGGATAGTCACATTCACAAGAATGAAACAGGACCCCTAGCTCTCACCACCCACACAAATTAATTCAAGATGGATAAAAGACTTAGACCTAAGGTATGAAACCATAAGAAGTCTAGAGAAAAATGTAAGAAAAACTCTTTAGGTATTGGCCTAGGCAAAGAAATTATGACTAAGACCCCAATGCAATCATGGCAACAACAAAACTTAATAATTTCCAATATATAATTTTTAAATAGAACTACTTTGTTGAACAATTCTCGGCTCTTTGAAAGGGGATTAATTAATTACAATTCTCCTGGACATAGTCTACCTTGAAAATATCCCACCCTAAATATAGTGCCCCAAACTAAATGCAACATCCAAAATTTGACCAAAATATAGAAATAAATCCATTGTAATTGCATATTTATATTACATTTGCAAAATAAAAATATCATGCTGTTTTAAAGAGAGATTTTTTTTTTAATGTAAGGCTATCATTAACAATAAAGAAATAAAAGAACGTTTTCTGTGAAATAGCTGTAAGCCATTTTAAATACTGTTTCCAAATGCTCTAATTCCTTATGTGGTAAAAAAAATCTGTGTGCATAAGGATTGGCTTAGCCAAATAGTAATCTTGATTATTCTTGGTGGGGGGACAAAGGCAGTAAGTGATGATATCTCATTTTAGTGGACTTTTGTTTTATTTGTTTGTTTTTGAAATTGCTATTTTTATTCAAACACAAACATTGCTATTTATCTGAATTATACAGTCAGGAGGTCCTATGACTCACATGCTATATTCCCATTTAAATTTTGCCTGCTGTAAAAGTACTTTAGACCATTAATCTCAAACTTTATGATAAAGGTCACCTTATCAACATATCTGTAGTGTCACAGATCTAGTTATAATCAAAACCTGTTCTGACACATAAAAAGATGTTCTTATTATGCCACAAAAATCTGGACTGGCATATTAATTTGAAAGCTACCCAAGAGTCTTACATCCGTAAGTAACACTGCAGCATGATCTTTCATTCCTCACTGATTGACTCTTTGTACCCAAAATGTGGCATGTACCCCACAATTCTCTCTTCCTTTTTTATTGCTTTCCTCGCCAGAAATTCACCAGTAGCCAGATCAACACAATGCATTCTTTATAAAAAATTCCATTTCTCTGCCAGAAAATGAACATGAAAGCCATTAAAATAATATTTTACACATTTACCTTCAAATTATTCTCAAATCCTATTAGAATGGCAATTTACCTTTTATTTTTAAATTACTGAGCTATGATGATTTTAAGAAAGGAATAAATAAGAAGAATGTAGGAATAAGAGAATCCAAGAAAGGAAAAAGATGAAAGAAAAGATATTAGAGGGGGAAAAGTTGTCCCCAAATGACACTTGCATAAATTCGTTACTTATGTGTCCCCAGTGACTCATTCTGATATACTAAGTCCTTTAATTTTTCTTTCCTTTAAAGTTGAAATAATATTTGTCACATTATATATTTATAGCATCAAAACATCAGATGTTTGTAAATGCACTAAAATGGTTATAAAATTATGATTCAAAGCAGTTTATCTACTTCTGAGTTTTGACTTTCTAAGACATTATCATACTATCCCCATGAATTTGGTAGATTATGGAATCAATAACCACTTTGAATGATTCAATTGCTTTTCTAAACAATAATGAAGGTAAAAGGAAGCAGAAAATTTCCACAGATAATAGCTTTCTGAGGGCAATTTAAAAAATCATATGAAAAACAAATAAGTAAATTCTTGACTATGCTTGAAAGACATAAACCAAATATAATCAGAATTAGTCAACTGCAGTCAAAGTACAGCTGTTGTACACAATGGTAAACACATGTTTATGCATTTTAAAAGAAACACCAGACAGGCTGTGGTTCTAGCTTATGTTTCTCTTTAGTGGAAAAAAAAAATGGCATGTTTCTGCTTTGGGAAAAAAGGTACAAAAGTTAACAATGTTTTTAAGGCAATCCTCTTTGTAATATCCTGAGGTTAGATAATGACTCTGGTCATTGTTTTCCAACTCAAATTATAACCTGAAACATAAAACAAAAACAAAAACAAGCAAACAAACAAACAAAAAAAAAAAAACAGAAGTACCTGGATCATTGCACTGAAGGAAAAGATCAAGGAGGATAATAATATTTAGGAAAACCACCAAGGTAGGTCTTTTTATTCTGCTAGAAGATGTTAGCTGCTATTGTTGAGAACTCACTATTTTTGAGACACAATGCTAAGTATTTTTTATCCATGACATCATTACATCTCCACAACACTATTAGTTGCTATTATTATCTGTTTTACAGATGATGAAATTTGAGGTCAGAAAACTTAAAGGATGCTCTTGGCATCACAGCCAGTAAGTGACAAGATAGCGACAAAATCCACACCACATGATTTTTTGCTCAGAAGTACCTGCCTGAGTTTGCTTAGCCCAACGCCTCCTGAGTAGAATCCAGAGAGTCAAATTAGATATTAGATATTAGAACAAAGTTCTGCTGGAACAAGTTGGCCCTTGCAGCAGGTCTTGAGTTTTGCAGAATATTTGGGATGAGGGAAGAGCATTTTGCTAGGGAGAGGAAATCAATCTACACTCCCAGGGGCGGGAGATATTTCATTTTAGTGCTCCAGTAAGTGGGCCAGAGGGACATGACTGAGGTGATAGAAGACTAAGACCCAGCATAACTCAGAAAGCCCCTTCTTCTATTAATAGCTTCACCCCAAACAGAATCTCCTAGCCAGAGAAACAGCGATTCAAAGGTTTGTCCAACATTCTGATCATCCAAGACCACACAGCTGTATACACAGATACTCTTAGACTGAGTGACCACTTTGCGGCAATCTCGTCTTCAATTATCTATGTAAAATGTTTAAGTGTTTTCCCCCAAAATTTATCTGGGCATGATCTTCACTTGACCACACCAACTCTAGGGTGCCCAATCTGCCAGTTGTCAGTGGCTATTTCTGTCTGTGAATGTACCAGCTGATGGGCTGGTTGTGTCTATTTAAAAGACTTTTATGTATTTCTGAGTTTATATTTGTTTAATAGTTTAAACTTAAACATAGATTGTTCAGATTAAACATATATGTTTTAAAATCAAATACATTAAAATACTTATTAGCATGATTTTCAATGACAAATCTGACAAAGTCCTCAATGTTAGACCCAATCTTCTTATATCATTGAAAATCTTTCATTAGTCATGACATGTTTTCTTTCTTTCTGAAGACTATGTTTATTTCATTCCATGCCATTTTACAGGTAAGGCAGTCAAAGCACAGACGAAGGAATTAAGGGATTTTTCAAATGAACCCTGTAATTTATCTCAGCTTCTCTTTTGAAGTCTCGACTTTAAACAGTCTACATGTGCTGGCGGGGGTGGGGGCCACTGTTGGCAGTGGAGGAAGATGACCAGTGTCACATGGAGCAGGCTGGGATTGAAGAGACATTGCCGTCAGAGTGAATCCCAAACTGACAGTACTAACCAACATTTTGTAAAGCACATCATCAAACAGTATTGATGTATTGTCTTCACATTTATTCTCTGTTTTATTTTATTGAGCTTCCAATACTCAAGTTTGATTTAAATGACGAAGTAGGAAATAAAGGGAATAGCTACAGTCTACGCTTGGGTGAGGACTGTGCTGACAAGAAGCCAACCATGGTGAGATGGAATTGATCATTAAAAGGCATCAAACAAAATCAGACCTCAGGGGATGAGAGTTGGCACTCTGAGCTCCAGCTATTCTTCTTGTGAGGAGGTCATCTCTTAAATATAAATATATTGGAATTTTCTTTTGTTATGAGAAACATCTAAGGGGATCCACAGATTTTTTGTATGCCCAATGACACAGCGGAAATAGAACCTGCGAATATATAGTTTTAAGGAAGCAAGAACTTTCTTCTGAGGTAATAGGGCAGGTTCTGAGTGCTGGTGCTACCTTCCCTCCCCTAGTGGCAGTTAGCTGAATAGTTCTCTGCTCCTCATAGCTGTGGAATGAAAACTGAATTTAAAGCATCCTTCGTAAAGAAAGGGGCACAGGTATTGGGACTATTTGTGTATCCTCAATTTGGAGTATTTCTCTTGAATGAGCATATAGAAAACTTGAATGAAATCAACCTATAAATGAGTCTGAATCCCACAATTCTTACTAATAGTGGAAGCTGTGACCAGCCTTTGCGTTCTAACTTAGCTTATCAACAGTTTCCTTTCAAATCACATTTGAGCAATCTGGATTTCATTCAAGCTCAGTATTTTATTATCTTACCACTATTTTGGCAGTAATCTCTTCCAATTTGGCTATAAATCAACTCAGCCTATACCTGAGTCTTAGTCAAAACATTTTTTTTCCACTTGGGTATTATGCAAAGACAAAACTAAACAAACATTAGTCTGGGGAAAGAGAGGCAATATTTTCATTATTCATTAAAGCATCATCAATCCATACTCAGTCCTTCTTACAAAGCTCTCATTTATTACCAATACTTGAAGTCTTTGTGACTCATTCCATATACATACCATTAATAATCTCCTTAACTTCAAGACTGCCATGCTACAACATGCTTCTTTGCCACATTTTTCTATAATTTCAGAATTCCTGGAATGCAACTTTGCTAATTATAGCAAAGGAGTTATATTTATAAGAGAAAATTGCATAATTTGCTTTTCCAGCAGAACTAAATTCAAATCACTGATTGGAGAAATTAATGTATTTTATTTTATCTGTTATCATACCTACATCTTGAAAATTCAAAGACTATTTTGATTTAAGATAGGTAAATATGGAGGAAAATTGAATTTCATCTAAGGTGAGCCAATAATTACTTAAAGATAACACTTGAGAGCAATCAGGTAGCATTTCATAAATTCCTAAGTCCTGTGGGATTTAATTTCTTTGATTTAATGTTAAAATGGGTGTCATCTTCTCAAAGTGAAATTTATTCAGCATTAGGCTTAGACAAAAAAATAAAAAGTGTTTTACTACTACTGGTATTGAGTTTAGAATTTAAAAGGAATCACCTAGTGACACAGCCCACTAACATATTTGGCAAGATGTTTTATTAATTAATTTTCACCAATTAGCCCTAATGTGCCCGTGATACACAAACTAAGACCACGTAATCCTTAACTTTGATCCTCACTAGCAGGTAAATAATATTAACATTAAATGCATGTGCCACCTGATACACGATTATCTTTGCTATAACTTAACAATTAAATCTGCTCTTCAGCCATAATGTAAAAATTTTTATTTACAATTGAAGTACAGAAACTTTTAAAAAATGTTTTATCTTGTTTAAAATAAACAAAAGCTTTCCATTCCAGTTTTCCTGTATAATGTCACTTCCCAGTTAGTGACATCCTTCACTCAGACCCTTATTGCTATTTAATTATCCAACATAATCTTCACCTTTTGTTACCTATGCAACTATCACTGCTTTCTTTCCCATATTGTAACCAAAGTCTTGGCAAAGTCGTGGGGAAAAGAACAGTAAAGAATTCAGGACTGTAGTGTTTGATATGACACTTGCTTCAAGGCTGAGTGTGAAGAGGAGGAAGAAGTCAGTTTGAAGTTAGGTTCGGCATAGTTATTTATTTATGTTTAAATAATACTAAGACAAAGAATGATATATTTTAATTTAAATCTAAACTTCTTGTGTGAGCTGGAAGAACAGTATTCATGAATCATAGAGCATTAAGGAATCAGCAGAATGAAAATATGCAGAAAAAAGGTGGAAACTGTAGGAGAACCAAAGAAAAAAGGGCAAATGTTCTTCCTCACCTAAATAGTCCCAGCTCCTCAGGAGAAATGAGAAGAGAAAAGCAGTCATTTGCTTTTTATACCATAAGGAGTAAGTGATGGTGTCTTGTCTTTTTTTTTTTTTTTTTTTGCTGCTACAGACTCAACAAGAAATGATGAAAAGAAAGATAAGTTTCCCTCCCTTCCACAAGAAAGACAGTTAGGACTTTTTTAAATTGTCAAATCCCTGGCCTTCTATCGAGGAAACTTTGGCCTGGATTTAAGGGGTTTGCAGGTGGCAGAGGCCAGGATTGCACTCCCAAGCAGAGTCACTTAGGGCAAGGCAGGACATCAGAGAGATGCAGTACCTGGTGCTCAGGGAAGGACCACTGGGGCTGCTGCACTGTGAAGGAGGAGGAACAGGGGCCACACAGGCCACTGGGGATAGCCACCATGGGCTAGGGGGCACGCAGGAGTGGCAGGGGTAAGGGGGAGCAATCACAACTAATGTCAGCCTCCTCACTAACTCTCCCAAGTAGAAACTCAAAGCCAGATTTAATTTGATTTTGAAAAAACAAACAAAAGATATTTCTCATACCCAATGTCTTAGAGCAATTCATAAGGTTACACAGTTAACACCTCATTAAGCTGAGTCAGTTCTCATAACTAATTTGGAAACCAGACCTACTTTATTTTTAGTTCCATGTGCTCCCCAAAAGTTACCAGATTTTTTTTTCATGTTTGTTAAGAACTCCCAATACCTTAGGGGTAGATTTCAGACACCAGAATTCCTACTGAGATACATGTCTCTGAATTAAGTATGACAATTCAGAACATAAAGAATCTGTGGCTGTGAGTACTGAAACATTAGGGGCAACATTTGTGTTCTGTAATCACCTCTGTCCTTACATTTAATCTGTATATAATTGATTCATTGTTCCAGGAGCCCTTTAAGTTTGTAATCATTTTACTTTTAACTGTGAAAACTTTGTAAAATTATTTTCAAATAGAGAATGTGTGTATTTTCAAACAATGGAAATGATAGGACCATTGTAAAAATTATAATAAACCAAATAACAGGCTTAAAATAAGGACTATTATACTTTTCAAGATGGCAGATAAGGATCCAGGACAATAGAACTGACAGCATGAAAGCAAAGTCCTGCTTCATACTAGTGGGCTTCACCACACACATACACACACACACACACACACACACACATGCACACAAAACACACATTCCAATAATGGTATTCATTTGTATGAAGATATATGACTACACAATGTTGTCAATGTGAATCTTGAGCCATGCACATGGTTCCTTTTTTATCCCGCCAGTTTGGAACTAGACCTATTAAAACATGTGAATTGTTAACCAATCGTGTCTTGAAACATTTGCGATCTATTATGAAGACATTGTGACAAATGAGTAGGAAAGAACATGTACTTTTCACTACACCAATATAAATCAGGCAATGGTTGTTCATGAAAGTGTAAGAAAATATCTATGATTTTACATTTATTTCTCTTTCCCTTGAAAAACATATTCCCACTTTGTTATCATAAACAACTACTGATTACAAACAGCATTATTAAAATGTGTTTATTTAGGGATAAGTAGTCTCTTCTGGATATTAAAGCAAAAATAAACATATTTAAGGTATGTGTCTTACTTTAAACAAAAATCTTTGTGTACATTTAAAAATTAACCATGAAAGCATCTTTTCATAGTTATTCCTAGATAATTAAACAAAGAATCAAGAAAATAGAGGGAATTTATAAAAACAATGTGATCTAATAAAAATGTTAATTTTAAGAGTTCTTTCTACAACTACAATAACAGTTATTCAATATGTCTCATTTATCAAAATAAAATAGTTTACAAAAAGACTTTGTTGCCAGGTACAGTGGCTCACGCCTGCAATCCCAGAACTTTAGGAGTCTGAGGCGGGAGGTTCACTTTAGGACAGGAGTTTGAGACCAGCCTGAGCAATGTGGCAAGACCCCCAGCTCCACACACAAAAAAAATAACAAAAATTAGCTGGGTGTAATAGTACACCCATGTAGTCCCAGCTACTTTAGAGGCTGAGGCAAGAGGATTGCTTGAGCTCAGGGAGTTCAAGGCTGCAGTGGGCTGTGATTGTGCCGCTGCACTCCAGCCTGGATGGCAGAGCTAAAAAAAAGACGTTGTGTCTCCATATATGTAACATTCAACTGCATAAAACCTTGACCTAATGTCTGACTTTTAACAGTTATTTATAAATTAATTTACTATATTCATAGAGAAGTTGTGCACACCTGGTATATTATGATGTCAATTGTTCATTTTGTGCCCCGACTGAATGGTGCGAGATATCCTGAGTGAGCAATTCAGTTTTGCTTTGGGGCTGCAGGTGAAAATAAAGGTCCATTTGAGATGGTTTCCAAGCTTTGGCCCGGTGACAAGCAATAATCAAGATCTGATATTCAACCTTTTCCCACTCAAACTCTATTATTGATTTAAAATTGGATGTACAGAATATGAAATCCTGTTGCCTTTTAAACATCAGGAAAAGTATCATATTGCTGCCTACACAAACATAACATTGTTTGCTGGGTGGTGTTATGTTGGGATTCTATATGTGAAGTGACAAGCAGAGAAACATAACTCCACTGCATATTCTTATGTTCTATAAAATGCAATACACTGATTGAAAAACAGTTATTTTTAATCTTTATTCAAGTACCCACTGAAAAAAGTTATTATCCACTTTCTTTTTTCCTAAATAAGCTTGACAATCTTGAATAATATATATACAATTAAGGCATATTTTAACTTTATATGAATCATAAATCATTGACATATATATGATTTTGATTACGGTTCCAGAAAAACAATGCTAAACTAAAACTTCCTGGTAGACTACTTTAATATTTCCTAAGGCAGGAGCCACCGACTTTTATTTTCTTGAGAAAGAATCCTTGTAATTCTTTCAAAGCTGAGCTGTGTTTGGAAATAGTTGTGTTTATGAACAATGGAGAGGTAAGGATCAAATGCTAATTCTAGTAAATAGGTTCCTAAAGAGAAAGCACAGCTGAACTGCAAAGATAAAGTATCTACCCTTTTTGCTAGAGGCCCTAGAAAGTGAGCAAAAGTAATCATGGCATTGACTTTCGACGAACGTTCCCTGCACTATTTGTTAGGAGCCCAAGTCTAAGGAAGCAGGTGTACCCGAGTATAACACAAACAGTTTTACTTATCAATTTTTTACCTAAATCTCTTCTGCTATAATCTACTTCCTCATATAGTAGTATAAAATAAAAAGCATGTTTCTTCTAACAATATCACATCCAATTTTGCAACTCACAGATTTAATCTTACTAATTTTACTAAGGACTGGGATCTCTAAAAGTTGACCAAAGTGTCTACCAAATATTCCAAAAAGCTCCTGATTTTCATATCTTGTATATATAACTTTTCATGATTGTCCTAATGTCACCTTGAACTTGTCAAATTCAAGTGAATTTTTATTCTTTCATCTGATATCTGCTTTTCCTCCTGATTTATTATTTTTACTATTAGAACCTCCAGTCTCCTACACATGCTTCCCATACTTCCACCCAACTCTCCGCTCACCTACCATACGTATCAGTCATTTCCTATTTTTTTCTTTAAGAGCATTGAGCTTCATATATTTTTCAATATATTTATTGTACTGAGTATAGCCTTACATTCTTTTGTGAAAAAATTATATTCTTTTTAATTTTTTTTGCAAAATTAGTACATATTTATTAGGAAAACTTGGACTATGTATACACTTATAAGAATAAAAATAAAAATCTATGGCATTCTTACTACTGAGAAATAAATATTGTTTTTTATATATACACATTTACTTTGAGTAGTTTATATCTTGGCAACAAAGTTCTGAATCATATTTTTTGGCCTAATGTTTTCCATGTCAATAAAATTACTATTAAACATCATTTAATAGCAGGGTTATATACTATCTTGGAGATGCATGACAATTTTTAAACAATTTCTTCCATATATTCAAGTTTGTTCTAGTTTTTGATCATTAATAACTTTATGTTGAATACTTCTCACAGATATTTTTATGAATTTCTGATAATTTTTTAGGATAGCTTCATAGAAATGGAATCATGGATTAAACACTATGAATGTGTGACCAGGCTAGATAATTATTATGGTAGTATGTTTCTGTAAAGTTTTTAGTGCTAAGTGGAGTGTTTGAGTATAAGATTTTTTCCAGAGAAAAAATTGTAATCATAGAAATCTAAATATTCTTGGTTTTCTTGAGATTAAGATGAAGAAAACAACTACTCAGCATGTGGATAGCTTTTGCAGATAGTAGGTCCTAAATGGAATCATCATTCTAATATTCAAACAGAGGATACTGTGATCTAGTGGCCAATGTCCCAGAAAAATATTTCTGAAGTAGAGAAAATGGTGAATTGTAGATTTTGCTTCTTAGAACTTCCATCAGTGTAGTAAAAATTGATTCCCCATGGGACACGAACAAAAAGAAGTATGTCTACAATTAGGTATTACTTTGTTATCCAAAAGAAAAACTGGTCTGGAGTATGTCTCTCAAACAGTTCTCTGTCAATATTAGTTTCATATCCAGGGTTTCTACAGGGATTGAACAGTGGAGAATTCTGAATATAACAGTAAGGAATGAAGATAGTCTGTGCTGTGAATAGAGAGCTAAATGGAAAGCAGGATTAAAGCTCTCTTCAGAAAAGCGTGGTACAAACTGAAACATATAATGCACCTAATAGGGTGACTAAACCACCTAAACAGAGAAGAAGACTATGTTAGTACATATATGTATAAATAAAACTGCTAGCAAATCTACTTTAGATCTGCAGTAACATGTCAGAATGGTGAAGCAAAATTTTCTGAATTTTTATGGCATTAGAAAATCTACAAAAATTATAGACTGAAAAATTATGAAATCATATTAACTATAGCCATAGAAATATATTAGTTTAGTACCCATAGTATGTTTAATTTAATCAATGTGGCTTTATTAAACCCTATAAGATTGTTCTCCTAGGAAACTGAATTATTAAATCAGTTGACTAGCTTCCATTAAACGTAATTTTGGATTAAGAGTGGTTGGTCTGAATCCAATATGGCAGAGTTCAATTCAGTAAAAGCAATTCAATAAGCAATCCTCACCCCCACGGAAAAAAAATTCTGCAGCTCCTTGATGGCTTAGGCATGACTCTAATTAGAAGGTACTTTAAGATTTTTCTTATGCCCTTGTGCCTGATAATCAAGTCATATTGTCAGCGCAAACAGGAACTTTTATGTTTTTTTTATTTTTAAAGTCAGAAAAGAGAGCCCGAGTTCATCAAGAGCAGCATGAAACAAGGTCAGGCTGTTAGGTTCCTAAGGCGAGGAGCCTTGTCTCTTGTGTTTATCATTTTGTCCCCCATACCATGACTAGTCCAGAAACATAGTAGTATCTGTTTTTTGTTTGTTTTTGTTTTTTGGAAATAATATTTTAAGACAAAATTTGCGTTGAACAAAGCTAGAGAATCCAGAAGTATCCCTGTGACAATGTTATCTGAACATTCCGACTAATCTTTTTTTTTATGTTTTATTTATTTATTTATTATAGCTTATTATGGGGGTACAACAGTTCTGGTTAAATATATTGCCCATGCCCCTCCCAACCCCACGAGTCTGAGCTTCAAGAGTGTCCATTCCCCAGACAGTGCACATCGCATTCATCATGTA
>CM052441.1:54847140-54886615 GCA_028533085.1 Varecia variegata
TTTTTTTTTTATTTTGCAACCAAGATTAACAATATGGTTGGATTTATGCAATTGCAACTATTTAGATAGTTCAGTGAGAAATGAACGATTTGAACTACAAATTGAGCAGACTAGTTTTGATGAATAGAATTTTCCAAGTTGGAAAACCATAAATCCCTACTTTCATTTAGTATTTCCAACTCTCTCCTCGACCTTGTGCTCTGTTCTGGGCATTCTATTATGAGTTTAATCATAGGTTATAAATATATGTCACAAATGAACTGATTAACACGTGGATCTACCTATGTATAGCAGAAAGGAACATGACCAAATGACCCAGCTAGAGTGCTGTAGTCCACAAAATGCTCACTGTAGACCCTGCACACTATTCAGTCTTGTTTAATTCTGCTTTTATTCACATAAATTTGGCCATATAACTTACTTCATGTAAATTATCTTTGTATTACTAAGGCATAACTTAGGGATTTATCTTCATTTTTACACACACACACACTCTTATCATTCATCTAGTTGTGCTTGGTATTTTGTTAAGCAGTTTAAAAAGACATAGTTTTTGACCTCTAGAAGTTCCTATTCCATAACACAGCAGTAATAGTGCTAAGAAGGATATGACTAAAGAATAGCAATAAAAAATGAGTAAAGAGGGAGTATCGATTTAAGACAAAAAAGGATTAACATCAACATTACCTTTGAACAACATAGGGGTTAGGGAACACCCCTCTGTGAAGTTGAAAATCTATGCGTAACTTTTGACTCCCCAGAAACCTAGTTACTAACAGCTTACTGTTGACCAGAAGCCTTACTGATAACATAAGCAGCCAATTAGCATATATTTTGTTCATTATATATATTATATACTGTATTCTTACAATAAAACCAGCTAAAGGGAAAATATTATTAGAAAATCCTAGGGCCCGGCACGGTGGTCACACCTGTAATCCTAGCACTCTGGGAGGCCGAGGCGGGAGGATCGCTCGAGGTCAGGAGTTTGAGACCAGCCTGAGCAAGAGGGAGACCCCGTCTCTACTAAAAATAGAAAGAAATTATCTGGCCAACTAAAAATATATATTGAAAAAATTAGCCTGGCATGGTGGTGCATGCCTGTAGTCCCAGCTACTCTGGAGGCTGAGGCAGGAGGATCACTTGAGCCCAGGAGTTTGAGGTTGCTGTGAGCTAGGCTGACGCCACGACACTCTAGCCTGGGGAACAGAGCGGGATTCTGTCTAAAAAAAAAAAAAAAAAAAAAAAAGAGAGAGAATCCTAACAAAGAGAAAGTATATTTATTATTCATGAAGTGGAAGTGGATCATCATAAAGGCCTTCATCTTCATTGTCTTCATATTGAGTAGGCTGAGGAGGAGGAGGCAACAGGAGAGCTTGTTCAGGCTGGCTCAGGGGGGGCGGGGATAAAAAGTCTGGAGGAGGTGGAAGGGGAGGCAGGAGGTCCAGGCACACTCGGTGTAACTTTACAGAAATGCATTATAATTTCTTTCTTTCTGATGCTTTTGTTTTTTCATATCTCTAAACATGTTTCCAGTCCTCCCACGGTTTGCTTTAGTTTCAGTGTCAATATCATAGACTGGTCTATGTCATAAAAGAAGTCAAAAGCAGTCTTGAATAATCAGAACCTTTCTACCAGATTGTCTAATGTTAATTTGTTTTCTGGCACTGCATCTGCTATATCTTTTTCCTCATCGTCTGGTATTGGTTTGAAACTTCTCATCTCCATCAGGTTATCCTCTGTTCATTCCTCTAGTGTGGTATCTATTAGCTCTTCAATTTCTCCAAGATCCATATCTTGAAACCCTTTACCCCACCCTTTTTGCCATATCCACAATCTCTTTCATGATTTACTTGATTGGTTCTGTCATAAATCCTGTGAAGTCATGCACAACATCTGGACAAAGTTTTCTCCAGCAGGAATTTATTGTTTGGGCTTGCTGGCTTTCACGGCTTTTCCTATAACAATGGTGGCATCTTCAATGGTATAATCCTTCCTGACTCTTATGATGTTCTGCCTGTCGGGGTTCACTTCCATAGTATTGGCAGTCCTTTCCACAGAGTACCATGGGTATGAGCCTTAAACGTCTTTATGACCCCCTGATCCAGAGGCTAAATTAGCGACATTCTGTTTGGGCCCAAGTAGACCACTTCAGCACCTTTGATATTGAACTCATGGGGTTCTGGGTGGCCAGGGTCATGGTCCAATATATAATAGAAAATAGCAACATGGTCTAATATAAAAAACAGCAACAACAAAAACGACAAAAACTTTAAAAGGCCTTAATGGCAAGGTCCTTCCTGAATTCAGAAAGTATCATCGGTGGAACCAATCCAGAAAAAGGCTTCTTGTTGTCCAGGCCTTCTTGCCATACACCAAAAGACTAGCAGCTGGTATTTATCCTTTTCCTGCGCAGCCTGGGGGTTTATAGCTTTATAGATAAAGAACGTCCTGATCAGAAACCCAACTGCATTTGCACAAAACCATAGAGTTAACCTATGCCTTTATGCCTTAAATCCTGGTGCTTGCTTCTCTTTCTTACTAATAAATGTCCTTTGTGGGATTTTCTTTTTTCCAGAATAGGGAACTTTTGTCTGAATTCAAAACACATTCAGGCAGATATACTTTCTCCTCAATGATTTTCTTAATGGCATCTGGGAACTCATTTGCTACCTCTTGGTCGACAGAAGCTGCTTCTCCTGTTATCTTGACATTTTTAAAGCCAAACCTCTTTCTAAAATTATCAAACCATCTTTTGGTAGCATTACCTTCTCCTTTAAGTTGTCATATAGTGACTCTGCTTTTTCTCAAATCATATTAGAGTCTATAGGTATGCCTTTCTTATAACAATCCTGCGCCCACATAAAAGTTGCATATTCAATATGAGATAAAAAGATATTTTACAAAAAGTGCAAGGTTTTTGTGCCTGCTGGCATAGCTACATCAACAGTCTCATGAATTTTCTTTTTGATAATGTTCCTTTTGCTGGATTCATTTATCTCAAAATGGTGGGTAACCACAGCTGCAGACCTTGATCTATGGTACATATCAAGCAATTCAACTTTTTCTTATACTGTCAGGACTTTTCTCTGCTTCTTGTGAACACCTCCAGCATCACTAGTGGCACTTTGTATGGGTCCCATGGTGTTATTGAAGTTTTAAGATATTGCACTAAACAGTATGAAAAATACACAAGAACTAGGAAAGATCACTTTTTATTGTGATCTGCAATTTCCTGGAGAGAGGAATCACTCATGTGGAGATGATTAGCATCACATGGTGTTTTAAGCGAATACTTGCAACTCTTGAGCAGACCCCAATAGCAACAGCAGGTAGCTAAGAAATTATTAAAGTAGTATATACTATGGCTAATTTTATGCATTTAAGATTTAATATTGCATCTGTACATTTTCTTGCATTTCTCTCAACTGCAAATGGTGCTGTGTATGGTCTCTGTGTGTGTGTATAAGTTTTGATAAATTTTAACTTTTATAATATCAATTTGTGTGTATTTTATGATAATATATAATAAAATAGTTCAGTATCTAGATATATTTTATGCATTATAGCATGCCTAACATTCTTTTAATTTATTTTATATTTCTACACTACATAGTTCATCTGTGAGGTTTTTAAAATTGTCAAAACTCTTAAAAATTTTTTCAATATATTTATGGAAAAAAAATCCACATACAGGTGAACCCACATAGTTCAAACCCATGTTGTTCAAGGGCCAACTGTATATTTAATCAGCATATATACTCTTAATGTGAACAGAAGAGACAAACATTAAAAAAAGAAAAAATGGCATATAATATAAATAGTCATTTCTGAGTAAAATAGATATACGTGGCCAATAGAAATATAAAGAAAGTTTCTAACTAATAACCAGTGGATTGCAAACTAAAATTAAGAAATAATCATTTTATCTGTTAGATTTACATAATTTAGAAGATTACTAATGTTGATAAAAGTGTAAGAGTATTAATTGGTAAAACAATGGAAGTAAAGCAACTTGGCAATGTATTCATTAAACTTTTTCAAACATATATAATATTAATATCTGACCTAGAAATGTTATATTTTAATGAAATCCTTACCGATTAGCAGAGAGATTATCATCAAATCAATATCCAATGAAATATTATTTTAATACCAAAAACAAGCAAAAAACAAGAACAAAAAAACCAAGAAAACAGAAACAACCAAAAGTGTTTCTTAATAGTCAAATAAATTACACTTTATCTGTCTGATGGACTGCTGTATAGAAATTTTTAAAAATATATTACTTTTTCAGTAAAACTGTTAATAGTTTTTTTTTTATCATCATAGGGTAATATGAAGTGAGAGAAAGATAATAAAGTGGAATGTTTATTGTCTATTAGCTATTACTTTCAATTTCTTCTTTTACAGTGAGATTATTTTTCTTTGCTACATTATGTAATTTGAAATGACAGATGAAAAGGAAGGAATGATGTGAATCTTGTATTTGCAAATGGGATATTAATAATAATAATATCTATATACAAGGAGCAGCTTTTTCCCCAAACAGGCTTTTGGCCTCCTTTCACCCTTTAAGAGCAGGGCCTTGGTGGAACAGTAAAATTCCATGTTCCCCACATGCCTGCTCCCTAAAACAGGTATTTTTCACTGACAAGGAGGCCAGCCTACATTTCTAATCTGTTATTTCTTTGCTTCAACAGCTCAACATAGCTCTTTACACACAAAGCAATAGTGAAAGACTTAGTTATACAATTCTTTTTTTCCCCCCATTTTAGCTGTTGTTAACCAAAGCCCACTTTTATCTTGGTTTTATCTTGACTTGATTAGAATGCTTCTTTGTAATTTATCCTAAATCTTAATTTAAGATTAACAGCTCTCTCTGGATATACAGCCTTACTTATAGATAAAGCTGCCAATTAATCACAGTATTAAATGAGAACACAATGTCGCCTTAGCAATAGGACTTTGACAGCAGGGTGATCCTACACTTCAACTTTTTATAAGAAAAATATTTTTTTGGCTGAAACCACTAAAAACATTCCTCAAAAAGATAAAAAAAAAATAACTAAAAGGAACTCGAAATGTCATCATAAGAGGACTATCTTCCCACTTTCAAAGTCTAGAATACATGAGAAAAAAATATAGAATTGTAGAGGATTGTTTGTCATTAAGTTGAGCTGCTGATGGTGTCATGAGCATGTTGCAGGTAAAGCACTGTTTTAGAATGCCTGAAAAACTGCAGGTTTAAGACAATGAATTCCTAGGCTAGATGACCTGGGTTTGTATTCTGTCCCGGTTGTGGGCTACTTTGGTGATCTTGAACAAAACAGTTTAAGACTCACTTCACCACCTACCGCATGTAGGTACTACCAATATGTAGTGCATAAGGGTACAAATGTACAGACTCGTGGGCACTATTTAATGAACACTACAATTATTAGTATGATTAATCTAAAAAGTTTTAATCTGATTAAATATATTTTCAAATGCAAGTTTCCCTTAAAGCAAAGGAAAAATACTGGGGAAACTATTAAATATTCTGTTCCCAGGGTATTATCCTAGAAATGGATGGTTTAACACCATGGGATAGGTCATATGAAAGAACCTCAAATGTTTTGCCAAAGTTATTTTCAGGATTCAATGACCATAATTATTTTAGCTTCTAAAACAATTATTCTAAAGTAAAATGATATTCTAGAATGAATAATGATTTTATTTTATATTTCCAAACTTTCAAAAAAGTGTTTCAGTCATCGAATTGAAATAATCCCTAACATGAGCAATATACCTTTTGAGACCCTAAAATAAGAACAAAGCCACTGCCACCACCAATAGCAGCAGCGGCAAACCATAGACCCTACTCTCAGGTCTCCAGTGTGGACTGGAAGCATGTAGTAATATTTGACATCAGTGCAATTATAAACAGAAAGAATTAATGTAACTGTACCTAGTTTAGAAGTAGACTATTTTGAAGTTAACTATTTATATTAGGTTTACATATATTTAAGAAAATGACCTATGCATTTCAAGGTTTCTCACAACTGAAAAACTTGCGTATACTCATCATCTCCTGCAACAGAGAGTCAATGGGTTATCACTTTAACCGGGTCTGTCTCCTGACAATTCTTGAATCAGTTATTCTCTTCCAGACAGGAATATGACAGGTGAGCTCTGAAGAATCTGACAGACCCAAGCCATCTCTTTAGTTTCATGGTCAAGGAGGTTCAATCCTCCCTCCTGGGTGGGGTCTGAAGTAATGCTCAATTCATAGATGACTTTTTCAGGGTGGAAATGGGTCTCTGACAGGAGAAAAAAGAAGAAAAGGAAAAACATTTGAAGGTAAGAGAGGGAAGTGAGAGACCAGAGCAAAAAAGGAATTTCCAGAAGGTCATTCTTGATTTACATGCATGAAAAAGTGATTTGAAAAAACAGTGAAGAAATAACTGTGGCATATTCTAGATTTCTTGTTTTCTCATGATTATCTTTCTGGAAACAGATTTTGAGACATTGAGACATAATGGAGAGACTTTTTAGTTTAAATTAACAAATATGATATTTATTAACTGAAACATTTTAAATTTTTAGTCATGAGAGGACTCAGTTACTCTGAACAAATGTTTACCTTCAATTTGTTGTTGTAGTTATTGTTGTTGTTTGATCTTTATTTATTTTGGATTGATGTAAACCTCTGGGTTGGATGAGTTATATTAAACAAGCATGTAGCTTATGCACATAGAAGATGTTTTACAGAATTAAAACAGGTGTGCTACAAAACTAATAGTTCCTTACTCTGCTGTGTAGTAGGACCGTTCAGGCACTTGACACAGCTAAAGCCATTTGGTATTGCTAAAGTCCTGTCCTGGTGCATGGGCTTAATAAAAAAATGCCTACGTCTGATATTTGGGCCCAATTTACTCAGTTCTCTGAACTCTGTTCCTTGTCCATAAAACAAGATGAGGAAACAATCTACAAGTTTGTCATGAAGAAAGAGAAAGGATATATGTGTATAAAAGCATGTATATATGTGTATGTGTATGTGTATGTATGTATCATGGTATATATCACATAGACATGTATATGTATTATCACATACACTTGTTGGTGTACATGATATACAGCATGGTGCTGAGCAGCTTGGCAGAAAAAGCCTCAGTAAACCTCAATATACTTTAAATTACATTTTCCCAGTTCCACTTTTATGAAAATGGTCAATTTGCCTTTTACTACCTGACATTGTATAGCGTTCTCCTTTGAAAATGAACTTTATGAGCATCAAAATGTACAGCCTTATCATTTCTTATTTGAAGAATTTTTAAAAAAAAACTTTTCCTTTAATTCTTCTATAATAAAAATTGAAAAACTATATATAGATTTTAAACTTCAATTACCAATATATGCAATTTTTATACAGGAGAGAAGAGAGCAAAGACTGACCTCAAAAATGCAGTTAATAAAATAATCAGTTATCAATGATCCTGCAAATTGAAAATATGCATAAATGGACAAAAAAGCCTATGAATTCATTAAGATATTTTAAATCTAGAAATCAGTCAATATTCTCTGCAGTTTAACCACTGTGGTTCTGTCAGAAAGCCTTTTTTAATAGACAATCTCATCAGTAAGCATTTACCAAGAAGTTATTTGAATAAATCAGAATGAAATTATAATTATAGTATATTTATTATTGAGCACTTATGAAAAGTAGTGTACTAACTTACTAGGATATTAGAAAAATATCATTTTATTGATTTATGCTATTAATGACTATATTATTTATTAGACAAAGTATAATCTAGATTCTCCATGCTGTACATAATAATTAATATTTCACTCTTAAAAGTGCTTTTTTAAATGTTAGAGATATCTTCTACAAAAATTAAAATTTAGATATTAATTAATATACAGAAAAGTAATATTTTCTGTTCCTTTTAACAAACAGAAATTTATAAAATTAACAAAACATGTTTCCAATTTTCCCAAGAAGTTAAATTTTGAGCCACTAATATTCTTCTTAAAATTCCAAAGCCATTATATAATTTCTAGGTTGCAATTAATTCAAATGTAAATATGGAGAAAGAAAAATATGTTCTGTGGTGACCTTTATGCTCAAGGTGCTTATTCAGTACCAAAATAACCTAGACTTAAAATATTGTTATTCTTTAATATATTCACACCTAACAAATGAATGCAATGGTATAAAAAGCAATCCTGTAATAATTACAGTTCTGAAGTGCTGAATAATGCTAATAGTTGCCGCCACCAGCACCTTTGCCTAAGAAAGTCAACCACTGAGGGCATTTCATCTCTGTTTTTAACCTTGGAAGTAAAATATTATGTTGGGTCAGCATTAATCTCTTTACCTTTGAATAGCTTTTCTTGGAAGTTATTCTGTATTTTTGGACTAAAACTGTTAGTATAACAAAGATCAGTCAAAAGTTCATATATAGAAATAGTATTTTTTTATCATTTAATTCCACCCAAAATATTATCTCCATGTCTCTTTCATTTTCATGTGATCTAATTATTCCATAACCTTAAAAATTCCCATATGTTTCTGGTTATATTAAAACTGATTGTATGTGCCCATCAGCAAGGCATCATGATTTACATGCAAAATAAAATCCAGTTTCTTGTTTTCAAATTTGGCTTTAAGAAAAATTGAGTGTGTGTGTGTGTGTGTGTATTTATAATCAAAGTCAATTAAGTTTGGCCTCCATAGAGCTTTACTAGAGTCATAATCCAGGCAGCTGAATATACAATGTATATGTTGAAATTGTATTAATTGTTATTCTCAGCATGTATTGAGAGCTAAATGTTTTTCCTGTACCAGTTCTTCAAGTCCTGCAAATTTTCCAAATGAAAAATGAAGACTATAGGACAGAACAGGACAAGCCAAAACAAATATTGATCTTCATAAATTAAGAAGGTTAACTCCTTGATAATAAAAACAATTTAAAAAATGTTAGCATAAGTTAAAAAATGTGAAAGTACAACTTTAAATAGAAACATGATATTAAAAGCCACAATAAAATGTTAAGAAATAAGTTGATGAGAATAGGAAGAAAAAATATGATTTCATTTTAAAATAATTTTCTTTGAAGGAAAATTATCTTATTTTAAAAATTCAATATTTCCCATAACATTTCCAAATTTATTTAGTATTTCTGGAAAAGGTGCTGTTGCTTAGAACTGTGTACATATACCGCATTTTGTTATGTTAATCTACTCATGAATTGATGGGCACTTGGGTTAATTCCACATCTTTGCAATTGTGAATTGTGCTGCAGTAAACATTCAAGTGCAGGTGTCTTTTTGATGACATGATTTATTTTCATTTGGGTAAATACTGAGTAGTGGGATTGCTGGATCAAATCACATGTCTACTTCTAGTTCTTTGAGGAATCTCCATACTGTTTAGTATTAGTACAACAAAAGTTGTACTAATTTGCAGTTGATCAACAGTATATAAGCATTCCTTTCTCTCTGCATCCATGCCAGAATCTGTTGTTTTGGGGACTTTTTGATAAAAGCTGTTCTCACAGGGATAAGATGATATCTCACTGTGGTTTTAATTTGCATTTACCTGATGAATAGTGATGTTGAGCAGTTTTTCATATGTTTATTGGCCATTAGTCTATCTTATTTTGAAAATCTTTGTTCTTGTCTTTTGCCCACTTTTTAAAGGGGCTCCTTAATTTTTTTCTTGCTGATTTGCTTGAGTTCTTTGAAGATTTTGATTATTAGCCCTTTATCAGATGTATAGATTGCGAATATTTCCTCCCATTCTGTAGGTTGCCCATTTGTTCTGTTTATTATTTCCTTAACCACGCAGAAGTTTTGTAATTTAATCAAGTCACATTTATTTATTTTTGTTGTTGCTGTGATTGCCATTGGAGGCGTCTTCATAAATTATTTGCCTAGGCAAATATCTAGAGGAGTTTTTCCTACATTTTCTTCTAGAAGTCTTATGTTTTCATGCCTTACATTTAAGTATTTTATCCATTTTGAATTAATTTTTGTGAATGGTGAGAGATATGGATCCTGTTTCATTCTTCTGCATATGGCTATCCATTTCTGCAGCACCATTTATTAAAAGGGGCTTTTTTTCCCCAATATATATTGTGGCATGCTTTGTCAAAGATCAGTTGTCTATATGTGGATGGTTTTATATCTGGGTTGTCTGTTCTGTTCCATTGGTCTATGTCTCTATTTTTGTACTGATACCATGTTGTTTTGTTTATTATAGTCTCATAGTATAGTTTGAAGTCTGGTAATGTGATGCCTCCAGATTTGTTCTTTTTGCTTAAGATTGCTTTGTTTATTTGGGCTCTTTTCTGATTGCAAATGAAGAATAGAATTATTTTTTTCTAAACCTGTAAAATATGATATCAGTATTTTAATGGGGATTGCATTGAATCTGTAAATCACTTTAGGTAGTATGGACATTTTAACAATGTTAAGCCTACCAATCCATGAGCATGATATGTTTTTCCATTTGTCTGTGTCATCTGCAATTTCTTTCCTTAGTGTTTCATAGTTCTCTTTGTACAGATCTTTCACCTCCTTGGTTAGGTGTATTATTTTCTTTGTGACTATTGTGAATGATATTAAATCTGTAATTTGAATCTCAGCTTGACTCTTATTAGTGTATAGGAATGCTAATGGTTTGTGTACATTGATTTTGTAACCTGACATGTTGCTGAATATATTTATCAATTCCTGGCTTCTCTTGGTAAAGTCTTTGGGGTTTTCTAGATATAAGATCATGTCATCAGTGAAAAGCAATAGTTCAACCTCACGTTTTCCAATTTGGATACACTTTATTTCTTCCTCTTGCCAGATTTCTTTGGCTAGGATTTCCAGCACTAGTTGAATAGAAGTGGTGAGAGTGAACACCATTATCTTGTTCCAGGTCTTAGTGGGAATGCTTTCAACTTTTCCCCATTCAATATGATGTTGGCTGTGGGTTTGTCATATATGGCTTTTAGTAATTTTGAGAAATTTACTAATATAACTAATTTACTAATTTTGAGAAATGATCCTCCTATGCCTAGTTTGTTGAGGATTTTTATCATGAAAGTGTGCTGAATTTTGTCGAATGCTTTTTCTGCATCTATTGAGATGATCATATGGTACTTCTTCCTGCTTTTGTTTAAGTAGTTATTCACATGTATTGATTTACGTATGTTGAACCATCCTTCCATTCCTGGAATGAAGCCCACTTTGTCATGGTGAATTATTTTTTTGATGTGCTATTGAATTTGGATGTTTGCATCTATATTCATAAGGGATATTTGTCTGTAGTTTTTTTGTTGTTGTTGTGTCCTTTCCTGGCTTTGGTATCAAGGTGATATTAACCTTGTAGAATGAATTGAGGACAATTCTCTCCTTCTCGATGTTATGGAATAATTTCTGCAGTATGGGTAACAGCTCTTATTTCTATGGCTGGTAATATTTGGTTGTGAATCCATTTGTCTGTGGCCCTTTTTTTTTTTTGGTTGGAAGACTTTTTGTTACTGTTTCAATCTTGCTGCTTGTTATTGGTCTGTTCAGACGTTCTATTTCTTCCTCATTGAGTCTTGGAAGGTTGTGTGTTTCAAGGAATTCTTCCATTTCCTCTATGTTTTGAGTTTATGTGCAAGAGATTTTAATAGTATTCATGGATGATATTTTGCATTTCTATGGTATCAGATGTAATATCTCCCCTCCTCTCCTTTTTCATTTGTGATTGAACCTATTTGTGTTCTTTCTCTTCTTTTCCTGGTTAATCTAGCAAGAGTTCTATAAATTTTCTTTATTT
The DNA here is from genome assembly GCA_028533085.1 of Varecia variegata. Taxonomy (NCBI): domain Eukaryota; kingdom Metazoa; phylum Chordata; class Mammalia; order Primates; family Lemuridae; genus Varecia; species Varecia variegata. The sequence goes on from CM052441.1 coordinate 54,858,944, forward strand.
CTTCAATGAACAAACTTTTTTTTTCATCTATCCTTTGTTTTGTTTTTGGTTTGTTTGTTTTCCATTTCATTTAGTTCTGCTCTGACCTTAGTTATTTTTTTTTCTTCTGCTAGTTTTGGTTTGGTTTGCTTTCCATTTTCTAGTTCCTTGAGACATGTCATTAAATTCTTATTTGTGATTTTTCTGTCTTTTTGATGTAGGCATTTAAGGCCCTTATGACATCTTTTGCTCTAATACATAGATTTTGATAGCTTGTATCCCCTTTGTCACTCAGTTTGAGGAATCTTTTGATTTCCATATTAATTTCATTATTGACCCAATAATTGTTCAGAAGCAGGTTGTTTAATTTCCAAGACTTCGTGTGGAATTGAGTGTTTTTCTTGGAGTTGATTTCTAGTTTCATTCCTCTATAGACTAAGAAGATACACAGAATTATTTCTATTATGTTGAATTTGTTAAGACATGATTTGTGGCTTAAGATATGATCAATCTTGGAGAATGTTCCACGTGCTGAAGAAAAGAATGTAAAGTCAACAGTTTTGGGTAAAATGTTCTGTAAATGTCTGTTAGGCCCATTTGTTCTAGAGTCCCATTTAAGTCCAGTGTTTATTTATTTATTTTCTGCTGGGATGATCTGTCCAGTTCTGGCCATGGGGTTTTGAAGTCAAGCAATTACAAAGCTGGTCTTTATCTCTTTGCTTAGATCTAGTAAGGTTTGCTTTATAATTCTTATAAATTATAATTCTTTATATTAGGTGTATAAATATTTAGGACTCTATATCTTCTTGTTGAATTACTCCCTTTACCATTATATAATCATCCTTTTTGTCTTTTTTTACTATTGTTGGTAAAGTTAATTTTATCTGATATGAGAATGGCTATACCTGCTTTATTTTGGTTTCTGTTTGCATGGAATATTTTTTTTTCCATCCCTTCACTTTGAGCCTGTATGAGTCCTCCTGGGTTAGATATGTTTTCTAGAGACTGCAGATACTTGGCTTGTATTTTTTCATCCATTTAGCCAACCTATGTCTCTTGAGTGGAGCATTCAGACCATTCACGTTGATTAGTAGAATTAACATGTGGGATGCTGTTCTGTTCATCTTGTTGGTTATACGTTATTACTTTGTTTTGTCTCTTGTGGTATTGTTTTATATGAGCTCTGAGCTCTAGATTTTTGATGGTTTTACACTGGTTGGTATCTATTATGCTGATCCATGTATAATGCAGTTCTGAGTATTTCCTAGAGGGCAGGTCTGGTCTTGCCAAATTCCCTTAGTGTTTGCTTGTCTGGAAAAGTATTTAGTTCTCCACCATATGTGCAACTTTGTTTTGCAGGATACAATATTCTAGGCTGGCAGTGTTTCTGCTTAAGAAGACTGAAGATGAGGCCCCAAATCCCTTCTGGTTTGTAAAGTCTCCATTGAGAAATTTGCAGTTAGCCTGATGGGTTTTTCTGTGTAAGTTACTTGATGTTTTCCCCTCATGGCTCACACGAATTCCTCCTTTGTGTTGACTTAAGCCAGTCTGATGACTATGTGTCCTGGTGATTGCCTCTTTTCAATAAATCTCTCAGGTGTTCATTGAACTTCTTGTATCTGAATGTATAAATCTCAAGCAAGACCAAGAGAGTTTTCCTCAATTATTCCCTCAACTAGGCTTTCCAGCCCTTGTTCATTTTCTTCACACTCAGGGATGTCTATGATTCTTATATTTGGCTGTTTTACATAATCTCATATTTCTTGTAGGCTTTATACATTCCTCTTAATTCTTCGTTCTTTTCTTTTGACTGAGTTAATTTGAAAGAGTTGTTTTCAAGTTCTGAGATTCTTTCTTCTACTGGTCTTGTCTATTCTAAAAACTTTCCACTAAGTTTTGTATTTCCTTAAATAAATTTTTCATTTCTAGAGTTTTTTTTAACATGTAAATCTCTTTAGTGAATTTTTCATTCATTTCCTGAATTGTTTTTGTGGTTACTTTGAGTTGGTTTTCCATTTTCTCTTGAATTTCATTGAGGTTCCTTACAGTCCATATTTGGAGTTCTTTATCTGATATTTCAATATTTTCATTTTCATTGGTATCCATTGCTAGAGATCTGGTGCTCCCCTTTGTGGGTGTCTTTTCACTCTGATTTTTAATACTTCTGGCATTCTTTCTATGATTTCTTCTCATCTTAAGCAGGTGCTGCTTCTTCTTTTTGGATTCTCTTTTGTTTAGATGGTACTTTTTACCCCCCTCAATCTTAAGGGTGTGCTTGCAGCATATGTTGGACAAGAACCTTTGACTTTGCTTGTGGGTGCTTTGATGACAATGCACATTCTGGATGCATGCCTTGGTTATAGATATTCTTAGTATGGTGGTTTTCTTAGTTGCTGGCTGTTTGTAGGCCATAGTAGTGGTGAGCTATGTGAGTGGGCATATTCTCTGTTTGTCTTTGATGAGGGAAGATGGAGGTCTTTGAAATACTTTCTCTTACCCCAGCCCACTGGTCTGCTTAACAGTGTGAATTGCATTGGAATGCTCAGTTTAATCTCTGAGACAGTAAGTGGTGCTTCTGGGTGAGAATCAACCACACCCTGTATGATTGAGTCAGTAAGTGTTGTAAAGTGCTGTGCACATTGACCCCCCTATTAGTAGGTGGGGCTTGCCAGAAGGAACAACCTGCAGTGTTGTTTTGGGGACTTGTGGCTGTTTCTAGCCCGTTAGGAGAAGAAGGAGCCCCAGGTGCTGGGTGTGGCCCTGGAACTTTCAGGTAAGTCCTTATTCTCTACCATAGCAGAGGCAGGTGGGGGAGTGAGGCTGGGCTGGGCTGGATGTGGCTCCACAAAACCTGGCAAGGTAGCTTTTTAGGCAGGGGTCAAAGGTCCCTCCTAGACCACTGGGAATAGCCACTAGGAAGGGGCTGAAGTGGCCCCACCCAGCCAAAAAAAATCTTCTTGTGGGGATGGGGCCATCTGAGATACACAATCGGGCTGTCAGGAATGGGTTTCACTCTTTTGCCCTCCTCCCAACTTCATGGTCCCCTCTGGCCTCTGCCAGCACACAGGAACTCAAACTAAGCTCCCTCACAATGGTGCTATAGGCTGGGAGCTTCTCCGTCTAGGATCCCACCTTGGGCTGAGAGTGGAGCCTTCCTATGGGTGGAGGAAGCTCCATGAGTGTCCTGAGGCTAGGAAACACTGTAGTCTCTTTTCAGTTCTACCTACACAGGCTCCTTCACCTCCCAAGATTAGTTCACAAATCTCCCCTCTGTGCTTCCGAGCAGCATGATCGAGTCCTGGGGGTATGGGATCTGGCCTGTGGGCCTGTCCTCAGGTCCCCAGTTATTAATTTCTAACTATGCCATGGAGAAGCATGCTGGTCCTGAGTTGCCTGTGGGGTGCTCAAGCTGGTTTGATCTCTGTCCACTTTGGGGTGTACCGTGTTCTGATGGAGCAGCCATGCAAGCAGCAGTTGGAAGGGACCGTGAGCAGGGAGTTCACAGTCTGAGTACACCTTAGTCCTCTGCAGGCCTTTAAGAGGAAAGATTTCAGCCCCACTCCCTGTGGAAGCCCAGGTGTAATATATACACTAACAGAGGGTAAGTAAGTAGCAGCTCCTGAGAGCCCCTGCTTCATTGTCTGTCTTGGCAGCAGTGGGTGGGGGAGTGGAGTGGAAGAAAAGAGTCTAAAAGGAGGAAACTTAGCACTCTGGTGTGTCTGTCCCTCTTTCTGGAAGGCAGCTCACGAGGAATGTCCAGGCTCTGTGGGCACAAAGATTCCCCTGGGAACCACTGGACCGCTGTGTTTCGCAGTCTGAGCTGGAGTTGGGAAATGTTTGTGTGGGAACAAGCATGACAAAAACCGAGGGGCTGAAGACTCCTGGGGAGGAAAAAAGTTCACTGTGGGTAGAGAAGCAATATGGTGCCTGCCATCTTGTTTCAAATCTGTGGTGATGTTAAGTTCACCGAAGGGGCTGGCAACCTGGTCCTTTGTCCTCAAGAGGCTCCTAGTTCACTGGTGGCAACAGCTTTTGGGCTCATGAGGGTGAAACAGCTCTCCAATACCTCGTAGCCTGCTGATTGCCAGAGCTATGAGGTAGGAAGAAACAAACTGCTCCACCTACCCTGTTCCATGGACTCCAAGCCTCTCAGGGGATGATCTTTGCCGATATTTTGCTGCTGCTTCTGTTCCGCAACTTCTGCCCATGGAATCTCTTGTAAGTTCCCTCAGAATTACATCCAATCTATGTTTGTTTGTTCTCGTTCCTCTAAAACTTCTCCTTCTTTGTGAGTTGATATTGCTTCTGGTGTCTCTGGCCAGCTATCTTGTCTTCTCTTCCTCATGCTATTTCTTATACATGCAATGTAATTTGCTCTTTCACTGCCAAAACATGGCTCAGTGCTTTCATCACAAATATTTGATGATTGTCCCAATTATGAGCAATATCTGATAATCAGTGGACATATGAGAGAATGTTAGGGAATATGAAGAATGACAAGAAAGGAAAGAGAGAATTTAGTCATGTTATGTTCTAATTCATTAATCTGTATTTTAACCTAAGTCTATAATCTTTGTGATATGCACTCAAAGGGATTACACAGGTTTTCAATTAAATTAAGACTATCACAAGGAACTAAATTTAATATTGAAAAAAATAATTTAAAAACATGTATAGGGGAAAATCATAGAAAGCTTAAGTGTTAAAGAAGGAATTCTTTAGGACAATATTAATGTTCAAATGTAAATTTATTTTTTATGTATACCTCCCTCTCTCTGGACAGACTGTAAGAAAAGATAGACGTTCAATAAGCATTGATTGACTAAATGACTGAATGGATGAATCTATTATAGCTAAGTACAAATTAATCTTATAAGTGAAATTAACAAACTTATATCACCCTAATTTGGGCTACAAGTATAAACAATAAGAATTCTTTTCAATAGTGACTTTCCACTGCTTATAAAATAAAATAATTTAATGCCTTAATTTGGCATCCAAAACTTCCCATAATATGAATCCATTTTTATGTAAATCTTACCTCATTCCTTCTTTGCTAGTATTTAAGCAAGCTTCCTCTCACGTAGGTATATTTTGTGCTATTCAGCCTATAAACTATAAACTTTCACTCATTCTGATTGCTCTGTTTCCATCCTCTTTTGACTCCTATTCATTATTTTAAAACAGCTTTAAATTTTCTGTGTGTATGCATGCACATATGCATTTGTGTATTTACATGTGTGTGCACATATATAAGTGTCTGTGTGTATATATACACACACCAAGGAGAGAGCGTATTTATATGGTATATTGGGAAAGGACTCAATAGTCAGGAAGCAGCTGAATACATACAGGAGAAAGAGAGAAGGGAAGAACTGAGGGAGGAAGATTTTTAATGATTTGGAAGAAAATTAGATCAAAAGCATAAGAAGGATAATTAGCTTTGAAGAGTGGAATATTTAATTCAACTGAGACTAATGGGCATTGATGAGGATTGAAGAAGATATGAAGATCATTACCTTGGGAATAGGATTTTTACCATATTAACTTTGAGAAATTGAGTTTTTGTTTTTTACGTGAAGTATGGGGAAAAAAATCTCCCTAGAATGAGGAAAGCATAGATAAGCTTAGATATTTTGTTGTCATTGAAAATATCTAGACAGTATTATCTAATATCCCAAGGGTACTTCGAGCCAAATATTAGAAAGGAATTAGAAATTTTCACCTAAAATGCTCTATTCTGCTTAATGACCCCAGTTTCTATTCAGTCAATCAAATCAGAAAATTATCATAGGCCATTCCTTTTTTTCTTATGTCCACATCTAATTCATCTTTAGATCTTTTTAAATTCTTCTTACTTTGGACCTATTCTTATGTTTTAAACCCTCGCTACTCTCTAGACTCTAAACACTGCTTGAATGAAGATATTCCTGCTTTAAGTACTGTTGCCAACCCCCAATTTGTCATCCTCTCACTTTCTATCCCAAGCTCCTTACCTAGGTACTATACTAAACATTCTTTCTTTACAGGAGGAATTCTGGGAACAACTGTTGAGATAATACAGTTTAGACCTCCCTCAGACATATATATTTCCATGACAATCACTTCCATTTGAGTTTGTGTTCCTTAAAGATTATTTTTCATCTCATATGCTTAGCATCGAACCATGGTAAACCATCAACAGAATTATTAAACAAACAAAAACAAATGTATTTTTCAGACCTATGTAGAGGATTGCCTATTTAGACACATATTCTATAAAGCACGGTACCTAGCATATAGTAAGTATTCAATAAACATTCGCTGAATTAATGAAAACGCCATCCTAAATAAGTTGCAGAAGGATATATGAGATGGAGGGATATCTTGTCTTAGAGTTAAAGTAGGATAGGTTGTAACTGGAATCATCTTGTTTAAGTATAAGTAGGAAGTCATTTTCTTTTCAATAACTGCTGGGTTGAAACGTTTTATCATGCTAAATGGTGGGCTCCATTAATTCTCAAATCCCATAACCTTTGAGTCACAATAAATCCATCTTCAATCTTTAATTGCTGCCTCTAGAATAGGCTATACTTGTAAAAGAGTAGTGGAGAGAAGACTGTTCTGCTTCTGCAAGCACCATCTGCCTCCATTTTGCTTCTCCAAAGGCATTTCCTTTCGTTATTGCCCTTGGCAAGTAGGCTGTTCTTTTCTTTCAAATTAGTCCTAATGGTGCCTTGTATGACAGATCCCACATGGGTGACTGGGAAGCGGCTGGGCTCTTTTTGTTTGTCACCACTGTGTATCTAGCTGGGTGAACATCACACTAAAGAGCTCCCATTGGCATTGATGGCCACTCAGATCTGTTGTGACTTCTAGCTGCCTTCCAGGTGGCAGCAGCAACCCTCCTTCTTCTAATATCCAAATGCTTCCTTCCATACTTCGATGATACCAACCAATCCTGCAGTTCTTGTTTTCATTGACGTTTTGGGAATAAAAACCTGAGAGCATTAACCTTACCCTGTCTCCTCAGACTTATCTCTATTTCCTCTCATTCCTTGAAACACAAGAAAACTGAAAATTAAATTGTCTAACAATATAAGAAGGGAAATCCTAACTACTTTGAGATATTTTTCAAAATAAAATCTTCTCCTGGTCAATATAATTAACAATAATATATCAGTTATGTATTAAATAGCACAGTGTGTCACATATGTAATAGTGTTACAATTTATTCTTTTAGGGTTTGAGGCTGTGCAGACATATGTCAAATGAAAAAAGCTTGACTTTGTGAACCTCTCCTTTTTAATGTTTAATTCCATCCCTATTTTAAAGGAAATTTAATTTAAGAGAATTATATCCATATGATTCTAGTTCATTTGTATTTAACTGATCAATGTGTTGTTTTACAAGGCCTGTTTGATGTCAAGAAAGCAAAGTGAGTCCCTTTTCCCCCTAGGCTTTTGAAATGCATTTTTCCCCTTAGAAGTATTTGGCAGTTTATAAATCCCAACCACCAAAGACCAAACTTTGGTTTAAAATTCAGAGCATTAAAACATGAAACAACATCCAAAAGGGCACTAAATTTCATTTGAGAAAATAGCCTTTAATATAAAGATTTTTCATGTCTTTATGCTTATTTTAATTTTTAATTACAAAACCAATTTCTTAAGCAAAAAAAAAACATCTTAATGAAAGAACTGAGGAAAGAGAGCTTCATGATATTAGAAAAAGAAGAGTAATAAATAATTCATTAGATAAGAGAACTTTGAGAAGTTGGTGTCTGTGCCTTTTTTAATTATCTCCTTCTATGAACAGGAAACATGTTATATTGAGAAAAACATGGCCTTTGAAGTCAGACCATTTATGCTACTCTAACTTAATGGACACATTAATTCAGAAAAGTTGCAACCTTTGTTTCATCACTTTAAAAAATGTGGATAATATCACTAATCTCTGAATGTGCCCAATAGGAGTTTATGCCTTTCCCTCTACATTTCTTTCCCTCTGTACCTGAGGTGGATCTGATGTTGACCTTTAATTGTGGAGCCTTAGTGTCCTTCCCAATATACTTGGCTCTGAGAAACATTTCTTAGAATGTCTCTCATTTTTCTTTTTGGAGAAAGGAGTGTGGGCTTTGCCAAAATTATTTATACATTTTTGTGATGTATTAAACACACTATCAATTTTGAAACCAATCATGTTTTATTCATTGATTTTGGTTCAGGATGCTTAATGGTAAATTTCAATTTAGCTATTACTATTAACAACTATGAAGAAACACATAATCTCTGTTTCTATGGGCTGTCTTTGTCACCCTCCCCAATCCCACCCTGGTCTTTATGTCTCCTTAACTTTGATTCCATTAAAAATTTATCATTGTTTTGAATAAGACACATTTTGTAAGGTACTTTGGATCTGCGAGGGTAAAAATACATATATAAATGAGTACATACACACACATATAATATATATATAAACAGTTCTGAAGCTAGACTTATAAAGTGTAAATGAGGCTAAAAACTACCTTGAGAATTGAGACTATATTAGAAAAAGAGAAGAAAATCTAAGAAAAAGTGATTAGGACCATGTTTATTTTGAAAACTAATATCAATTTCTCCCATCCATGATTTGCTAAAGCATTTTTTAACCATACTTTAAAATGTGATTGTAAAAAATATTCATTTCGACACATTTTTAGAGTCATTTGCCAAATTCTAAGCCCATATAGTTCAAGTATAAAAGCAATCCATCAGCAGTAGGAGTCTGGACAGGTTCAGTGGGAAACGAATGTCTGAGATGCCATTTGAGACAATTGTACTTTGGTAGAGGTAGGAGGAAAAAGCAGCTGTCTCTCTTCAAAACTCCATTTGTTCTTGTATTTTTCTTCTTTACTTCATTCTGTTGTGCTTATCACATTGTCTAATAGGTAGAAAGCAGAGAACAAATATTCACTGTTTGAAGAAAAAATTGGTACTGATGAGAATATTCCTTTCATGAGTATAGCAATATTTCTAAGAAGGTAGGCCCAGGAAAATAAATAAGAATATTTGATTTATTGGTCAATGTTCTAGTCCTAAGACCCTTAAAGTTAAGTACTCGGAAGTCATACAGGATGTAATGGTGGATTCGAATCTAGGGATTCTGGAAGAGAGTAAAGCAGGAAGCTAGCCACTCCCTTTCCTCCTACACTTCTCAAATGCACTTTGTCATTTATATATCTTCTCCAAACTACCTTTAGTGTTTTAACAGATTTTTCAGTCTCTTCCATTACCTTCCTTATTCTTATTCTGTTTCAGTATTTCCCAGCCCTCTTGGCCCCACAGTGACTCTAGTGCCGGTGTTGTGTGTTCTGAATAAAGAAAGAGGTCATTTACCTGCGGCAATTATGCTATTTACAACTGTTGCTATGTGCCTAGAACATATCCTAGAATACATAAACACAGTAGAATCTCTCTTGAGCAAATTCCATTTATACAACATGCCAGATTAATCAATGCTCACATTTCCTAATTTAAAATACACTAGCCGATGCCAACAATATAGTCACCAGGCAGCTCATACATATAGCTACACATTTCTCTTAGCCATTAAGTAGATTTTTCCAGAAGTACTTGATATTGTAATTAGGTTAGATAAATAAATAAACAAATTACATATAACTATGAAAAAAAAGAGGTTTATTTTAATTGAGTTTAATGATTTGGGGAAAAAAACCCTCAAAACCAAGTCACTAAACAAACAAACAAACAAATAAAGAACTCCAACAAAACCCAAAGCAAAGCAAACTGTTGAATTAGGTGTGGATAAAAGACCGGAAAAATGCTTTAAGAGTGCATCATCTTTTATTAAAAAATCTTCTGTCTTAACCACATTGTTTGCTTAACTGACCATCCACCCGTCCCAATTGTGCTGGTTAAGAGATATGCTCTAAGTATTTGGTGACGGGATGAAAATAATTGATTCAATTCATTCATCCAAAACAATAGAACAGACGTTCAACAAGCAGTCGATTGTATCAGGGCACATTTGCTCTCCTTCCAGCCTTAAGACAGTGTCTGATTAGGCACAGCTTAACTGGACCCAGCCATGCATTTCTGAAGCCATGAAAAATAAAGTGTTCTGCATAAATATTATTCTCCTTGAGAGACATTTTTAAACAGAAGATTTTTGAAATTTTGGTCAGATTTTGGAATGTTTTCTTTTTTTGTTCTCACTACAACTAACAGTTTTACAGTCCTTCCTTAACCCCCAAACAGTGATCTCTTTTGATTTTTGATTTTTTTTTTTCTGTCAAAGGCATCCTTGTACTATATACTTGAAATCCAGATGTCTGTGGAATCTTCTGTTTTAGACACCACACTGGTGCATAGCTGCATACCCTGGGTTCAGGCCCCTCATCTGATGCCAACCACATCTTATTTTTTTTTTTTTAACTCTTATTTCTTGTTAGGCTCTTGGTTCTTCATGCAACATAATTTATAGATATACATATGGTGGAAGTATGTCCAGAAACAACCTAAGAAAACATTTATGAGATAAGGGGACTGAAAACTGCTTCTGATTTCCACCCCTGTGCCTTTGATCATGTCCTTCTTTCTGCATGTATGAACCGGTTCTATCCTCCTAACAGTGTACTCCTTACACAGAGATCCTGCATAACGCTCCTCAAAACAACATGGCTTTTTTATCTGGGTCTCAGGACATCTTTTCAGCTCCACCTCTTATTGACCCTCCCAGCTCTGCTTTTTGTTTTGTTTATCTCTGCTAGTAAATCTATTCAGTATTAACTAATATTTTGTATCTTGCCTTGCTCAACAAGCTTTAAAGTTTAGCTCTCGTGTCTGGGGTTACTAAGCCAGCCTCACCACGGAATCATTTAAGTTCCTGCTATGCCTAATGCTCCATAGCAACAGACTAGCCCCATCACTTTCTCTTTCCCAGCTCTGCTTCTAGACTCCCAGTCAGGAATATCCTCTGCATCCTGCTTTCCCAAGGTGAATATTAAGAAAGAGCTTCCTGAAGGAAATTATACCCAAAGTAAACTTGAAGAAAGCACAAAGGTCAAACACAATCTTTAGGGAAAAAGGAAAGATGGATTTCTCCATCCAAGGTATATTATTAGTGGACTTCCATGAGAGCCCTGTACTGTGCTTTTAACATTAAAATTCTCCTCTTTCTCTCCATTCTCTGTGCGATCACATCTATTTCCATACACATGGTGAGAATTCTCCTCTGAGATATAGAATTTTTATTCCAAATATCTCTTTAACATTTTTATTTGGATGTCTCACAGATCTCACATTTAATACATACCAAAGTGAACTTTTAGCCTAAAGATTATTGTTCACTGATGTCTCACTTTCCTCAGTTAACAGCAAGACCATCCACTACATTGTTTAGATCCGAAATCTACGAGTCATCTTTCACCATCACCACCCAAGACAATGTACCACTGAATCCTATAAAACTAGGTCTCCCTGATAGATCTCAAATCTATCCACTTATTTCTAATCCACCGTCACATTTTATATTATATTCTTCATAGCAATTATTCTTATGATAATTGATTATTTTTTTTGCACTCTAGTGTCCATTTCTCCCAACTAGAATGCAAACTTCTAGAGAGCAAGGCTTCTATCTGTGCTGTTCATTTTCAAATTGTTAGTGCTTAAAGAAAAAGACCCAACATACAGTAAGTGCTCATAAAATTCTGACTGGTTGGCCATTGCCATCCAGGTCAAAGTTGCCACCATCTCCCCAGGACTTTCGCATCAGCCACTCTGTATTTCTATCCCTACACTCTTTAAAGACATTCTTCACCCAGAAAACAAAATGAACTTTTCAACAGTAACAAAATATTTAACAGGGACATTTACTATTGCCTTAGGAAAAAGCACAATGGCCCAGAGCCAGAGGCCACAAACTAACAACCAACCAAACAAAAAACAGGCACTCCAGTCTGAAAAGAGTGCCCAACAATTGAGTCTACATAGCCAAGGGTTTATGAAGCACTGTATTACTGGCATTACCAAAATAAACTCCTCCCCCCATCTCCTTTTACCAGGTCTTTTGTGTCAAGAGTTTGTTGACCTAAGATGAATTGCAATGACTTTTCTCTGCTATGGAAAAGAAAGGAGAAATATGTCCCCAGGACCACAAAGCCAGGTCAGCTGGTATTACACCCACAATGCTTGACCAGCTTAAGGGGCTGTAGGAAATATAAGCAAGAATGGGAGTTTAGGGGTCAGAGGGTGGGGATGAAGACTTAAGAAGGAAGTATATTCCCCATGTGTCTAGACACAGCAGTGGACAAACTCTGCAGAGCCCTTTAAAGAATTCACAGTAACTCCCCTGAAAAAGCCAGCAATTGAAGGCTTGCCTCAAAGAAGCCACCAAGGGCCAGTAACTGTTGGCCAATGAAGCAGCAAGAGATACCAGTCAATCAATTTAAAAATAAAATCCTATTATTAAGTGCTCTTAACATAAAACTGTTGGTTTCCATGACTTTTGATTGCTTTTAGAAACATTCAAACTCCTGGCTTAGCTGGCAGCCCTGGGTCATCTGGACCTTAGCAATTCATATGTCTAGTCCAGGCTCTTTGCCTCCCAGCCTCTGGTTCCCAAATTCAACTGCATCCTTTTCCATCTCAGTGGGCTTTTGTCATACTTTTCCACTGATTGGATTGTTCTTCCTTGAATCTTTTTATGACTTGTTCCACTAGAATTTAGCTTAAATGGGACCTTCTCAGATACTTAACGTGACACTCTTCTCCCCCACCTTGCACCCACATCAATTTTTCTGCCAGGCTTCCCTTGCAACACTACTTCTAGCACAGTTCCTGACACACAGCATTGTTTCAATAAATAGGCAATATAATGAAATATTTGTATACTTACCACTGTGAAAGAAAAATTATCTGAAACTTCATTTCTCATATAACTTTTTAACAGATTCTAATTTTCTTGGAAGAGATTAGCATTTCTGATAAAATATTTGATTCTCTGATAGAGCTAAATGATTAAATGATGCTATGACCTAATAGGAAGTTAATGATTCACCCATCCAGCTGCCTCTGGACTGACAAAGATCTTTTACTTTTTTTTTTTTTTTTCCTAGTCTCCAACCTAACTATCATTATCTATCTCTTTTTCTTATAAAATGTCCTTTCAAAGAAGAGATCTTGAAACAGGGCTGCATAGGCCTCTCATCTTTCAGCAAGCTGGAAACAACCTTTCCATGTATTAATACAAATAATTAATTTGTAAAAAAAGTGGGTTTTTAAAAACAGTTGTGGACACCCTATAAAATATTTGCTCACCTTATGAGAACCCATTCAAGTAAAGCCTTAGTTGTGACTAAATGGAAAATGTCACAAACTTCTGTTGAGAGTATTTGTGCCCCTCCAACTTTTTTGATGCCATGATTAACCAACATGGTTTTGCTGATATTCAGAACACTCAGTTAATTTTTGGAGTTATTGTTTATCAAAATGTTATGGCCATTTTAAGAATGTTTGTCCTGTAAAATTTCAGGCAATCCAAGTTACAAATTTGGACATATGGTTTTGGTCAGGAGGTACCCACTCCTGAGAATGAGCATCTACAGAAGTGGTTTAATACTGTGGGTCTCTAGCAGGAAAGCCAGGGGAAAAACAACAGTTTTCTAGTCAGTGTTTTATGTCAGAAGAATTTCTCAATCTTTGAGGAATCACATGACTAATTATAGCTAGCCAGTGTTTTACATTTGAGAAATTCCATGATCATTTAGAAGAATCCCATGGCTAGGATTATATTGTTACTTAGAAATGACCAAAGTCCTTAGAAAAACTGGAATGATTAATTATATTCAGAAATGTTTTGGCTACAGGAAGTTATTTTGTTTTTTGCCTGCAGGGTTTTGCTCGTGTGTGTATTTGTGTCTGTTTTTGCAATTATGTTTAGCTAATTGTATAATTGGTTCAGCAGTTTTCTCTCTGTCTGCTTGTCTCTGCAAGCAGTTATTTTTAGTCTTTTATTTTTATGGCCAGCGAGATTATTTGGGCAGCATTATATTAAGAAATAAGTTCCCTACCTGATTAATTGCTTAGAGAACTAGAATGAGGAGTTCTAAAGATCTTTAGACTTTCCTTTTGTATTAATATATACACTTTAACAATGATTAGCTAACCATTTTCTTTTATGTACAATGCCCCTATCAAAGAACATATTTTATCTGGCTGGGTTAGCCATTTTTTTACTGTGCCAGTCTTGAAATGAAATATTTACTGGTGCCAACTTTTTCCTATGTGCCTAAAAAGAGTTGTTGTTGATTAGCACTTATTTTCTTATTTTTTCATTTGTGTATTTGTGTATTTTGTTTTGAATGATCTGTTTACAACTCTGTCTTCTTAAATGGAGTATAAGCTCCTCAAAGTCAGAGGCTATAATTTATTCATTATAGATCCCTAACACATAGTAGGTACCCAATATATATTAATTGAATAATTAGTTCTGCCTTTTTCACAATTGCATGCAGTGCTTAGCACAAATCCTACAATGTAGTGAGAAGTTAGTTTTTGAATGAAAATTTCTAAATTGAATTCTAGTTCAATCTGCCCATAAAAATGTCCTTGCTGACATATTAACAAGAGCCAGAGACAATTTCCTACACTATCCTTCTCCATTCCCTCTTCTGACTATAGTCAACCAGTAACATACTTTCAACAATCTTTATCTTAGAGTCCTAATGTTCACACTAGTTTGGGTATCAGCTCCTCATCCTGTTACAGATTTCTTGAATTACCCTCTTTACTCTTTAGACTTGGCCTCTAGCTCAGCTCATGGTTCTATCTACCCCTCTGGATTTGTTACCTTAGCTGTTTCCCCCTAAAAATCTAAAACCTAAGCCTTGACTCTGTGGGACTCCACTGTACACATGCTGATAGTGCTTCTACAGAGAGGGCACAAGGGGATAAAAAAGCTATACTGGGTGACCAGCAGATGACACAGAACCTAAGAAAATTTTTTTATGTGGTGATAGAATCTTGGAAAATGTCCCAAAGTTTTTATGAGAACAGACTGTTTTAAAAATCCATAACTTAAAACTTTCAAGAAGTTTTTAGTGCCGTAAAAACAAAAGTTTGAATTTGCCTTTAAGGTAAACTAACCTTCTTATGCCCAAATCAACCACTTTCTTTATGTATATAAATGTGACACAATAATATTCTTTTGGAATGGAAGAAAAGTTTGGGGTTGTGGCTTCAAGGAGACTAAGTGCTCTATGTAATAATGTAAAAAAGTTGTTTTCATTAAGGGCAGGCTTGCATCTCTGAAAAACAAAATGTTTTTTATAGACTGCACAGTCTCTAAAAATTATTAAATATTTTTGTTTTCAGGAAGCATATATGTGTGTAATTATTCTTTGGCCTCATACTTCAGTAAAACTCCTAGAAAATGGTATTTATGCTTGCTGTATCCAATTCATCTTCTCTCATTTTCCTTGAAAATATTTCCACTATTCCATCAAAACTGCTATCATCAAGGTCAAGAAAAACCTCTGTGCAGCTAAAACCAACGATCACTTGTTATCACTCAAATTAGTTGATCTGTCAGCAGCACTGGCACAGTTTATCACTCCCTACTCCTTGATAAACTTTCTTTTCTTGACTTGACCATATCAATTCTCTCTTCTGGCTTTATTCCTATATTCCTGGTCACTCCTCAGTCTCCCTCTCTGGTTCCTATTGCTTACAAAGTTTTAATGTTCCAGGGCTTCAGAGCTCTCTTGGGCGCTCTTTTTAAATCTATTTTCTTGTCCCTCTCATCCCCTGATGATCTTGTCCAGTCTTGTGAGATTAAATACCCACATGTGTGTCTCCAGACCTTTCTTCCAAGCTCCAGATTATTTTTTACAACTGCCTAGGAATCATACCATGCCATCTGATAGGGATATCACAACTATCACGTCCAAAACTAAACTCCTACTTGATGACAATCATGCTTCCTGATGGTTCACCCAAAAAACCTTCAGTGATCCTGGAGTTCTCTTTCTCTCATAACTCATGTCTGGTTGGTCTTAACTTTGGAAATATTCATCTACTGCTCCTATGCTGGCTCTGGCCTTTGCCATTTCTTGTTTAGATGACTGCAAGGGCTTCCCAGCTCCTCCCAGTGCCTCTACCCTTACCTTACTCTCTTTGAGTCTAATCTCAACAGAACAACAAGAGTGATTCATGAAAAATGTATCTCAGATTAGGCCCCCCTTCTCAAAATGTGGCAGTTTATTTCATTCAGAATAAAAGTCAAAGACCTTAAAATAGTTTGTGAGCCCAGAATAATGTGACTCCCATTGTATCTGTGAATTCATCTCTTTGTACTCTCCCTCTTCTTCATTATTATAGTTAAATTCAATTTCTTACTATTTTTCAGACACATCAGGTAAGATTTTATCTTAAGGTCTTTGTATTTCATATACCTACTTCTTGGAATTCTCTGTTCCCAGATATCCACTACTAAGTCCCTCACCTCTTTCAAATCCTTCCTCAAAAATTATCTTATCAAATGAAGCCTAGTCTGACTATTCTATTTAAAATTATAACCTGTTTAAGCACTTTTTATACTCCTATGGTACTCCACTCTTCTCCCTTTTCCCCCATACCACTTAACATCTAACACACTAAAAAATTTATATATGTTTACTGCCTTCCTCTAAGCATCAGAATATGAGCTGGACTGGAGGTGATTATCTTCATAATTTTTTTTCACTATTATATCCCAAGAACTAGCAACAGTTCTCACAAAAAAGGAGTACTTCATAAATATTTCTGAATAACTGTATGAATGATATCTTCAATCAATTTTTCACAAGAGCCACATTCCCAGCAGGTAATCCCAACTTTCTCTTTGAAAGTGGAAGAAGCCACTAAAAAGAATGGAATCATGTGGAATTTTGACGTCCTGTGTGGTGCTGTGCAAGAATGAATAGGCCAGACTTTTGGGGAATATTGACTCTCCTCCAGTTATTGTATTGATTATTTTTCACATTCATAAAGTTTAATCACTATAAATGTATTCAAACTCATAAAGAAGGCAAAGAGTAATTACTACAATATAATTGGCTATTGGTTTATAAAACTAGTCATTGTTTCCTATCCTTTTATTTTCTTTTTTAAATTTATTTTTAATTTAAAGATAGACATCGAAGATTTTCAGGGTGTGCATGATGTTTTGACATGTTATTTTATTGATTGTTGGAAGTAGTAAAGTGACACCGTAAGATAGTGAACAAAGTTGGACAAAGTTTCCTCCAGAAATAGAAGGCATCAATATCATATGAAGAGAGATTTTTTAGGGGACTTAGAAGAGAACTAGATTCTGAGTAGAAGAGGCATGCTGGAAATAATTTTCTTTGTCAGGTAGACAAGTCACTTGCTCCCCCATTTTGTTAATTGTCTTCTGGATGTTTTATAGATCCTTTGTTTCTTTCTTTCTGTCTTTTTTTTTTTTTTTGCCTTTGTGATTTTTGATGGTGCTTAGCTTTGATTCCTTTCTCTTTCTTATCTCTGTATATTCTGAAATTTCTTTTAGTTTCCATAGATCTAACATAAAGGATCTTGTAGTTATAATGGAATATTTTAATCTGATAAAAACTTAACTTGGTCATATAAAAACACTCTAGACTTTTACTCCCCTGCTCACAATATCTTTTGCCTTACTTTACATCTTTATATATTATGTGTTCCTTAACAACTTATGTAGCTACAATTATTTTTGACTATTTTGACTGTTAGCGTTCATACTAGAGGTTTGAAAGATTTATGTGCCACCATTATATTACTGTGATATTCTGAGTCTGATTATGAATTTACCTTTACTACCGAGTTTTATATTTTAAGTGTTTCATGATAGTAATTATTATACTTTTGTTTTCAGTTGTAGAACTCCCATAGTCATTTCTCATAAGATAGGTGGTTAGTAAGGGAGTGGTGGTGAATTCCTTCATCCTTTCCTTGTCTGAGACAGATTTTATTTCTCCTTCATTTCTGAATAGTAGTTTTTCTGATTATAGTATTATTGATTGATTTTATTGCTGTTGCTATCCTTTTCAGCACTTTGACTATATCATCTAATTTTCTCCTAGCCTATAAAGTTACTGCTAAGAAATCTGCTGATAGTCTAATGAGGATTTTTTTATATGCAAGTTGACACTTTTCTCTATCTACTTTTAGAATTCTTCTTTGTTTTTGACTTTTGGCCATTTGATTCTCTTCTGAAAGAAGCTTTCTGGGTCAAATCTGTTTAGGGATTTTTGAGCATTCTGAATCTGGTTGTCCATATCTCTTTCAAGATTTGGGGATTTTTTTAAGCTATTATTTTGTTAAATAGGCTTTCTATGCCTTTCTCCATGTCTTGTCCCACTTGAAATCCAATAATGCAAATATTTGTTCACTTTATGGTGTCTCACATATTCCATTTGCTTTCTTCTTCTTCTTCTTCTTTTTTTTTTTAATCTTATTTTTGTTGCTCTACCTGGATTATTTGAAAAGACCTGTCTTCAAGTTTAGAAATTCTTTCTTCTGATATAGTCTGTTTTGAAGCTCTGAATTATATTTTTTATCTCTTTAATTGAATTCTTCAGCTTCTAATTTCCTTGTTGGTTCTTATTTGTTTTATCTATCTTTTTGTTAAATTTCTTATTCAGATAATAAATTATTTTGTGATTTTGTTCAATTGTTAATCTATATTCTCTTGTATCTCCCTTAGTTTACTTAAGTTCATCATTTTTAATTTCTTTTCAGACATTTCACAAATTTCTTTTTCTTTGCTGTCTGGTACTAGAAAATTATCATGTTTCTTGGAGGTATCACCTTTCCTTGTTTTTTTCATATGTCTTGTTTACTCATATTGGTATCTGTGGATCTGGTGGAACAGTTACCTCTTCTAATTTTATGGAGTAGTTTTTGTGGGGTAAACTTTTTTCCTATAGATGGGTCCTAGAGTGCAGGTTGGGTAGGGTTCATTAGCTTTGGTTCTGGGTGGATGCTGTAGTGTAGTCTCTGGGCAGTATCTTCAGCTATAAACCATGTCAGCAATATTTCTGAGGGCCTCATTGGCCTAGGCTACAGGAGTTTGTGGCAGTAGTAGTGTGGCTTTGCTAGAGGCAGGGCATTGGATTGGTTCTCAGGTCAGGAATACACATTCAAGGCGAGTCAGCTGGCTTAGGGGTGAGTTTACTGAGGCTTGGGACACTGGGCTTGTTCTCAGGCCAGGCACACATATGTGGGCTTTTAGCCATCTTAGGGTTGGCTTCCCTGCTGTGTAGGACCCTGTTTCTTAAGGGACAGCATGCTGTGTGTACTTGGGTGCCAGAGTCACAGCCACTCTACTGGGCCTAGGCTCTAAGATGCAAAGGTCATGGTGCTGCATCCACATGTGTGAACATGGTAGAGGGACTGTGGATCCTCAGGAATATTGCAATTCAGTGGCTACTAGCCCCCAGATAAGGCCACACTCCAGCAGTGGCTATAGTTTCAAGATAACACCATGTTGTAGCAGCTTGGGTCATGACGGTGGAATGGTACACAGTGAGGGCTCTTACTCTAGAGTAATTCAGCCATATAAATTCCAGGCAATTCCCCAAACTCAGTTCAAACCTATGAGGACTGCAGGATTCTCCTGTACCAAGGACTGCAGGCATCTACTATGATAATGGGGACTGCTGGTGGCCTCCTGCTTACTTTTTCCCAGCAAAGGGAAGTCTGTCTTGGTTCCATGTAAATCCTAGTGAGGGAGATTGTATGACAGACATAAAGTTCTTTGCTCTCCTGTCTTATGCTACCATCCTGAGTGTCTGTGTCCACAGAGATTTTACTAATCCCTCCTGCACTGCAGCACTCTTCTACAGAAACTTTAGTAAAGTTTCAGTTGTTTATTCATTGCTTTGGTCCTTTTATTTGGGGGGTGGGTCAGCTCCAGGAATCTCTACCCATCCATCTTGCTGCTTTTTCTAAATCTACTTTTCCTGAAGAAAGTAGTGATGAAGTTTTTACATTTTTACTGATAACTGTTTTCATTGTCACTCAAATGAGATAAAGTAGATTTAGCTAAAGAAACTCAGGTGAAATCTGTGGAATTTAAACAATTATTTTGAATTCTAGATGGTCACTTTCACAAAAAATACTTTTTCCCTCATTTAACAGTAAAGGATTTCTTCCTAAATGTTTACAATAATGAATCTTAATATGTAAATATATAAACTCCTTGGATATGACAATTGTATAGTAATTCGAAAAGATAGTAAACAAACGATCAAAAAATGTTAGCACATTATTTTTTGAAGTCATCATTAGGGTTTTAAAAAGTCAGACTTAGAATAATATACTTAGTGTTTTCAAGTTCACATGAATTTTTTGTTTATATTTATTATTTTTATGAATGAATGCTTCTAATTTTCACTTTTCCTGAATCAATTTCATTTAAATATCAATAAGAATAGCATTGTAATATTTTAACATTCATATGAATAAATACATTTTACAATTAGATGCACTCATTTAAAGGACCACAAAATACCTTCCCAATGTATTTTCTGCATTGTGCTTATGCAATTCATGCCTTTCAAAAAGGCTTTGTGGGAGACCACAGGAAATGGTTCTGAGAATTAATGAAATAGAGGTGGAAAAGAATAAAAATATTCAGTATTTATTATTTATGTTATATTTATTTTTAACATTTGCAAAAATGCACTGATGGGGCAATCTCTGAGTTCATTTGTAAAAATTAAACAAGAATTATATCAAACATAGATGCCATAGATCCATCATAAATTAAATAATAGAAAATTTTTATCCTTCTTTCAATTGGAAAAAGATCAACAGATGTTTAAAAAAGCAATCAGAAATATTCACAATCTCTTGGAATCTGAAAAAAAATATTCAGTATGATAAGTTTTTTTACATTTTCTATCAAAGCAAGTAAGAGGATACTTTATATATACTTTATAAATTAGAATACCTTTGTATATATTTTAAATCAATGTTATTTTTGTTTTTCAATGCTCCATGTAAGAAAGAGATTGCTCACTTTATTGTCATCATATTACTTTATTTTAGAAAGCCTAGTTTGTGTAAAGGAGCTAACTAAATTTAATGGGTATGATAACTGAATAGAATGAAAAATTTGGATGTGGAGTTACTTGTAGTAAAAAGATATTCAAAAGTAAGGCAAGTGGAATCCACTTGAAACTAGTTTGTAAGTCACAACATATTATAGCTTTTGGATAAAATAAAAATACCTACTAAATTGGGAACAGAATTAATTAAGAAGCATCCATGAATTATGGATAACAGTTGAACTGCTTTGGTATGACCCAACTCCTGTTATCAACTTCATCATGATCTTTATGGCTTCTTTCTTAGTTCCCTAGCCTAGTTTACCACACTGCAATTCTGACTCAGGTGCTCCTTGGGCTTGGTGTTCATCATCTTTGAAGCATCAAAAACCTATCAGTTAGAATAATTTTGACTACAAGAAATAAAATACCCAGCAAAAAGTGGCTTAAACAATGAGAATGTTTAATTAACTCATTACAATAAACTAAGATGTAAAGAGTTCTAGAGTTGAGCAATACCTCAATTTTGACATCAATTTTGAAAATTCTAAGACATTTTTAATCTTTTATCATCTCCTCTATAATAGGTGAACAATATTTTACCTTCATGCAGGAAAAAGGCTGCTACAGTTTAAAACATCATGTCCAGGGACTGTGACTTCTAGGTTGGTGATTGAGTTGCTTTGGGGACACTTTTTCCAGTGAAACAACCATAAACTGGTGAAAATTATTTTTAAAAAATATAAAACCAATTGTTTAAAATCTCTAGATATTGTCCTAAGGGCATATAGTACATGGAGAAAACTTTATTTTAAAAAGATACCAAATCTCAGTAAGAACAGTGAGAATCTTTGGTATTGATCCATGACCCAATTTCATGTACAGCAGTCAAAGAATGCTAGTCTCTAAATGCTCTCACCCTAACTCTTTCACAAGGTTGAGGTTGTGCGCCCAAACAGACAGGCCTAGAAGACAAAGAGCTTTCATTACCACAAGTATCCCACTCATACACAGTAGTGACACTCAGAGAAGTGAGCTGCTCCCGCTACCCCCAACTCTAGAGCAGTGGCATAGAGTTTCTGTCCAGGAAAAGATGCAGGTTGTAAGAACACAGAGGTCTTTAGTTCTCCCTAAGGGATTGATTTTAATTGGAACAGATTGTGAGAAAGTTGAAGCCTAAGGGCACTGTTGAAAAAAATGAAGATTTTGGTAGTGGAGGAGGTTGGTTGTTCCATGATAGCAACAAATGAAACAGCAAACAAGCTAAAAAGTTTAACATGGAAAACCAGGGAAAATGACAGCTAAGAAGAACCTTCTGGTATTAATAAAAATCTACTCTGGCAAGAAGACTACCTCTGCAAGAAAGCTTGAATTTAATTGGATCAGAATGTAGAAAAATTTATGTTCCAAGGAGTTGTCAAAAACAATGGAATAATAAACTGGCAATTAGTAAAGGCTAACAGCTGGATCTGATACTAATAAAGGCAAACCAGCTAGAATCTTAATAGGGAGATAGGAGAAAGAGAGTCAAAGAATCACTAGCATCCCAGGGAGTAAGAAGGGTCAGGGTGACTGTGCACATAACCAAGACTGCACACTCTAAAGGAGTGACATCAGTAGCTGCATACTGTAGGGGAAATAGACTTCATTTAAATATTCCAGCCAAATCACTAAACAAATGAATAAGTAAACAACATCAAAAACTGTGTGAATATCCAGCGTTGCACCAATATTTTATCTTTTAAATGTCTAATTTTGAGAGACAGTGACACACACACGGAAGGAAACAGAAAGATGGAGAGAGAGAAAGAGAAAGAGAGAGAGAGGAAAAGAATTAGGAAAGTATGATTCATACACAGAAAAAAAAAAATCAAGTAATAGAAACTATCTTTGAGAAGGTCCAGATGTCAAACTTAGAAAAAGATGTCAAAAGCATATTATAAATATGTTTAAGGAAGTAGAAGATATGATGACAATGTCTCATCAAATAGAGTATATCAATAAAGACAGAAATTATTTTTAAAAACTAGTGGAAATTTTGGAGTTGAAAAATACAATAACAAATAAAAAAATCCATCAGGGAGCCTCAGGAATAGAGTTTGGCTAGCAGAAAGAAGAATCAGTGAACTGGAAGACAGGTAAATATTGTAAAACATGATGAACAGAGAAAAAAAAAGAATGAAGAAAAATGAACAATGACTCAAAGAAAAGTGTGACATATTAAGCATCCTAACATATAATAAGAATATAAGAAGGAGAAGAGAGAGAAGGAAAAGAATAAGTTTCGGAAGAAATAAAGGCTGAAAACTTCTTAAATATGATAAAAC
Source organism: Varecia variegata (assembly GCA_028533085.1). Taxonomy (NCBI): domain Eukaryota; kingdom Metazoa; phylum Chordata; class Mammalia; order Primates; family Lemuridae; genus Varecia; species Varecia variegata. The sequence goes on from CM052441.1 coordinate 54,882,320, forward strand.
ACATTAATTTACCTACCTACTATGAACAACAAACTCTAACTAGGATAAACACAAAGAGATCCATACTCAGATATCTCAACTGTCAAAATGTTGAAAGACATACTCCATTTGGAAAATGGGGACATAAAAGACAACATGGTAGTCACCAGGCTACAGTATATATCCTGTCAAACTGGATAGGAATGAGAAGCGACATTCTTCTGGCAGTGGACTTAGTTTCTCAACCAGCCAGTCTTGCAAGCCTTACCTATAATTTCTGAGAGAAGCTATCAAGTCTGTCATGCCCCATGACCATATGAGAAATGGACATTTGGCAGAATGCCTCTTCTTAGGCCTGCACTCTTTAGAGGCCTATAACATATTTCACATTTTCATTTTTTTTTTTTTTTTTACTTCTTGCTGCCTCCAAGATTTTTTTCTTTATCATTGTTGTTGAACAATTTGTGACATAAATTGGTAAATTTTTAAAATTATTTATTATTTATACTTACTGTTATATGATTGTTTTAGACATGTGTCTTTATGTTTTTTGTTGAATTTGGATATTTTTATGCCACTATTTCTTCAAATATTTTTTCTGTTCTGTCTTTCCTCTTGTTACTTCAAATACACATATATTAGATTTTTCCAAGTAGTGCCACAATTTACCCATTATGTGTTCTTTCATTTTTTAATTATTCTACTTTTTCTTTGTGTTTCACTTTTGGATAGTTTTCATGCCTGTGTCTTCAAGTTCATTATTCTTTTCTTCTGCAATATCTAATTGGCTGTTAACAATATCTAGTGTATTTTTCATCCAACATATTATAATTTTCATCTTTAAATATTCAAGTTGGGGCTCTTTCTGTCACTCAATTATCCATTTCAATATTAATATTTCAATTTGGAATAAATATTGCAATTATAATGACTATTTTAATGCTTTTGTCTGCTACTTCTAACATCTATATCAGTTCTGTGTTCGTTCTGATTGATTTTTTTAAATTTCCCCAGTATAGAGTACATTCCCCCCCTTCTTTGCTTGCCTGTCAATTTTGATTATATGGCAGACATTGTGAGTTTTAACTTATTGAATGCTGACTATTTGTGTATTCAGTAAGAATACAGTTTGATCCTTTAGTGTCTTGCTTTTATAATTTGTTATGAAAGACCTGAGATGTGCTCAATTGAGAGCTAATTATTTTCTACTACTAAGGCAAGACACTTCTTTGTGCTCTACCCAATGCAGAGTGATTCTTGGGAATCCCATCTGGCTGGAGAAAACAGGCATATTTCCTAGTCCTGTGTGACTTCCAGGCATCTTTCTTCTAATTTTTCTGTGGTTTCTTCCCCTGCCCTTCGCAGTTTCCTCACACATGGGCTGATCAGTACTTAATTGAATAGTACAGGGCAGTCCTTCACAGATCTTAAGAGTTCTTTCTCTGCGCAGCCCTTTCTTCTCTTGTGCTCTGTTCTATGAATTATAGCCACTTCAGTTTCTCCACACTTTTACCTCTGTCTCCTCAATTCCGAATGCACTAGATTTTTTCCTGACTTCCCTTCATCCTCTGCCACAGACTGCAAAGCCTTATAAAGTAGTAAGTTAAGGCAATCATAGGGTTTGCCTTGTTTTCTGTCAGATATAACTCCTTTGCTATCTGATGTTCAGTGACCCCTATAGTGACTTCCTTATTTGTTTGTTGTTTTACACAGGCAGGTATATCCAGTTTCTTTTACTCCATCATGGCTCTCAATTTTTTTTATTATAATAATTAAAATGGGGCAATTGAATGTCTAGAAATTGACCTTATCATATTTTTATATATATTATAAAATTACCACAGATAAAACTCCCTGGCCAGTCTGATATGCTACTCCATATGTTGCTGATTGCTAATAGAATTGATAAAATGCTGTTTCCAACTTCTTCAGATTCCATACTTGACTGTACAAGGTATACAAATTTCTTTTAAATATTAAGTATTAATAATTGTTGATGAATGGGATGAACAATTAAATCTGTATGCTACTTATTTTTCAGAGTTCAAAAAGAAAACATGCCATTGAAATAAAAATTATCTTTGTGGGCTTAAACTCAGTTACTAAACATATAGTTCCTCCAACACACCTCACTTTTTCAATTGTTTCTTGCAAATTTTACTCACCTGCCAGTACAAGTACTTGCTTCTTTGATTTCTTCTGTACTATATTACTGTATTTCCAATGTTCGATTCATTCTGTGTGGGTAATACTCGGGAGACTTTACCAGGATAATCTATAATGCCTATTGACATCCAAGACTTCCATGAATAAGAAATTGGAGGAAGTTTTTTAGTTTCATGTCTCTTTAGACAAAACAAACATAAGATAACCTTACTACGAATTTGGCCAACAACAGCCCCTGCCATAAACTGGTTAATTTATATTATGACAAAAAATATTTTTTTTGTTCCTAATTAGGGTCTGTCTGAATGAGATGTCTTTAGTTACACAGAGGTACATATTGTAATGGCCATGCTAGTAAGCACTTCATTAAATTGTTGCAAAATGCCCCTTTACTCTTTAATCTCCATTTTTAGTAAAGGAAGAAAAATAGTCAATACCTTCAGCCCTATCTGTCTACTTATCTATCCCATCCATCCTTCTATTTGCCATCTTCAATAAACCATAGAACAGGAAAATGGATTATTTGAAAATGGTGTATGGAAAACTAAGTAAACATTTTTGAAGAACCTCAAAAAGTCTCTTTCATGATTCAAAGCATTATGGATAAATGTTCATTAGGAAAATATTAAAACATATAAATTAGAAATTATAATTGATCTAGAGGCAAGGAATATGAGGAACAAAAAAAATCATGTATGCAATGGTGAATGTGTCTCCTCTTTTATTCCTGAAAAATAACTCCCCCCCCCCACTCAACATGGCCAAATGCAGGAAAAGGCCTAAGTACCAAGTTACATATAATAATTATGATATAGTGCAATACTAGAAGAGAAACATGCTTTGCATATTAAGAGAATGAAAATATTTCCTCCTTTACAACATATTTAGGAGTATTAATTATAAACATTTTTTGTCCTAAAAAGATTAACAAATTTAAAAAGCAACTGACAACTTAAATAGAATAGTTGTAACAAATATGACAAAGAAACAGATAATCAGTTGTAATGAGGTCAACACAATATAAAGAACACAATAATATTCATGGACAAATGATATGAATGAACAATGCACAGAAAAATAAATCTAAATGGCCTATGCACAGATGAATAAATGTTATCCAATATTTGAATTTTAAAACAAATTATTTCTCAGTCAACTAGGAGTAGACAGTCACTTTCATAAAATGATGATAAGGGCATACATCAACATAATCTTTCTGGAAAGCAAACTGTCATCATCTATTAGAAGCATTGAAAAGTTAATACCTTTTCCTCTCACAGGTTTACCTCTAGCATTCAGATTTTGTTCTTTTTTATACTTTCTTATATTTGCCAAATGCTTTATCTTTATAATCATATGGGGACAATAAATATTACATTGAAACCCTACTGTAAATATTAACATCTACTGTAACTGATACCCCTCAGGTAAATAGAAGCAATAGATCTAAAAAATAACTTTCCTCTTTTTTAATCCCCTTTATATTATATGTTAATAGGAAATATATATAGATATAAAATATAGGTACTATAGAGACTTACTCATAGTTAAACTTTGTTTATGTAGAACTTTTAAAAAGTGAGACAGTTCTCTTCCAGACAAATTGGGGTTTAGTTGCATTTCTAATTGGTGGCTAGCAAGTCAATACTTTTGTAATATTGTTTATAAAAATACCTTCTCATGCATAGAGCTGAGAACAAGGAAGTATAAAAATAATGTCTGACTGGCCAAGATAAGTGGCATACTGCTCAGCCATTAATACATAAACCTATTTACTCATAGAAAACATATATATGTCTTAGCCTGTTAGCAATAATAATAATAGGTACTATTTATGGAGAATTTACCACAAGGTATGTACTTTGTATACAAAGCACTGAAAGTTGAGTGTTAAAATGCCAATTTTGTAAATAAGAAAACTGAGTCAAAGCATTTATAAAGAAAATTGACTTAAATTCTAAATTTTGTAAATAGAGAAGCCACGATTTTAGAATAGATCCCGTTAATTCTGAAAGCAAGGGCTCTTCTTTCCAATTATTTTCTGTAGATATCTAAAGATCTTACATGTGAACAAGAGACCTAACAGGTGATTCTCTGCATCTTAGCCTGCCACCCCTTGCTTCCCCAACACACTTTAATCAGAGCAGCTCT
>CM052441.1:54887115-54919394 GCA_028533085.1 Varecia variegata
TGCATTTCCCTGATGATTAGAGATGTTGAAGATTTTTTCATATGTTTGTTAGCCATTCTTATATTTTCTTTTGAAAAATTTCTATTCATGTCCTTTGCCCACTTTTTGATGGGGTTGTTTGATTTTTTCTTACTGATTTTCAGCTCTTTTTTTTAATCTGCTTTGTATACAGAAGTTCTTGGTAAAATTCAGTTTGAAAATAATTGAGGCGATCAACAGACAAAAATCCATGCACTTGACCCAATTGCACTCTCCGTCCTTTCCCCTTTCTCTCTCGTTTCCTTCCCCGTTGTCCCCACTTTCCTCCTCTGCTCTTCCTCTCCACACTCTTTCACTCCCCCACAAAGTTCCCTGAAGCCAAAACAAATAATTAAGCATAGATATAAAAATGAAATTCCTAAACATTTATCGTGTGGGTGAAATGGAGAAAAAAAATTATTACTGAATTTTGCTTGTTTCTAAAACCTGGAATTCAGTTAAATTGTCTATGTCAATAGATACCTTTGCAGCAGCTTTTCTGTAAAAAGTTATTTATATATTTGGTCTAGGAGCAATGGTTGGAAATTGTAGCTTTATTAAATGTCATTGAGGTCAATGCAAGATTTGTGTGCTGATGGAAAATATGTGTCCCCAAAGTCTTCCCAAAATGACAATTCAGAGTGCAATTAGAGAGGCTTATTGAAACTGCAACTGGATTTAGAGTTCAGATTCATATATTAAAGTAGATACACTTAAATTGTCTATGACATAGAACAGAGCTTCTCAACCCTGGGGGTGAATCAGAATTATCTGTGTTACTTTTAAAAAACACACAGGCATGAGATTCAGCCATATCCACTGAATCAGATTCTCCAGGTGTTACCTTTGCATCTCTAAATTTAAAAGCTCTGTAGGTAATTGTGATGGCTAGGATTGAGAGCAATTTAAATATGAGATCATTTAAAGGGGCATACATTTTAAACATGATAAGGATATATACACACACACACCTCCACATACACATGTAATGTTTACATGTGAGTTATATAGTTAATGTATTAATTTCTTATAAATCCCTTAATTAGGAATGATTTACCTTTCACTTTGCTTTTACTTTCTTTCTAATGGCTGAAATTTAATTTTGACTCAAGCTAAAATTTTAAACTGACAAGGTCAATGATAATTATAATGAGACAGATCCTCACTGAGATGTTAATGTATTGAACTGAACTCCCTTTAATATTAATGGGACCTCAATGGGAAGATGACAGTGATAAGTATGTAATACAAGTTTTCTTCCTAAAATAAAATCCAGTTTTTAAAAAGCTGAAAACATTCTATTTGTTTTCAACATAAAAGGAAATAATAATTTCAATCATTGTTTTGGAGAATTAACTAAAATTTTGCAATGGTGTACATTTGTTTCCTGTATTTAATACTTCTTTTATTCCATCATCTTAGAATTAATATGAAGGCATAGATCATTATAGATACAAACTAAAGAGGTGTTGGATGATTGAACATATCTTCATGAACCAGCATAATAGGAATCTAGAAAGAGGGTGAAAGTCCTATTAATTTAATAGTTGAATTTACTCTGGTAAGAAATGGAAGTCTATTTTCTAAAAGCTAAAAATTAGTTCTCTACTTTCAGTAACTCAATTTACAAGGAAGATTGCAGATAATTTTTGCATATCTAGTTACCAATAATTCAAAGAATATTTGGATCTAGCCTTTTCATCTTCTATCACATAATATTTCATTAGATACCCACTTGATAACAAAAATTACATTTGTGTGACATTTGATAATTCAAGAAATGAGTTTCTTTTTGTTGCTACATTTTATCCTCATGAAAGTTTTGCAAAGTAGGTAGAAAGATATCATTAACTTTACTTTATAGATTAATAAACTGAGTACCCTAAACATAAAGACCAACATCTTTCAGCTAAGAAGTGCTAATGCCAAGACTGAAACAAAGGTCTTCTGAATCTATGTTCATGAAATGAAGGGCCAAATTATAAAAAGAAATCAATTAAATGTTATTTTTATTTAATGGAAAAAAGTTTTAAAATATATAAAGCATTCATAATATAAATTAATTGTAAACTTTTCTTTGAATTTTGTTTATCTAAGTTCTTTTTCTGTTTTTCTATATAGCTTTGAGTTGGCTAGCAGTAAATTGTCAAATTATATAAAAGGGCAGACAATCTGAATTTCTTAATGCTGTATTTATCAACTTCTTCTTATATTCTTTTCCTACATAAAATATTAAGCACTCAGCATAGTGTCTAGTACAGAGAAAATCCTGAAAGGTTGAAAATATGATCTAATTATACAAATATTATTGGTAATTTGAGGTATTCATGATCTCTCACGAACTATACCTATGGTTGTAGATCAACTACCAATCTTCTAGAAAAAGATTTATCACAATTGGTTGGCAAACTGACATAATACATATACACTACATATATTAGGCAAATAAGTAGGATATATGTATATACTTGACAAAACATGAACATCAGTAAACTGAAAGGTGTCATTGTGATTCTATTCCACAATTTATCTTCATATCCATCAGTGAGAATAGTAATACAGACGGGACTCCTTCCTCTATAATTTCAAGTAACATACTCAAAGTATTAATATCATTCTTCCTACCTTTTTCATGATGTTTGTTTGTCATATTCACTTGGAAATTTCAAAGACATTTTCATTAAGCTAATTTTTAATAGTGATTCTTCTTATCATTTAACAATTTTAGTCAATAGAAAAATATCTTGCCTGTAAAAAGCCCATTAAAAATAAATAAACTGCAAACAAATGATTAATAATTTAAAAAAGTGTATACCTTTCACAAAAATTTTACGTTTACAAATAATATATGCCGATGATAAATGTTGGGTTTAATTGAGAGTAATAAATGAGAAAAGGATCATTTCTAGATTGAAATCTAGATACGAAAAGAGAAAAAAGCTAAGGCTCAATAGTAATAATGCGTAACAATATTTATATAAAGTGTATTGTTATTGAATGGAAGCTGTGATGAGCTTTTGTAAAAACCTACAGCATTTATTTCTTTGTACCCCAGAGTTTCAATATATGGCTAAAGCTAGAGTTTATAATCTTGAAAGGCATGACTTAAGGCTCTGTACATAATATATTCAGTTATAAACTTCAGTACGCCTCTGGGCAAAAAGGGGTAGACTTAAAACCCTTGCAACAAAGGACACCCAGGGAAATGGGAAGAACTACAAAGCCTCCTATCACAAGAGATAACACAGGTACAAGATCCAACAACACATAGCAGTGAATGGTTTCTCTCATATAAAAAAGCAAACAGGGTTGGAGTTGGGATTATTAGGGTTAGCTAAAAGGAAATTGTTATTTCATACATATATGTTTACTTCATGCATAATATCAGCTTATACAAATAAATCAGATAATAAATAAAAAGAAAAATTAAAAAACTGGAATGCATTCCTCAATTCTTCAGTTTTTGAATCAGACAATATCTTAATAGTAAGATAAAGAATAGCTGTTCTGAATTATGATAATTACAATCACCAAATATTACATTATCAATGATTATCCAGACAATTATATAACTATGATTATTTCAAAGATCTATTATGCTTATGGAATAGTTACATAACCACCACTTTTTCAAAGAAATATGATTATGGTATAAGGTAATGATGGAATTTAGCTACCCAAAATACATTTTCTTCAGAAGAAATTGTGAAAATTATTATAGGTAATTTGTTTGGGTCTTAGTCTGTTTTATGTTGCTGTCAAAAAATACCTGAGACTGAGTAATTTATAAAGAAAAGAGATTTATTTAGTTTTTCAGTTTTGCAGCTGGGAAGTTCAAGGGCATGGCCTTGGCGTCTGGGTTCATGCTGTGTCGTGACATAGCAGAAAAGTTCAAAGGGGAAGCCGGCACATGAGAAGAGAAGAAAACCTGAGGGGTATCCTGGCTTTATAACAACCCATCCCGTGGGAACTAGTCCATTCCCACAAGAACTAATCTGGTCTTGTGGGATCCAGAACTCACTACTTCAGGAACAGCACCAAGCCATTCATGAGGGATTTGCCCCACAACCAAACACCCCCCACCAGGTCCCACCTCCCAGTGCTGCCACACTGGGGATTAAATTTCAACATGAATTTTGGTAAACCATAAGCCATATCTCAACCATAGAAGTTTGATTATGGTTGATTCAATGAAAGCATTTTTTAAAACTTTCCTCTATTGAAACAACTTATCATATTAACTGATGTTCTACCATTTTCTCCTCTTATTTACTTTTAAAAATAAACTGGTATAGATTATTGTAGATACAAACACATTTATATTAAGCTATTGGTATCCAAGGCAAAATTAATGTTTGTGAACAGTGGCTGTGACCCCTCTGCTCTCATCAGTTGGTTATACTTAACAAATGCTGGTTGAATTTGTATATGTCTCTTTATTCCAGTTCTTCTTATTATTGTAATTGCATTATTTAAGTAGGTAAAACAATGAAAGAAACCCGCAAAAAAAATAGAGACTTGTACTATGAAAGTTATATTAAATGATTTCGAAAGACTTTAAAAACGCATGTCACTACTTTTTAAAAAAAAGCTGTTAAAATGCGCATGGGTGAGATAATTGAAAAAGAGTAGGTGAATTTATTACCTGGAAAGATTTGCCAATCAGATTTTGCTTCACAGATTTCCCTTCATATTAAAGAAAACAACACTGGAATGTTGAGCTAAAATTATGGGTGAAGTTTATGAAAGAATGACAACCCAGAATTCAAAAAAAAGGCCCTGAAAACTCTGGTAAATGAATTTTCAGTTAGCATGTTTTAAAATTTGATTAAAAAGTTATGTTAAGTATACATGTCTATATTCCTCCAAATTAATCAACAATAACTTATATTTAACAAATAACTAGTTCTAATCACTGGAGGAAAAATTCAATAATAATTATGTTCCCCAAAACACCACAGCATCAACTGAAAAATGCTATTATCAGGACAAATAAATAGAAAGTTATAGAGAGGTCAGTGAATGAAGAATGTGGCTTCTGAACAAAGTTTCATTGTTGGATGTGAAAAAAGAAAGCAATTTAGCCTGGTCTAGAGTGGATGTTACAAAGGAATACTATCTACAGAAATAAGATGCTATGGTGCTGGGCACTCGTGTAGCACATTGGAATCTGCAGCCACTGCCAGGTTAACCAACACAATACTGCTAAGCTCTCCTGCTCTTTTGCCTTTCAACACATTTCTTTTTTTTATTTCTTTTAGTGATCTTCACTGCTATGCACATTAATTGCAATGTATTGACTCTAACTCTAGTGTGAAAATTTTACTTACAGCTGGTTGCAGCTGATAGGAAGAGAAAGAGTATGGAAGAGTCAGCCACATGTTTAAGGGCCTGTACCCAGAGATGACACTTACAAAATCACTCACAATCCATTGTTAAGAACTTGGCAAAATGGCCACATCTAGTAACTAGAGCCCAGGAAATTCCGAGCTAGGTGGTCACAACTCAGCTTAAGTCTGTTAATGTTAAAGAAGGGAAGAACAGATTTCAAAGAATAATTAGCAGTTTAATTCACACGTATCTTTTCAATTTACACAAATAGTTCTATGTCGTGTACAGCTTTCTATTTTTTAAAAAAATTATCATAGTGTATTTTAAATGTGTCCATTTCCTTGTGTGTATATAGTCTGTTACTTCTAACCACCATAAAGCACTCCATGGTATTCATCTACCACATTTTGTACAAATCTACCCAAATGAAAGACATTCAGATTTCTTCCAATCGCTGCCAGTCCAAACAATACAGAAATAAACATCTGTATGAACATTCAGCATGGATGTACTAGTTTGACTAAGGACTCGGGCATTGCTTTCCAGTAATTTAGTAGAGCAAAATAGGTACAATTCCTCAATCTACCAAAACTTAATAATATGCCGCCTTCTAATTTTGCCTGGTTAGTAGTATAAAGTAATATCTAATTGTTGGTTTAGTTTTCATTTTACTAATTACTAAAAAATTTGAGCATGTTTTCATATGCTTGATAGCATTTCATACTTTCTCTTCTATAAATTGTCAACACAATTTTTGCTCATTTTTCCACTATACTTTTTTCTTAATGGTTTGAAGGAGTTTTTTGCATAGTCTACCTACTAACCCAATGTTCATACATGTAAAATTTTTTCCTCAAATTATTGTCTCTTTATTCAATCTTTCATTGGAATTTTCTTTCAAATTTGATAACAAAAATTTTGTTTGTTTTTGTCTTATAATCTACGCTGTTAAAGTTTTATTTAAGAAATTCCTTGTCACTTCTATGTAGCTATTTTCTCACTTTTTTAACTTTATAGTTTTGTCTTAGTATTTGGGTTTTAATTTCCCCGGAGTCTTTCCTAAGAGTATTAATAGAAATACATGTTTATGTTTTTCCCCAAAATGAGGCAGTTTTTGGAACATAATATACTAAGTAATCTTTCTTCTCATTGATTTTTTGAACTAACTTCACTAAAATATTAAGTTCTTTTATATTCACAGGTCTGCTTTAAGGTCTGCATTCAATAGTTACAATATCTTTATAATATGTCTTACTATCTGCAGGGGTAAAGATGAGAGATCTCATTTTCAGGGTAATATATTCATTTATAGACTTTTTATATCAATTCTGTGGTAAGTTTATTCAATTTCTAAAAATAACAAAATATTATATGTTTTGATTACTATGTATATACACTATATTTTCTAGTTGGTTATTGTTGATGTAGAAAATGCTTTTGAATCCTATTAATTTATGTGTCAAACTGTTTAACTCTTAATTGCTTAATTTGTTGACTTGGTTGTTTTTTTCTAGGCAGATGATTATATCACTGGCAAACAACAACAAATTATCTTTTCCCCTCCAAATATTATGCCTGTGCCTGTTGTTTCTTGTTTTTTTATTATAGTGTTAGCCAGGCTCTCCAGTATTATGTATGGTGAGTTTGGTCATTATTATATTTTACCATTAATAGAGTGCATCTAATATTTACCTATGTAATTTGTGCTGTAAGTTTTTGGTATGTAGCCTCCAACAAATTAAGGAAATCACTATTCTTAGTTTCCTAAGTGTTTCTTGAATAAATTAATATATTTCATCATATATTAAATATTCACATAAATTAATTATGGTTGTACTTAAAGATTATCTGCATCAATAGTGACAATCATATTATTTTCCTTTAAGTACTTTAAAGTGGAATGATGTTTGCATTTTGATAAAACCCATCTAATTATGATGCATACTTGTTAATTCCATTTTGAATTTGTCAGTTAGTATTTTCCTCAGAGCTTTGCTTCTACATTGATACGTAAAAGTCTATGATTAGCTTTTATTATAGTATCATTATGTACTTTAATAATCAATATTCCATTTCCTTTATAAAAGAGTAAGGTATATTAACACTTTTTCTGTTTCTAGAAAAACTCCTATAAATTAGGAATTAATTACTCCTTGAAATTACTACATAAAACACCATCCAGGCTTCTTTTTTGAGGAAAGATTGCCTTTAACTACCACTTCAAATTATTTAATATTTATAGGTCTATTTAAGTACTATTTGGCTCTTTACTCTTTAGCCAAATTGAGACTTTTATATTTTGCTAGTAATTTAATCTAGATTTTCAAGTTTATTGGTGTAAAATTTTCCATTATATTTTGATTAACTATATAAATATGTGTATATTTGCATCTATGTATTTATATATTTAATATACATAATTATTTTCCTCTTTTCTGTTTTATTTTTGGTTTTACTCTCAATTTTCCTTATATATCTTCCCAGATCTCTCTATTTATCTATCATCTATCCATCTCCCTATCTTTTGGAAGAACCAGCTTGTTTTTGTTAATATTTTATACTGTTTAAATTTTCTATTACAATGAATTCTACTTTATTAAATTTCTTACCAAAAGTTCTACAAGCAAAAAAAAAAACTACTCAAGCCAGACTTCTATAATCCATAAAAAATATCTTTTAAAAATTAGGGGGAAGAAAAGATATTTTATAATGAATTGATGCTGAGAATTCTTCAACAGCAGATGTGTGCAAAAGGAAAAACCATATGATATATTCAGGCTGAAGTAAAATTACATAAGATGAAACTTTAAATCTATAGTAAGAACACTGGTAAAATATATGCGAGTAAATTTAAAAACATATGTTTATTATTAACTTCTTAAAAACAAAAAGAACTCTTTACAAGAAAATTATCACATTTTATGGTAGCATTTATAGTGTACAGTTAAAATATATAATTGAATCATATTAGCACAAATGGGGAAAATGTAATTACATTGCTATAATGTTCATATATTCAGGTGAAGTGGTACAATATTTACTCCACATAGACTAAGAGAATTTAAGAATGAATACTTCACTTTAGCAATTAAGTTATTTTGGTAACTTAAATACTTTAGTATTTATATATTTTAATAATTCCTAGCAATCACTAAAAAAAAAGACAAAAAAAAATAGGTAGACAATAAAGGGATTGAAATGGAAAACCAACTCATTTTATTAAACTAAAGAAGCAGAAATACATATATAGGTACACAAACATATGTTCCTTAGAGCTTTAAAATAAATGAAGAAAAACAAAAATAAAAAGATAAATAGACAAATCCACAATTAGACATTTTAATACTCCCTTTATAGTATTTTATATAAAGCTAGGCAATAAATGAGTATGCAAACTGAAACAAAGTTATCAACTATATTAATTGAGATTTATAGAATATTATACCCCAAAATTGCAGAGTCACATATGCTCAGCAATATTGCATTCAAGTAAGCATAGAAAAGTCACTAGAATAGTTGATATGCTGGCCATAAAATGTCTCTTTAAAAACCAAAATCTTGAAAACTTGCATCATATATTCTCTGACTACAAAACAAATTGATTAAAAGTCAGTAACAACAGCCAGGCACAGTGGCTCACACCTGTAATCCTAGCACTCTGGGAGGCCAAGGCAGAAGGATTGCTCGAGATCAGGAGTTCGAGACCAGCCTGAGCAAGAGTGAGACCCCGTCTCTACTAAAAATAGAAAGAAATTATCTGGTCAACTAAAAATATATATAGAAAAAATTAGCCTGGCATGGTGGCACATGCCTGTAGTCCCAGCTGCTCGGGAGGCTGAGGCAGGAGGATTGGTTGAGCCCAGGAGTTTGAGGTTGCCGTGAGCTAGGCTGATGCCACGGCACTCTAGCCAAGGGCAAAAGAGTGAGACTCTTTCTCAAAAAATAAATAAATAAATAAAATTAAATTTTAAAAAGTCAGTAACACCATATCTAGAACATACCAAACCCTCTATAAATTAATTTTTATAGTATAAATAAATAAATATGGTATAAATAAACTATCAGGCAAAGAAAAACTCAGAAAGTAAATCAGAAAATATTTTTGAACTGCAAGATAATAAAAACACAACATACCAAAATGTGTGGGATGCAGGTAAGGTAGTACCTACTTAGAAATTTAAAGCCTTAAGCACTCAGAATTATAAAAAAGATATGTTTAAAATTAAGAATATAAGTTTTTACACTAAGTTGAAAAATAAGTTAGTTAATTTCAGAATAAGAAAAAGGCAATAAAAATAAGAAAATAAATCAGATAAATGGGAAGAGAAAAACAATAGATAATATCTAATAAAAACAAGATTTCATTTTTGTAAATATTACAAAAATTAATAAATTTTAGATGGGCTAATCAAAAATAAGAGATAAAACACAAATTCTCAATATCAGGAATTAAAGAAAAGACAGTAAGATTTTACATCTGTAACATTTTACCAAAAATTTGAAAACTTAGATAAGATATATAAATAACTTGAAGAAACACAACTTATTAAAACTGATACAATAGGATATAGAAACATCTGAACAGACATATCTATTAAAGAAATTTTATTCATGAAAAACCTCCTCATTAAGAAAACTCTAGGCCCAGATTATTTCACTGTCAATTTAACATTTAAAGAAGTTAAAATACAAATCTTATATAAAGTCTCTCACAATACCTTCTCATTCTGCAAGACCAATATGACATCAAAAGTAAAAATAAAAGAAAAAACATTATAGTAATATAAAGTACAGACAAATAATCCTCATGAACATTCATGTAAAAATCCTCAATAAAATATTAGCAAATTAAATCTGACAATATATTTTTAAAAAAAGCCCAGCTGGGATTTGCTCCAAGAATGTAAGTATACTTAACTACTCAAAAATTGATCAATGTATAATTTATAGTTTTATAGGAATAAAAATTTCTTAATTGATAATTTACCAAGACTAGGAGACACATGAGAAATCTCCAACTATAAGCATGAATTCATTTCTCCTTGCAGTTCTATCAGTATTTGCCTCAACATATTTTGATATTCTTTTGTAAGGCACATCTGCATTAAAGATTGGTATGTCTTCCTGTAGTATTGACCCTTTTATTAGTTTGTAATGCCCCTTTTTTCTGTCTGATAACATCCCTTGCTCTTAAGTTGATTCGGTCTGATATTAATACAGCTACTCCCACTTTCTTTTGATGAGTATTATCATGGTATATATTTCTCCATCCACTTACTTTTGATCTATATGTGTTTTTATAAAGTGGGTTTATTATGGGTAATATATAATTGGGTCTTGATTTTTGATCCACGTGGGCAATCTCATTCTTTTAATTGGTGTATTTAGACTATTGATTTGTAAAGTGATTATTGATATGGTTGAATTAACACCTATCATATTTGTTACTGTTTGCTACTTGTCATCCTTGTTCTTTGTTCCTATTTTTGTTTCTCACACTATTTCTGTCTTTTGTGGTTTTCATTGAACATTTAAGATAGTTTCATTTTCTCTCCTTTCTTACTGTACTGACTATAATTTTTTAATCTTTTTTAGTGGTTGTTCTAGAGTTTTCAATATATGTTTACATGTAATTCAAGCCCACTTTCAAATAACACTATATACTTGAGGGTAATGAAAAGAATTTTTTAATAACTAAAAAATTTGAATTTTTTTGTTTGTTCTTTGTATCATTGCTAACATTCATTTTACTTATACATTAGCATATCTAAGCATATTAAATATATATACAAAAGCATACATAATTGAATATATTTTGCTATCATTTTTGAATAAATTATACATTAGCTCAAATGAGAATTTAAAATATGTTCTTCCTTTCTTTATGTAGACCTTTGTTTCTGACCTATATCATTTTCTCTTTCTCCAAAAAACTTATTTTAACATTTTTTACAAGGCAGATCTAGTAGTAACAAATTCCTTCAATTTTGTTTGAAAAAGTCTGTTTCTCCTTCGCATTTGAAAGATAATTTCACAGGGCAGAAAATTCAAGGTTTTTTTTTTTTTTTTTTTTTTTTTTTTTCTGTCAACGATTTAAATATTTCTTTCCACTCTCTCTTGCTTGCATGGTTTCTGAACAAAAGTCAGATGAAATTCTTATTTTTTCTCCTCTATGGGTGAGGTGATTTTTCACTCTGGCTTTTTTCTAGAATTTTTCTTTATCTTGGATTTTCAGTAGGTTGAACATGATATACATAAACATAGGTTTTTAATTAATTTATTTATTTTTGGTATTCATCCTGCTTGATAATCTCTGAGGTTCTAGGAACTTTGGTTTGGTGTCTGACATTCATTTGGGGGAAATTGTCCGTCGTTATTGCTTCAAGTATTTCTTTTTTTCTTTCTCCGTTTTTCCTTCTTTTATTTCCATGATGCATATGTTATACATTCTGTAGTTGTTCCACAGTTCGTGGTTATTCTGCTCTGTTCTTTCTTTCTTTCTTTTCTTTTTTTTTTTTTTGTTTCCCAGCCTCTTTTTCTTTCTATTTTTCAGTTTTGGAGGTATCTGTTGTAATATCCTCAAGCCCAGAGAATTTTTCCTTAGCAGTATTCATTCTATTTAATACTAATGAGCCCAACAAAGTCATTATTTATTTCTATAGTGTTTTTAGTCTCTGGTATTTCTTCTTGATTATTTTTTAAAATTTCTAGCCCTTTTCTTATATTATCCATTTGTTATTTTGTCATTTATTTTTATAAAGCCTTTAGCATATTAATCACACTGGATTTTTTTGTTTGTTTTTTAGTTCTAGTTTAGTTTTAGTTGTTTTTTTTTTCTGATAATTTCAACATTCCTGCTATATCCGACCTGGTTCAAATGCCTGTTCAGTCTCTTAAAGCTATGTTGTTTTTTTTTTTTTTTATTTTTGCATTTGAGTTGCTTTCTATTTCTTTTTTTTTTTTTTTTGTAAGGCAGACATTTTGTACTGCATAAAGGAAACTTTAGAAATAAGCCTTTAGTGATGTAATGGTAAGTTTAGAGGGGAGCAGAAGTATTGTATAGTCCTATGATTAGGTCTAAGTCTTTTGGTAGCCCTGTTCCCCTGGACCATAAATTTCACAATTGTTCCCCAGTCCTTCCCCACTTAGGTAGGACAGGATGGCTTGAGGGGTCTGAAGTTTGTCATTTCCCATACCCCAGTTAGGTTAAGCTCTGAAAACCTCCCAGCAGGTCAGAAAGTGATAAAATAATTTCTCCTCAAGGCAGGCCTTGCTAAGAACAGACTGCTCTGGCATATTTTAAAATGGTTCCTTCTCCCTCCCTCTGCCAGAAGCATAAAAGTATCTTTCTCAAGTATTCCCTATGAGGACCCAGTTGAGCTCTTGGAGGTAAAATTCAAAACAACATGAGGGCTCCCCTATGACTAGGTTCCCCTGGAGGTTTTAACTCTCAGATTTGTCCATATTGAGCCTCCAGGATTTGTCAGTTACAGTTCGGGTTTTCCTATCCAGTCACTGGTTTCCACAGCGGTTTCTGCTTATGGGTTTCTGCTGTAGTAAGTTGTAATTCTCAGTATTGGTCTGTTGACCTCCCCCACTTTGGGGGCAGTGGTGTGCCCTGTGACTGCAATTCTCTGATCAATTTAAGAAGTATTGTTCATTTTTCAGGTTGCTCTGCTCTTTGTTTGTTGTTAGGATGGAGTGGCAACTTCTAAACTCCTTACATGTCAGATCCAGGAAATATTTTTTTAGTAATAGTTTCCAAAAATGATGATAAATAGATTGTGGATTTTTTGAGAATGCATGGAAATTTTCATGTAGAATTTCTCCATTAACTTTTAGGTGAATTTTTAAGATTTACTGAGATGTAATTCACACACCCTACAATTCACCTATTTAAAGTGTACAAGTTAATATTTTAGTATATTTACAGAGTTTTAATATTGCAACATTTTTAGATGTTTAACGTTAGAACATTTTTTATCACACCAAAGAGAAACCCTGTACCCATTAACAGCCACTACCCATTATCGCCCCCAACGTTCCCCCCATCAAGCCCTAGGCAACCATTAATGTAGTTTCTGTCCTTCTGAATTTGCCTAATGTAGGCATTTCATGTAACTGTACATATATTAATATTAAAACAATATGTGGTGTTTTCTAGGTTCATCCATATTGTGCCATGTACTATGCTTCATTTATTTTTATTGTTGGATAATATTCCATCTCATGGATATACAATATTATTTATCCATTCCTCAGTTTATAGACATTTGAGTTGTTTACACATTTTGGCAATATGAATACGAATAATATGAATAATGCTGCTATGAACATTTATGTGCAAGTTTTTTGTGTGTACATTTTCATTTATCTTGAATAAATACCTAGGGATGGAATTGCTGTGTTGTATAAATATGTGTTTAACCTTTTGAGGAACTATCAGACTGTTTTCCAAAGTACTTACACTATTTTAAATTCCCATCAGGAGTGTATGAGATTACTATTTTCTTTACATCCTGGCCAATATTTGTTATTAGCTGACTACATAATTATAGCCACATTAGTGAGTATGAAGTATTATTTAATTGTGGTTTTGATTTGCATTTCCCTATGGCTAATGATGTTGAGCATCTTATCTTGTGTTTCTTGATCACGTATATATCATTTCTGGAGAAGTGTCCATTCAGATTCTTTGCCCATTTTTAATTGAGTAATTTGTCTTGGAATTGGTTTCTTATATGAGTAATTTTGCTGATGTTAATCAACATTGTCTCCTTGTGATACACCCTACTTGGTCATGGTGGGTAATACATCTAATGTAATATTTAACTTCTTTTATTAATATTTTGTATGAAATCTTTAAAATCAATATTTAGAAATGAGACTGTTATTTTTAAGCTATATAGGTTACATTTTAACATCAGGGTTTGCTAGCACTGTGAAGTTAATTTGATGGATTCCAAGTGTTTTGCAGTATGTGATATTATTTAAAGTTTTTGCTTGATTAAACTCACTGTCAAAACAATCTCGCCACAGAATATTCTTTGTAGATAATTGGCATATTCAGGAAACTCTAATCAGGGAAAACTGAGTTGAATCTAAGTCAACCAGGAAGGATATTGGACCCTGAGAAAATTGAGAAGAGATTGAGTTGTACTCACCTCTTAACTTCAACCATGAGAGTCATCTGGGGGAGCAGCTCTAGGTGGTAAAAGACATTATCCAGAATATTTGTGGAGGCTGGAGAATTCCAGCCTACAACCCATCAGCTACCACTGTTTACAAAGTTGCTTAAGAAGGATGACAGCATACTAAGGAGAAAAGAATGAGAAGAGGACAAGCTCTGAAAAGGACTGAGCATTTTTAGACAAGGGAGAATAAAAAGTCCCTTGATGGATTTAACCTAATAAAGCATAAACTATATTGCATATTGGATATTTAGTTTTTTTTCATTATTTCCCTCAGCCAGGTGGTGGTTGTGCTGTACTGTAGACTAGAAGCATACAAAGAAGCTGTACTTATCTGAGTTGTAGCGTAAGGGAAAATTTGTAGCCCCACCAATACCAGACTCTCTAAACTTCAAGTAACGGCCTTCTGTGCAATTGAAAGTATAAACTTGTACCACATATTATAATAATGCTCATAGCTATTACTATCATTTTTATTTAAATTCAGGGCTTTAGCTTTCAGTGGCCAAAAGAAATGAGATATTAGCTTCACATTAATGACAACATTTATTCTTACAGCATTACTTTAATGTGAAAATATTATGTGACAACAAACCACCTGTGCCGCTCCTTAAAATGCACATTATGCTTCAGTGCCTGAGAATCTGCATTTCTTACAAGCATCCAGGTGATGCTGATGCTGTTAGTTTATGAACCACACCTTGAGTACTGAGAATTTATAGCAGGTGGTTCTAACTAAATAAAATCAGAATCACCTGCTGGTATTTCTAAAAGCACATGGTTAATCCCATCTTTTCTCTATTTGCATCTTCTCCAAACAGCTGGGGGCTTATCAGTGCCATCAGAGATAGGGTCCTAGTTATCCCCAACTGTACCTAACAAGGAGCAGGTGTTTGATGTGTTTTGCACATGACTATAGTATGCATATATTTTTTCCACCTCTGTGTTTCCTAGACTTACACTGAAAGGATTCATCGAGTCATCTTATTCAGATGGTTCAGGATTTTATTTCTTTTGCTTACCCTGAGCTCTTGGGTTCTACAACTATGTAACAAGAATAGTGTTGCACTATAATCTATCATGCAGAGCTATATGTATGGAAAATTTTGATCAGTTTTTTAAGAAATGTATTCTGTTTGCAAAGGCACAATAATGCTGCATCTTATAGACCACAGGAAATAAAGCAATGACGCTAACAATAAACCTTACTAAATGCAAACCATAAAAAATAACAATAAAAAATGCCTAAATGATTCTAATATGATACATCTTTACCAGGGAGGTTAAAGACACTGTGTGGTAAATATAAGAGTAAGGAACAAAATCCTCAAATTCTAGATGAGAATATGTAATTATATAATCAAGTTTAAAATGGCTTTACTAAATTTGAATGAACGAATATAGAATGGATAATTTTGATTTTGATAGAATGACAAATTGGATATAGGTTCCCTGGAAAATAGAGAATTGCCCCAAATGATCAAGATAAATGCCACATTACATTAAACACAAGAAAGGCAGGAGTTTTACTAACATTTCATTGTTCATGTGATTCTAATTGTAACCACTGTTGGCACACTAATGATTTTAGCTTCATGTACATTACAATGACATTCAATGACAAATTAGATTATTCAATCATAACTTTATTTAGCAGGAAACTTGTTCCCATTAGGAACAACTTCTCATTTTCCTCCATGGACTAGAAGGGCATTTCCTAGGAGAAATCACTTGGTCAGTGCCAGCAGTTTGCTTCAATTTCCTTCTGTCCAGGGATCCTGAGATTCAAACATCTGTGAAATTTCCAATGGCTTCTTCATGCCAGTGGAAAGTAAGAATTTCTTGCTTTGATGGTGTTTCCAGATGTTCTTAATGTTGCACATATGGCAAGGGCCATTCTTTCCTAATAAGCTGAGGTTTTCAAAGACTCATACTAGGCAACTGAAATGCGACAGACCCTGAAATCTATCTACAGATTGGCTTTATCTAAAAAGCATTTATATTCCTGACAATCAATATAATTATCTCAATACCTATATGCAAGGCTTTACAAAGTCATAATGATGAAACAATTTGTAAAATGCTCTTGGTTTGTGGCAGAAGGAAGAAACTTAATTGCTGAAAAGAAACTTTAGTTTGCTATGATTTCCTTTTGAAGTTATGTTTTTCCATTATTACAAACTTTGAAGATTAGATATTAGGAGATATTTCAGGGACATACAGCAGGAACAGTCAAAATGACTTTGGTTTGTTACTCTTCCTTTAATGTGCCCTTATCCATATCCTCAACTATTCTACTCAGTAATTTTTTTAAATTATATTTTAATACAAATAAGTAAAATTGCTGGAATGAAAAAAGTAAAACATTTTTCAATTCTTTAACAAATTGTTTATTTGAACATTTAACTTTACCAGGACTATTACAATAATCTTCAAAACTGATTTTACTGGTGTTTTTTTAAAATGTGGTGCTTAAGACTAGCAGCAGAAGCATCACCTAGAAACCTGTTACAAATGCAAATTCTCTGGCACTATTCCAGATCTACAGAATTAGAGACTTTGAGGTCACCCAGAACACTGAATTACAACAAGGCTTCCAGGTGATTCTGCTGTAAGGTAGAGATGAAGAACTGCTGAATTAGACTAAATTGTTGTAAGAGAAATCTGAAAAATTAAGGTGGGACTGTGAGAAGTAAAGTACACCAAAGGGATCAAAGACAGCTTCATGGCTTCATGAACATGGAAGTTAAATGATTTAAAAAAACATCTTTGGCTGGGCATGATGGCTCATGCCTGTTATCTCAGTACTTTGAGAGGCTGAAGTGGGAGGATTGCTTGAGGCCGGGATTTCCAGATCAGCCTGAGCAACATAGCAAAACCTCATCTCAACAAAAAATAAAAAAATTAGCTGGGCATGGTGATGCACATCTATGTCCCTAGCTACTAAGGAGGCTGAAGCAGGAGAATAGCTTGAACCTAGGAGTTTGAGGTTACAATGAGCTATGATCATGCCATTGCACTCCAGCCTTGGTGACAGACTGATATACTCTCTGTTTAAAAAAAATCTTTTTACCAAGTTGAGAAAGATTTTGTTAAAGAAAAGAGTATTAAGATTGAAAGGGCTGATAAAAGAAATAGATGACACAAACAAAGGGAAAAATATCCCATCCCATACTCACAGATTGGAAGAATTAACATCATCAAAATCACTATACTACCCAAAGCAATCTACAGATTCCATGCATTCTCTATCAAAATACCAACTTTATTTTTCGAAGATTAGGAAAAAAATTCTAAAATTCTAAACCAAATTAGAGCCCAAATACACAAAGCATTCTTAATCAAAAAAACAAATCTGGAAGTATCATATTACTTGACCTCAAATTATACTACAAGGCTATAGTAAACACAACAGCATGGTACCGATATAAAATTAGACATATGGATCAATGAAATAGAATAGAGAACCCAGTAATAAAGTCATATATTTATAGCCAACTGTTCTTTGACAAAGTCGACAAAAGCATATTCTTGGAGAAGGATATCCTTTTCAATAAATGGTATTTGGAAAATTGAATTGCTGTATGTGAAAGAATGAAACCAGACTCCTATCTCTCACTATATACAAAAATCAACTCAAGATAGGTTAAAGACTTAAATGTAAGACCAGAAACTATAAAAATAATAGAAGAAAACCTAGGGAAAACTTTTCCAGACATTGGTCTAGGCAAATAATTCATGACTAAGGTGTCAAAAGCACAGAAAACAAAGATAAAAATAATAGACAAAAAGGACTTAATTAAACTACAAACTTTCTGTATGTCAAAAGAAATTATCAGCAGAATGAACAGCCAACCTACAGCATGGCAGAAAATATTTGCAAACTATATATTCGACAGCAGACTAATATCCAGAATTTATAAGGAACCTAACCATAAAACCTCAAATAATCCCATTAAAAAGTGGACAAAGGACATGAATAGACATTTTTCAAAAGAAGACATACAAATAGCCAATAGGTATATGAAAAAAAAATGCTCAACATCAGTAATAATTAGAGATACGCAAATTAAAACCACAGCGAGATATCATTTTTACCAGTAAAAATTGGCTATTATTAAGAAGACAAAAAATAATACATGGTGAGGATAGAGAAAAAATGGAATGCTTATACACTTTTGGTGGGAATGTAAATTAGTACAACATCTATAAAAACAGTACAAAGATTGCTCAAAGAAATAAAAATAGAACTACCATTTAATCCAGCAATCCCACTAGTAGGTATTTACCCAAAAGAAGAAAAATATCATAATATTGAAAACATACCTGGACTTGTGTGGTTATTGCAGTGCTATTAACAATAGTAATGATATAAAATCAACCTGAGTGTTCATTAATGCATGATTGGATAAAAATGGTATACATACAAAATGGAATACTATTCAGTCATAAAAAGCATGAAATTATGTCTTTTGCAGCACCATTGATGGAAATGGAAGCCATTATCTTAAGTGAAACAAGTCAATCACAGAAAGAAAAATACCACATGTTCTCACTTTTATAAGAGGGAGCTAAATAATCTGCCCTGACTTCACCACTATGTGATCTATATATTTAACAAAATTACACTTGTACCCCATAAATTTATACAAAAATAAATAAATAAATAAATATGAAAAACACAAGTTCTGACACAAATGCATTGTGCATTTGGGGCATCAGGAGAAAATCTGAGTGGTTAAATAATAGGTTTACTTAGTTGGAAGAAATGATTAGAGGGAGTGGAGAGAGTTTTTAGCTCAATTTATGAAAGGGTGTCTATAGAGTTTATTCTTTCAGCTAGAATACTACATGAGAGGTTGTCAAACAGAAGAGTGATATTTTCACATTTTCTTTCTAGGAACATAACTTTGGCAGCAGTGTGGTAGATTGAGTTATGTAGAGAGTGAGAAAGAAACCAGTTAAACTGTTACTGTGATATCAAACTGAGAGATGATGAGGTTTTAAACTATGATTAGAAACCAGAGGCTGGTTTTGGCAGATATTTCCATGGTAGCAACATGTCCAATTAAGATATTAGACAGAAGATTCCCATCTAGTTAACATGTTGAAGGAAGCAAAGATTATTTTCCCATCTTAACAATAAGAAAACACCCAATAAACTAAAAATCATACTTCTCTTAAAATTATTCACCATAGTGGTCATAAATAAGTCTAAATTAACTAATTCTAAAGAAAGACAAATCTTACATAGAATAACAAATAGAAGAAGAACCTTAAATTTGGAAATCAGTTGAAAATGAAAGGGTGAATAATAGATGTACCACATCAACAGCGGTCATAAGAAAGGTGCTGTATCAGTCAGGGTTCAGTCATGAGATAGAAATCACGTGAGTAATTTGAAAAGGGATAATTTAATATAAAGAATTCTTAATTAGGTTATAAATTAGTAACAGAATTATAAAAGGTAAAAGAATTGGCAAGGGCAGAAAGTAACTATTAATACTACTTCTAGGCTGAAAGAGAATGAGCAGGGAAGGAACTAAGAATTTACAAGAGCCCCTAAAGCTGAGATTTAGACCTCTGTATGAGGCATGAATGCCACAGGACAATTTGGCCTACTAGTAGAAAAGAAATTTTCTAGAGTGTGTTGATAGGTAAACGTTGAGAACCATATGCATATGGTTCTCAGACTGAGGTGAGAAGGTAGCTATGTGAAGGTGGTAGTTAAAGTGATAGGTGTGTACAAGATAATTCATGTATATAGAGTAAAACCATGAAGAGGACGCCAGTGAAAGAATATCGGATGATTATGCTCATTGTATTAAAAAAGAATGGTCATGAAAAAGGAGAAGTAGAAAATTGCTGTCTTATAGATTAAAGAAATAGAG
Source organism: Varecia variegata (assembly GCA_028533085.1). Taxonomy (NCBI): domain Eukaryota; kingdom Metazoa; phylum Chordata; class Mammalia; order Primates; family Lemuridae; genus Varecia; species Varecia variegata. The sequence goes on from CM052441.1 coordinate 54,907,547, forward strand.
TTCAATATGTAGCATATCATATTTATTAATACTAACATTTTTTTAAGCTGGCAGGAATGTCTATGTATAAGGTAAGAATAACCTTCTCTTACACTGCTATAGAGAATGTATATTAGTTAAACCTTTCTGAGAAGGAACGTAGCATATATTTGAATATCATCAAAATACATCCTTTAACATGGTAAGTCCACTTCCAGAAACAGAGATTTAATTAAATATTATGTACAAAGATTTACACATAGCACAATTTGTTATGATGAGGAAAAACTATTAGATAAATGTCCCCAAATAGAGAAATGACTATACAAATCATGGTTAATCTATATGATAAAATAATATATAGTTATTAAAAAGAGTATTTTTATAGAACTTATAATGATATGGGGAAGTCTGATAATATAATTTGAGAAAAAACGGGATATAAAATACATGAGAATTATTATCTTATATGGATAAATATTCCTAGGAAAAAGCCAAGACTACTTATTTGTGATATGATGAAATTTATGGTAATTATAATAATTGAATCCCACTTGCTTCTACAAATGAGCTTGTATTATGATCCAGAAAACTAAACTATATTTTAATTCATATTTGTTGGTGTTGATAGTCAACATTGTTGAATTATTCTGAGTTCAATACTGATAAAGACTAAAAATAAAATATGAGACGTGGCAGTTAAGAGATGACACATGAACCTTGTGAAAAGAGCCACATTAGAGCAGTAGGGGTGGAAGCTACAGTGAAATGGTTTGAGAGAGAATAAATAAAGTCAGTTATGACAGACTACATTTTTAAAGATATTAGTTCATCATTAGAAGAGGGGGAAAATGAGAGAAACTGAGGGACATGTTTGAGAGCATTTGTCTATTTTTTATGCATACTTATATACTGAGGAGAATGAACAAAGGGGGAGGGTAACTTAAGGGCACAGAAAACAGAGGTGACAGTTGTCCATTAAGGTACTGACAAAGCAAGATGTGAGGCATTTAGTGCATGTTAGGAGAACTTGTCAGAGTACATTGCATGTCTTTTTAAATCAGATGTAAATTCACAGCTTACACTAATGTATACATATTAATCCTTTATGATGTTTTTCATAAAGTACTCTACAGAGTACATAGGTATTCTGTTTTGTTATACTGAAGTGAGTAGTCCAGTGGCTAGGAAAAATCTATCTAATAACATGGGATATTTAGTTTTCTACCAAAGCAATCTAGTTTTTAATTAATCAAAAGTAAGAAATTGCATTTGTTTCACATATATTCGTGTGTGCATGTGTACCGCCCACATAGTAACAGAACAAGTGGTGTTTGGGTATTTTTCTGACCTGTGAATCACTCGATTAAGCTTAACACTTTCTCCTTAAGCTCAGGTTTTAGGTATATAAAGACTATTGAGTAGAATGTTGTTTTTTTTTTTCAGGCCTTGAATCCAGAGGCTTTTTATGTGAACTCAAAATAGTTCACTAGTTGACACACTATACAGGTTGGAGAAGAAGGAGGAGAAGGAAGAGAAATGGGTGAAGAGAATGAAGATAAAAAATGTCAAGAGACAGGAAAAACAGAGAAAAGAGAGAAAGGGTAAAAGGGAAAGTATCACTGCTGTGTGTATGTGCCTGCATATGCGCATGTGAATAGGGATCAGGACGGATACATGGGAAGAGAGTGAGAGAGGAGACTGTCCAGCACAAGCCTAGTGTGGGCACACGCTGATGGCAATGCTGGAGAAGAGAGAGTCTAGAATGTTGGTAAACAGATGTGCCCCACCATGACTTCTGGATTAAATTAGAGGTGGGCCAACTCTCTTTGCATTCTTTCTGTGCATCTGGGAATGATTTTACCACTGATGATGAAACCTCCCACATATCTGTTCACTCGATTTTGTGTGTGTTTACTGTGTAGATGTGCATGAAAAATACCTAACTTACCTTTCTACTAAAGACGCTAATTTGCATTTTTTTACTTTGTAATGGTGGAATATGGTGGTAAAGAGAGAAAGAAGCATTAAGTCAAATAATAAAATAACCATAAAATGGAAAAATCAAGAAAATATGCAAGTCAGGGAAATATAATAAAACTTAGAAGACATTGAGATTGTTGAGTGGTTTTAATTCTGTGGGACATATACAGTATGGTACAGTGGAAAGAACATCATATGGTCTAGCAATCTAAGAACATGGTTTCTACTTCAAGATGATAGACTTCAATGTCTGTGACTTTCTTTTAATGGTGAGATCTTGATCGAGTTACTTATCTTCTCTGTGTCAAATTGATTCACAGGTTAAATGCAAAGGGTTGGGCTCTTGCTAGAAAGTTAGATATCAACATATGAATAAGAAGATAGCTCTTTGAATTATTTTAGTCCTTCATAAAATTTACAAATATTTTTCAGGTAAGAGGTTAAGTCAATATATCTGAGACCAGAAAATAGAGAAACCCATGTGTGAACTTTTGTCAAAAGAAAAATATCTAGAGCAACATTTCTAGCATAAAAAAGGGGCAGACTTTGATTGTGTGTGACTATAATCATGGCTTTCTCGCACTAAAGATAGGTGACATTTCCTTCATTTGTGCTCATATACTTATTTTATCTTAGTTCCTGAAAGCTATATTGTAACGGCTTCCACTGTACTACAATCCCAGGTATTTATTTGACTTACTAATTATATCCATATATATGCATATATGTGTGTGGGGGGGGGGTAGGTGTCTGTGTGTGTGTATTTGAGGCACATAGCATAGTGCCTCCAAAATCTATACTTGATAAATGAATGAATTAAATCCTTAGTTAATAAAAAACCTTTATCAGCCATGGACATATATATTTACCTGAAACGGGCAATTTTGCAATTTTTCATATTTGAACACCAAAACTATACATTTTTTCACATGATTTCATATCTTTATCATATTTAAAGAAATGAAGATGTACAAATAATTTCTGCCTATTAAGTTTTTACTAAGTGTCAGGTATAATACATACCATATATAAAGTTCTCATTTAATCTACATCACAATCTTACAAATATTAACCCTCCATTTTTAAAGAAAAAATTGAGCCCCTAAAATTTCAATTAACTATCTCAAGGGCCTATTTGTTTTCAGGCTTACTACATTATTCTTATTCCTCTTATACCCTAATTGAATCTAAAATACATTTCAGCATTTCAACAAATTGTCAGTTTTTCTCTCTCTGATTACTTACTGTTAGTGCACCTGTCCTAGACCCTGGATTAGGCCTTTTCTTTGGCTACTCTGGTTCTCTTCAATACAACTTCACTCATCTGTGTGTGGTTTGTCAGCATTCTCAAGTTAAGACCACATATAACTTGTCTAAAGATCTTATTCATTGAGTTGATCAATTGGTCTATATCTTTTTATGGCTGTGTTATACAGTTAGAGCTGTTCAATGTGTCTTTTCATAATTTCATTCCATACAATAATAGGAACATTTACACTAACATTACCCTCAGCTATTCTTAGTGTGCTTAATCTTTTTTAACCTTGGCAGGGAATAAAATACTAATTTCCAAGATAAGACAGAAAATTTTAGTATTGCCTCTATCATTACTTTATAGTATGGCTTTATAAAGTAAATAAAATTATTGGCTTGATTCCGTGTATATATAAATTTATAGGTAAAAATGACATCAAAAATTTTAGTAAAGAATATAAAAGCTTGAACATTCTTGGAATTATGAGATAAGAATTCAGATGTCAAAAATCATTATTATTTTACATAACTCTCCTATTGATTCAAATAGATGACCTTATTCTATAGCCACAGACTTCTGTGTTAGGATTTAGTTGATCTTCTCCTATGAGAACAAGTAGAAGAAAAGCAAAAGAAGAGCTATACTTTGTGTCTATCACAAATAGTTAACTGAATCCCCTTGTTAAATGCAAAATGTCTTGTTTTTCATATGCTATCAAAAGGTTCTCCTGCTAAACCACTGGGACAGCTGCAGGATAGCGTGAGAATACTCGCTAAGCTTGAAAGTGGAGATTGCTGTCAACTAATATTTGTTATAAAATGCTTAACATTATTGTAAAGAAATGTGAAATGAATCTACACAGATAACTTCTGGAATTTTTGTGGGGTTTATGGTTAATGGTGAAGTAAAGTTGTCAGAATTCTTGATTGCTACTTCCTCATACCCGCTATAGCTATATAATTTGAAAGAGTTCTATGGAATTAGGAAAATCTATAGGTTTTTCTTGCTTCCCTTTGCACCACAATAAGCTGTTTGTGATTTGCCACTTTCTGATACTGTATAGGGTGAACACAAAGAAACAGTCAAAGGTGAGTCATATTGTTGAGTTAAAAGGACTAGATTTTGGGCTACGTATAAACACAACTACAAGATTGACTGTTCACATTGAATTGACTGATGGATTTGTTCCAACAACAAAGTTGAGTTTTATCTTCTTTCAGTATATTGATTAAATATATTGTTGCTTTTGTACATTTGGTTGTACATGGACAGCTGTAGCATATTTAGTTAACATCAGCCTTGGAGTCAGATGACCTCAGCTTATACTGCCTCCTCCAGAAATAACTTTGTCATCTTATTGTGCCTCAGTTTTCTCATATTTAAAATGGGGATTATAATGGTATCAATATCTTAGGGTTATTGTGAGAACTAAGTACATTCAATAGACTTTAATAGTGCCTGGCACAAAATAAACCTATTAACTATTATTTTGTCATAATTATATGTGTGTGTCTACAACTTTACACACACAAGCTCTGGTATCAAGTTTTGTATATATAATACAAATTCACTCAAGATATTCAGTTTAAAAGCCTATTAAATTGAATATAAATTTAAATTAATTTATTTAATTTGAATTGTTGCTTAAAATCATGTGAAGAAAGTAACCAGATGTTTGACAACCTATATTGTGTCAACTTGCCACAAAAAAGTCAATTCAACTAAAAAATGCAATTATTCATTCCAGCGATGTGTTTACACAATACCAGGCATTTAGTTTGGCCAATTTTTACTTAATTGCTTCAATAATTGGACTTTTGGTAGATACAGCTTAGAATGGTCAAATTTGATGCTACTGAATGATTTGGTTGTTTAGATTTGTCATGACTCATTAACCATAAGTAGCAACAAAATTATTTCTGGTCTCCTGCCACTCACAGGACCAAGTAGTTAGGTTATAGACAATTTTAACAGGGAAAACATTTTCTTATTGCATCTAATTATACTCCATACAGGAAAATACAATGTGAATTTTTAAAAATTTAGTATTTATTACATTTTGGAGACTACATTTACACACAATATATCTATATGTATATATCTATATCTGCATTTATGTCATATAGTCTTCAAAGGGTACACATATATGTAACATATAAAAATATATGTATGCACAAAATAATACTCATTAACTGAAATAGTCTTATAAGGGCGTGGGGTTGTGGTAAATGGTAAAGAGTGAAACTTGCTGCCTGCATTAAAATCTAACTATATATCTTAATATCTATCTTGTGAAAATATTTTTAAATATTTAAATGGAAAATACTCTTATTTACTTATGTAAATAATATGATACAGTCATATGCCTGTCATTCAGAATTACACAAATAAGACACACTGATCAATGGAGAAATAGAAATATATGAAAAGCAATTTTTAGCAAATCCAATTATGTCCAATAAAACTTGTCACCAAAGAAAATTTTAATATGTAGAGCCCATTAATTTATATTTACTTAGGGGTATAGTTAACTTTATCACTGGAATCAATATGTAGATATTTCTTTGCCCCAAACTATTCCTGATGTTTTGTGATATAAATTATAATACAAAATAGACAAAACCACAAAGGAATTTCCCCTCTAACAAGAACTTAAATGAGAAATTATATAGTTTGAAAAATCAGTTGTGCATTAGTTTGCTTCAAAAGAAATTTAAAAGAGGAAGGAAAGTTCCAGGCAATAAAAAGCCTAATTAAAAAAACAAGAGGAACTCTTACACAGTTTCAGGTTTTGTATTTTTCTTTTGTTCTATTATTTGTCATTCATTTTCGGTAATCATCAAGAAACGCAGGCAGCTTTTGTAGTTGTATTACCAAAAATATATTAAACTACAAATATATGTACAGGCTCTCTCTCTACTCATTACCTGAAACCTTCTTTTAAAGTAATAAATAAATGGTTAACAATGGAAATTTGCTTGCTACAGACTCCCAAAGCAGAAAAATAATTTCTTTTTACTGAGAAATACCGCATTTCTTCCCAGTTTGTGGATAGGGTCTTTGGCGACCATTATAACTCCCAAGTGGATCTGAAGTGAGGAAAGAATATCATTTAAGCAGAGTTGTTTTCCTTCGAGGCATGAAATAACTGGTGAGAGTCTGTACCTTTTTTACCTTTTCAGCTGGAGTTGAATGTGTATGAATCTGAAGTGTCAAAAATATTTATAATAGATGACTTGGGGCCCCGATGCTGCAGCCCTCAGGCAGTCAAAACTCCAATTGACTTCAGTGGGAACTTTACCTGTCCGAGGTCCAGCTGCCTTGTGCCTGTAGGGTAAAAGAAAGAGCTCAAATGAAGTACTGGTTCAGGACTTCAAGAACTGTAGATAATCATACAAAAAATGTAAGATAACAGGAGAAAGAATTCTGCAGATGACTGCCTGTCTGAGAGCTTTTATTGAAAAAAGTGGCCTGGCCTACTACAAAAGAATAATTTTGATTGATTCTCCTCCACTAATGAACACAGTCTATATATTAGAGTAGCAAAGATAATGCAAATGCTTCTCCACACTTTTTAATTCTATTTTGATGTCAAATGCTTTCAATAAGTATTCATGAAGTGCCCATAAGCTTCCTCTACCTCCAGGATTTATCAATCACCCGGCACAAAAAGAGCAATATAGAAAGTATAAATTCAAGATCAAAGATCTTCCCGTGAAATGTTAAAAAAACTTTTTATTCATAAAAATTAAAGGCAAACTGAGAGTTTAGAAATCTGCTAGTCCAAACGCCTCACCATGTATATGACAGAACTGGACCTGTAGGGAGAGGGGAAGACTGTCTTCCCATTTTACTATCATGACCTCTTCCTTTGCCAGGTTCCAGTCTCATGTGTTCCTCATTACTCCATCCCCTAGCTCTCCCCACTCCCAAAGAATTTACTTTTTCGCTAAGGTAATCTTTCCATTTTAGTTGCAGGGATGTCAACTGGATTAAAAAATCAGACAGTGTGTTAACTGTTCAAGTTATAGTATCTCAGACTCATTTGCTAGATTATCAGTTAACTTTCAACTGTGTTATAATTCCATCTCAGTTTCTCTCTCTCTCCCCCTCCATCCTTCCCTCTCTTTTTTACTACTTTTCACTTTTCCTATATTAAACTGCTCCAGGCAAACAACAACAACAACAACAACAACAAACAAAACACTGGGTAACAGTGTGCTTGGTGAGATCTTTGTTTTTTTCTTTAACATCTCCCTCCCTTACTTTAGATATCAGTACCTTTATATTGCCCTGCCAGGACACACTGGCATCCCATGTGGATGTAGAAGCATTCAAAAATATAACTATTACCTATTGTAAGAAATATATGTTTACCTTTCAATTCAGTGCACATACCTACAATCCAAAAAAAAAAAAAAAAACTTTTCCTGAATTAATACTATGTAATGAAATACAGTTGTCCCTTTGTATACTCGGAAGATTAGTTCCAGGGACTGCTCACATATACCAAAATCCTTTCCTACTCAAGTCCTGTAGTTTGCCCTGTGGAACCCACATGTACAGAAAAGTTGACCTTCCATATAAGCAGGATTTGCAGCCAGGGGATACTGTATTCTAAGTCTGTGTTTGGTTGAATAAACATCTGCATATAAGTGGACTCATACAGTTCAAACCCTATTGTTCACGGGTTAACTGTGTAATATTTTCTATTAAGTGGAATTCTATTTTATTCCATCGCATTAAAAAATTCTGGCTGAGTTTCCATAAATTGATTTTATAATCTGCTACTAAGTTGCCACCAAAAGTTACTTAAGTGCTAAACTCTGTGTTATTTTGGCACTATTAGCTTGAGATAGGCATGTTGATAATATGTTTGCATTTTAGATAAAATAGCTGGAGGTCTGCTACTTTTTATAAAGTGATAACTTGAACAGTGAGTTTAAGTGCCGACCGATCACAGTAGAGGGGAAACTTGGGGGCAAGAGGGTCTTTCACTGCTGACCTGCTCCCATGTATTCAAAGAAGTTGGTAACTTCATGAGCATCAGTAAAACTTCTTTTGGCCTTCTCTTCCCAGTTCTTCCAGGATTTGAGAAAAGCTGGGTCAAGAGGGTGAAAAAAAAAAAAAAAAACTTCTCTATATGCTACTTCAGAATTTCAGAGACTCTTTACATATATACTTGGGAATATGTGGGTATAGGTATGAAAATAGGTTATGATTTACTCAGTATTGTGTTTCTCATAGACACCATTACCAAAATGACAACTTAGGTAATTGGGAAAACTTTGATTTTGTTTCTCAGACCTGTCCTTGTCCTAATAGTTCTTACAGCCTTTGTTCTTATGGTATGTCTAAAACAACCACAAATCAAAGCCTGGCCCTGCCCCTTTGCCCCGAAGATTTCCTTGTGAGCTAGATAGAAACTTTTTACGTGTTAAATGAGTATAGGAACTTGAATCAAGGAGAAACTTCTGAGAGAATTAATGTTTTTTTTTAATATTTTAAATTTGGCATCTGAAGATGAGAGAGTCTTTGTACGAAGGACCAGTCAAGCCAGTATCCACCAGTATCTCCCCAAACCAGGTACATTCAGACCAGTCATTCAGACAAGAACCCACTGACTAATTGTACATGAGCTATCCTCTTGTTCTTGAGACTTCACCAAGACCACAGCAGAGGGGTTGGGAGATATTTGAAAACTTTAAAATTATTCATCTGCAGTGCCATTTGTTTATTTAATGAGCATTTATTGAGTACCTATGATGTCTCTGGAAACGTTTTAAGTGCTAAGTGCTAAGGATTGAATGATGAATGAAATACCTGTTTTTAGTGTGAAGGGATTTAGGAGGAAAGAAGCTCTAAAGATATTTTAAATAGCAATATTGTCACCAGACTAATTCTAATGATGACATTTCCGTTCACAACAACCAGAGTTGTTTCATTTCTTCACACTTGTGTTTTGCTTTCAACTGCAGTAATGCTACTGAAAGAAAGAATGAAGCAGAAAGACACAGAAATCAAACCATAATAATTTTATTTTACATTGAAAATTATAAAGCAATCTTTAAAGTTATTTTACTATCAAAGTAATTAATTTAAAATAGCAAGTGGAAATTCTACAGTTACTCAGGATCCATTATTCAGAATTCATTGTCCACCAAAGCATTTAAAAGACTGTTTTGGCAGTGTAAAATGAGAAAAATAAAGCTTAAGAGAGAACAACTACTGATAGGAGGTGTAGGTAATGTTTCCTAGTGGGAAAATACATTATCATAAGAAGAAACAGTTACCATAAAACATTCCAGAGGGGAGTGATTGGGATTATGTCCCCTTCCGCTGTGTTTACACAATGTGAAAACAGCCAGTTAAATCCGTTCTGATTTTTAATTGCACCTAATAAAACAACCACACAACCATTGACAGTATCAGTCACTATTCAACTTGTTTCACATTAGGAGCATAAACTTTAAGTCTGTCTTGTGGTCAGCTCTTTATACAATTTCAGTTAAAAATGTCAAAGGTTGTTTTAGCTTATAGATTTTTCAGAGGATATATATCCGTATTCTATTAGAAACTGTTTATTTTCTTCATTACTTGTGGCTTTAATTGTATGCAGCGTTGTCCTCCTAGGAAGGCAAATAGATGCAATTGCCCACAGACCCTCAGGTTCTAAGAGAGGAAACAGTTAGCAGCTGGTAGTGAAATATAGTTAGTGTCAATATGTAAAATACAATTAACATCTGCATGCAACCTGCTCCCTAGGCCTGCCTCACCTATCTGTGGTCTTCTGTGACACCTCTTCCCTCAAATCATCTACCTAAAGACCAACTGCTGTTCCCTCAAATCATCTACCTAAAGACCAACTATGTCTTGTTACTAACTATTGGTTAAAATATTCACCATAATGAAATTTCCAGATTTAACCTGAATAAAGATATTTAGCACCTAGAACAGATGACTTACTGGTATGTGCTGGGTCTTGCACCTCCATAGACACGGCCTGAACTTGGCTATAAAGACTTATCTTGATAGGATTTTTTCATAATCTGTCACAATAAACCACTGTAGTTTAAAACTAGGAAAACTTTTTCTGCCATGTTGTCATGTTTTTAAGATCAGACAGTAAAATACAAGAAACATTTATATTTATAAAAGAGGAAAAGAATTATATTTGATAAGGAGATTTTACTAAGAAGTTGTTAAATTCTGATTTATGGAATAAAAAATATGAAGCCTGTTTAATCTCATTAAGATGAAAGAAGATAAACAACTAACAAACCTTTTCTCGTCAAGAAAAGTAGTAAAAGCATTTTTCAATTATAAGTGAATAGTGCTTTAAACATTTACTCGTGAGCCAGTCATTTGGAATTGAGTGCGTTTTCTTAGAAATATTGAGTTTAATATAAGTTTAAGTTTACAGGGGAGCCAAGAAAATTCTTTGAAATCTAAACATATCTGGTGATAGGACACAGCCTAATTAAGGGCTTTTTCTGAGATTTACAATCTTGCAACTTCTCACTGTTGTAAAATTCTTACATGTCTCATACTTCATATCAGATCTCTTTAATGTCTTCTTCTTTCCTCTTTTTCCCCTCCTTTGTATAGTATTTCAAATTAAGCATGGATTTACATTATAATTTTCAAAATGTGTTTTTCCCTATTTTTATTGCCCCTCAGATAAATAGTATTTGCATGCATATGAACTTAAAGTCCCTTTTCTTAACTCATTATCAAAGGATTTATTTCAAAAACTACTAATATGCTGAAGACTTATCAATTGATGGAATTTCAGTGACTCAGTTTACAAAGGGAAGAAGGCTTTTTAATTGCAAAAATGAGCCATTGGTTTATCTATTCAATCTTTCCAAAATGGTGGATATTTAACATTAAAAGCCAGTAAGTTTTAAGAACCACTTATATAAGCAATGCCCAGTGTGATGCCAATCATACAGGAACACTAGTTATGTCCTTGATGGGTGCTTGGATCTTGCTGCCATTTTTTATACAAAGTCAGTGCTAACCTTGCATGCTCAGACAGAGACTATGCTATATAGTATTAGTTCCTGAAGGTCACTAGGGTTAAACTAGAATATTCATGAGTTTGTGCAGTCACAAGATAGAGTCTATGTCAGACATATCTACGTGTAGACTTTATGTTTTATGGGTGTGTTGAACAAGAGGCTTCTAATAAAACAGCAGACAATATAAGCTTGGCAAATAAGGTATCCAATTATAAATAAAGCAGAATTTTGTCAGTCCCCTAACCTGAAATCCCAGGCCACCTGATGCCACATCAATTTTATAAAATCCATTACCATAATTACCAATAGAAATTGCAAAATTTCAACCAATTTAGTTTAAAGATCAAATTGGCTTTTATTAGTAATTTATGAACCAAGGAGCATCTCATCTAAGGGTTTAGAAAAGGCACTCCAATGAGGTGAACAGAGGAGTCTTCCTATAAAGGCAGAAAAAAAGGTTGAAGAAAGTAGAAATAGGGAACAAAAATCAGATTGGTTAGCACCAGGTTACTTGCCAGGTGGCTCACGCCTGTAATCCTAGCACTTGGGAGGCCGAGGCGGGTGGATCGTTTGAGCTCAGGAGTTTGAGACCAGCCTGAGCAAGAGC
>CM052441.1:54919494-54950888 GCA_028533085.1 Varecia variegata
TCTGGCCAACTAAAAATATATATAGAAAAAATTAGCCGGGCATGGTGGCGCATGCCTGTAGTCCCAGCTACTCGGGAGGCTGAGGCAGTAGGATTGCTTGAGCCCAGGAGTTTGAGGTTGCTGTGAGCTAGGAGGACGCCATGGCACTCACTCTAGGCTGGGCAACAGAGTGAGACTCTGTCTCAAAAAAAAAAAAAAAGATTAAAGCAGAAAGGACTGGTTAGAACTGACCCGTTTGGGGATTTGGCTATTATCTCTCTCTCTCTTCTGATTTCTCAGAAGGTCAGATAAACAATTACGTTTTCATTTGATGACGTGGAACTCTGTCATGAGTGATTCCATTTTGGTTTGGTCTGTTGGGGCCTAGTGCAGTCAGTCTAAATCTATGGCTTCCCAAGAATTTTATTTAATAGAAGAAAATGTCAGTTTTATTTAAAAAGAGGCCTCACGAGGACTTAAATAAATTTCCTTTAGTTGTTTGATTTGGGACTCAGAGAGAAAAAAGTTAGTGAAACATCAGGTGGTAGACAAGACCCAGGAGAAAGAGGAAACAGCTGTGCCCAGAAGTCAAGGAGTTGGGACAGCCTGTCTGACCTTATACTTGGCCTCTCCATTGAAATTACTAGAAATAAGTTATGATAAGTGTAAAAAGCACGCATGTACAAACTTGGGTGTTTCATCAGGAGTCACTAAAATTTTTAATAAAACAGAGAGAGACACAAAATTCTGCAAACAGAAGAGCTAACATCCAAAGAAGTAGACTTAATACAGAAAACAGAGGAAAACTTTAGAAGAAGTGCGATTAACGGCATCAGAGAGATACAAGAGGAGATTGGAAATATTAAAAAATTACCATCCAGAAGTCTTGGAAATTAAAAATTCAATAGATGATCTGAGTAGCAGGATTGACATACTTGAAGAAAGATTGAACAATCTAGAAGATCAAATTGAAGAATTCTGTGAGGAAACAATACAAATGACCAAACAGATAATGAATAAAGAAAAGTTAAGAACGAGAGAGAATAGATGCAGAAGCTCCAATATTCATTTGATAGGAATTCCAGAAAAAAGATAATAATGAGAATGGAGCAGAGGACATAATTAAGGAAATAAATGATGAAAACTTTCCAGAGATAAAGAAAGATTCAACTCTTGAGATGGTCAGTGCTTACCAAATACCCAGTAAGACCGATAAAAGGATATTCACTCCCAGACACATCTTGGTGAAATTGTAGAACTCTAAAAATAAAGAAAAAATCAGAAGGGCTTCCAGAGAGAGAAAAGAAATAACCTACCAAGGAACAAGCATTAGATTGACAGCAGATTTATCACTGGACACCCTGGATGCTAGAAGTAAATGGAGTGCTGTCATAAAAGTTTTGCAGGATAAAGGCTTTAAACCTAGAATTCTACATCCAGCCAAACTTGCATTTGATTTTCAGGGTAAAGCAAAGCCATTTCTTGATATTGAAGAATTTATAAAGTCTATTTCTTGAATACTCTCTTTGAAAGAATTACTGGAGAATATACTTTAAGAATCTAGGGTGATGATAAACACATATACATAATATGCTTTCCTCCTACCAACACGTCCAAAAATCAACAAGTAAAACCAGAAAATAAAATAGTACATCTTGGCACAGAAGGATGGACAGCTAACAACATACTTTGAGATGAGGGGAAATGAAGATTGGAGATACTACCTACATATTGGTAATTTTTTTAAAAAAATAGGCTCTTCTAAAGGTAGTGAGTTATTTCAATTGATTGTGCACAGTCAGTTAGAAATAGAACTCTTTATTCTACTCTTTCTCACCTTCTCACTACTGTACTTGACTAGTCTTAAAAAAATTTAAAAATAATAGTAATCATCCTAGCTTGTATGGTAGTAAACTTTCTATACTACCAGGGAAGGGAGAACCTGTCAATTTAGGAGAAAGCAATAGAAAAGCACAGGGGTGAGATGGCAAGATAAGTTAAAATAGAAAAAAATGCAAAAGCTGAACTCATCAAGAGAAGGATATTTCATATGTTTTATCATTTATATCACATGAATCTTGAACCTTTATATTAAATATTTTTCCTTTGAAAACAAAAATAAAAGCAGCTAGTATCCTTCTGGGTAAAATAATACTCTTCATACTTCCTGCTTGACATCTCCATCCTGTAGTCAACTATCTTGTTTACTTCAATTTTGTTCTACAATAGTTATTTAGTACTAAAGTATATCTTTTTCCTCTGAAAGGTAATATTATAACTCTTAGCCAAAGAGAACATGAACATATGTCAATGCCTATATTTAACTAATTACTTAAAAAGAGTACCAGTAAGATGTTACAAAAGGTTCAAAGGAGAGTTCAAAGTTCAAGACATGTATATATAGGCCATCAGGGATGCCAAAATGAATTTACAAGTAGATGAACAAATTAATACTCACACAAAAATAGTAAATAACTTATACTAGATACAATTCATTTTATGTGCAAGAATCACATATTTTTATCATATTTGTAGAAAATAATAAATGGCAAATAGCTCAAAGACAATGAAAGGTAGAGCTAACCCTAAAAGAATGCTCCAGACAGACACCTCTAAGTAATCATTTTTTTATCTATCTTCAAAGTAATTCACAATTTTTCTTGGAAGAGTCTTAAGTCTCCTTTGACCATTAATCCTGAATGTCAGAGTCAGTGTGAGATAAAAATGCTCTGAGTGATTTTAATTCTCTAGTAGGAGGATGCATACCATCCTGAAGAAATGAGCATATCTTCTAGCAACATAATGGCTGAGAGCCTGAGAGCCTGAGTGAGGAAGTCAGTCTCTTTGGCTTTAATACTTAATGACCTCAGGCAAGTTACTGTACTTCTGAGTTCTCTGCCTGTAAAACTGGTATCATAATAATCACTATCACAACTGTTTTCTGTGGGAATTTCTATATTATCTTGGGTTAATTAAAAAAATTTATGAACTCATTTTTATTTCTTATGTTGCTTTTTAAAAAAATACTGGTTGTTTTAGAATTTATATTACACATCTTTTTCTTGTCAAGATCTGCCTTCAAGAGATATTATACTGCTTTACATATAGTATAAAAAACCCTCATAAACTTCTATTTCTCCCCTCTTGACCTTGTGATATTGTTTTCATATATTTTACATATACATATTTTATATACACCATACTACATTATGAATTCTGTTTAAACAATCAATTATATTTTAAATATATTTAAATGATAAGAAAAAATCTTACATATATTCTATGTAGCTTCAATTCCCAGTGATCTTCATTTCATTGTGTAGATCCATTTTTTCTATCTGGCATGCTTTTCCTTCTGTCTGAAGGACTACATTTTACCTTTTTTAATGCAGGTGTGCCTATTCAGATCTTTCCATTTTTATATATTGAAGATATCTTTATTTTGTGTTTGTTTTTGGAAGATATTTCGGCTGAGTATAGAATTTTATAAATTGACAGATTTTCTCTTTTGGAACCTTAAAGATGTTGCTCCATTGTCTTCTTCCTTTCATTGTTTCTGATGGTAAATCTGCTAGAATCTGTATGCTTATTCCAAACAAACTGTATTTTCTGTTTCTACTTTAAGTATTTTCTCTTTATTACTGGTTTTAAGCAATTTGATTACAATTGTTTTTGTGTGTGTGTGTACTTTTCTTTGTTTACTGTGCTTGGGTTCATCGTATTTCTTCAATTTCTGCTTTTATATTTTTCATCAAATTTAAGCAAATTTGGACCATTATTCTTTAAATATTTTGTCTATCCCACCTCTTTAGGGGAATTTAGTGCATGTAAATTTTGGCTGCTTAACATATCTCCACTAATTACTGATGCTTTGTTCATTTAAAGATATTTTTGCTTTGTCTTTATTTCAAGTTCACTAATCTTTTTTTTTTTAATATCTAGTCAATTCAGTGTATTTTTAAATCTCAGACATTGTATTTTACATCTCTAGAAGTTCAATTTGGGTCTTTTTTTTATACCTTTCATGTCTCTCTTTGAAAATATAGAACATATACACCCATTTAATAATACTAAACCATTTTTGATAACTATTTAAATATTCTTGCCCACTAATTCTAACATTTATGTCAGTGCTGGGTTTATACCAACAGATTGATTTATTCCCACATTATGGATTATATTTTCCTATTATGTCTGCCTTTTTTTTATTAGATGCCTGACATTGTGAATTTTGCCTTTTTGTGTGATGGCTACTTTGGTTTTTCTATAAGTATTCTTGAGCTTTGTTCTGGGTTACAGATAAATTACTTGTAAACCATTTGATTTTTTCAGATGTCAGTTTTAAGATTTGTTAGGTGAGTCAGAGCAGTGTCTAGTCTAGGTCTCATCATTCCCTACAACTGAGGCAAGATCTTTTTGACTACCCTATCCAAGTTCTTGTGAATTATGAAGATTTTTCAGTCTGGCTAGTGAGACCAGACACTATTCCTGACCATGTGTATGTACTATGTACAATTTTCCCTAATCCTTTTAGGTGGTTCTTTTTCTAGCTCTGGGTAGTTTCTTCACCCTCATGTGTGAAGTACATTCAATACTTGGCTGAATGATTGGGGTTTACATATGCAGAGCTCCAGGGTTATCTGTCTGTGAAGTTGTCTCCTTCACACTCTATCCACTTCAGTCTCCCCAGATTCTCAGCATTACCTTCTTAAATCAAAGAGTCTCTTGAACTCTGTCTTGTTTTTCCTTCTTTTTGCTGCAGCCTAAAAATCTCTCAAGGTATTAATGTGCCTGAATCATAAGGTTTACCTTTTTTATTTCCCATCTGTCAGAGATCATTGTCTTCTGTTGCCTGATATACAATGTTTTAAAAAAAAAACATTGTTTCTGGCCGGGCGCAGTGGCTCACACCTGTAATGCTAGCATTCTGGGAGGCCGAGGTGGGCAGATCGTTTGAGCTCAGGAGTTCGAGACCAGCCTGAGCAAGAATGAGACCCTGTGTCTACTAAAAATAGAAAGAAATTATCTGGCCAACTAAAATATATATAGAAAAAATGAGCCGGGCATGGTGGCACATGCCTGTAGTCCCAGCTACCCGGGAGGCTGAGGCAGTAGGATCACTTAAGCCCAGGAGTTTGAGGTTGCTGTGAGCTAGGCTGATGCCACGGCACCCTAGCCTGGGCAACAAAGCGAGACTCTGTCTCAAAAAAAAAAAAAAAAAAAAAAAATTGTTTCCCATCTAAGTACTAACTAGGTGCAACCCTGCTTAGCTTCTGAGATCAGGTGAGTTCAGGGTGGTATGGCTATAGACAAAACCATTGTTTCATATGTTTCTTTCCAATTTGCATTGTATCAGAAGGGAGGGTAAATCTGGTCCCTGTTACTCCATTTTTGTTTAATCAAGAAGTTTATATTTTAACTCTTGATACTATAAAAGATGAAATTGGTGAAAGCATTTCTGTAAGCATACTTAAAATCTTCTGCTGATTCTTTTAAAAATATACATTGATGGAGTAGAATATTTTGCAGTGGTCAACACAGAAAACTTTTAAAAGAATGGCAGCAAGTGGCGAGCAAGGAATTCCAAGTCAGCCTACATCCAAACAGGACAGAAAAGCAGAAGACATTTTCAATTAAGAGCAGACATACTAGCAAAGAAGCTCATCCTTGAAACTCAGTTAAAAAGCCACAACTAACTATAGAATATATATATGTCTCTCTAGCTGTACTTCTATGTCATTTTGAGTAAAAGAAATCCTTTTATATTTGATCCCCCTCCCCAAAAAAGTACAGTCTCCACATGCCAGTAGTTGTATTTTTTGTATCTGTAATTTAAAAATTACAAATGACAAAAGATGATTGTCAATTTAGTAACTATCAATTTATTCTAGTTTTTTAAACATACTAGCATCTATTAACATGATTTATGTATTTAACAATTGTTTATTTATCTATAGTTAATTCTTGACATTCATATGAATTGTGAACTCCTTAAGAATTCCAGACTCCCACAGATATCTGAAGCCTGAAAAAGTGAATTTAGGAAAATAACTTTTTATTTTGTTAACTGTATATATATGTGTGTGTGTGTGTGTGTGTATACATATATATATATATATATATATGAGATAAATGGGATAATTATGTTTACTAAATATATATGTAGCATAATAAATAATAGTTATAATAAAAATACTTAGATAAATATAAACTCATAAATGCAAAATTCATGATGTTTAGATTCTTATCACCTAATTTTCCTTGAATTTCTGGGGAAACAAACAAAAAACACTTTGGCCATTTTAACCTGAAATGTATGAATTGGAGTAGACCCAATCTCTCACAGTCATCTCCTTCTGCCATTCTATATTCAAGTATGGTTATTAAGTGAATCATGTCCCAATTACCCTGATTTGATCATTATATGTTATATGCTTATATCAAAATATAACATGTACTCCATGAATATGTACAATTATTATGTATCAATAAAAATTTTTAAAAAATAGAAAAAATGTTATATTGGGAGTGAGAAAGGGGATGATTTCCCATCTCAAATAAGGTTGAGTTAACTAGTGGCATATAAGCTTGAAACAAAATTATAATTTATGCATCCAATTTATATAATAAGTGTGAGGTTTTTTGAGATCTAAAACATGAAATAGAGAAAAATTCTTGAAAATAGAAGTAGTGGTTTCTTTCCTCAAAGAATAGATTTATTCTGCTTGAATCTTTTATTTTCTTCAAATGAGTCCTTTTATAAAGATTCTCTGGGCTATAATAGAAATCACTGCAATAATTAAAATTTGCACACATAAAATCAGAGCTCATAGAAAAATAGGGCAAACATTTCAGCAAATGTAATAGAAAAAAAAAAAAAGTCAAAGACATAATATCTGTTCACTGAGCACTACCAAAAGGTTACATATCGAAGAATAGGACCAGTAACAAATTAAGCAATAAAACACAGCAAACACTTGCAACTTTCCATACTCCTCTAAATCATACAGCAACAGTCACAAAAATGTTACATTAATGTCTGTTGAATCAAATAGATATTTTTCTCTCTGCTCTGCCCTCTACTTCCAATGCTGTAGTAAGCTGACCTTTTTCTGTTGTTATTCTCTGATATGTTTAGCATGTAGATGTGTATTTATACACTTATTTGTGGAAACGATGATGACACATTTTTAAACTACATTCCATGATCCTATTTTTAGAATATTCCCTTGTTTTTTGTTTTTTTTTTTTTTTTTTTTTTTTTTTTAATGTATGTCAGCAATCCTTGATTATTGGTTGTTTTCTAGAACCTGCAGAAATCTAACAAGGATGTGGCCTATTATTTTATTCATTTTGCCTGGAGTCATCTCAATATTTGTGATAACTTTTAGGTTTCTTTATTCTTTCATTGTATTTCATTTATCTTCTATTGGATGAATAATATATAATTGCTGCCTTTAAAGACCTTAGATTATAGTGGAATGATAAAATGGGCATTATAAATGATAGAATGAAAGATTAATAAGTCCCAAGACAGGCATTAAATTAGGTTGTATTTCCTGGAAAAATGAAGAATAAGAGCGAGAACAAAGAAAACAGTCTTATAAAATTTGGTCATACTCAAGTTTTATCAGTCTATACTTAAGTTAATTTTCTTAAATCTCTGAGATTTTGAGTTTTTATCAATAAATATGTGGTATGTGTTGGTCATATTTAAAAATATAATATGAAGCAGGGTAATCTAGAAAGAGCTATGGATGAATAAAATGACAGATGTTGGAAAGTATAGGGCAGGTTCAACAGCACAAAGCCCAAATTATTTTGAAGCACTATATATATATATATATATATATATATATATGTATATATATATATGTATATATATATATGTATATATCAAAAGTTCTTAGAGAAAAATATGGAATAGGAAGCTGAGGCAACATCAAAAAAATTCTTAAATGCCAGTTAATGTGTATGGATAGTACTCAGTTGGCAAATCAGTACTATTGAATGGTTTAAGCAGGCCTCATTTCTTCAGTAACCACATAGGAAAAAGAATGACAGGATTATATAGCCAAATTAGCCTCCAACTATGTTACTTGCTCTATAAAATTCTCCATGATAATTTTTTACATATATATGTTTTTATACACTTGTCAAAAGAGAATTATGTTTTATGTTAGTAATGTTATACATAACACTCATATATGTATTTATAGGTGAAGAAAATGCACTGACATATGCCTTTGGGTGTGGGTATATTTTTCAGTTTACATAGCGATACTCAGATCAGTGCCTGCACAATGTTGATATTTAAAAATTAAATTTGGTACAAGAAAAAACAATAAGAAACATCTTCAGGTAATAGCTAGTCCTTAGTTCATTTTTATGTTAAAAAATAAAGAATTTTTAACACAAAACCTAGTTTGCTATTTGCAAATTCAAAATACAGTTTCCCTGGTTTCTCTTTGCCAAGACATTTTGGCTTACATTTCTTTAATTTTTATATAACTGGATTATAGGGGGAAAATGAAAAGTTCTACAGACTTCACTTTTGCACATTATGAAAAAGAATCACACACTAGCATGTTTCAATAATAATGACTGTATAAAATTATTTTGATAGCTGAAGATGAATAAATTCAAAATGGAAACAAAAATGATTTGATGTCTTCTGAGTATAAGGCATTTTACATTCATAAACCTACCACATTTCTCAACATTCCCATAAATTAGAAATGAATAACCCCATTTTGGCTGGGTGTATTGACTGACACCTGTAATCCTAGAACTTTGGGAGGCTGAGGCAGGAGGATCAGTTGAGGCCAGCAGTTTGAGACCAACCTAAGCAACATGGTGAGACATTCATCTTTATAAACAAATAGAAAAATTTACTGGGCTTGGTGTCATGTACCTGTAGTCCCAGCTAATGAGGAGGCTGAGACAGGAGGATCACTTGAGGGCAGGAGTTTGAGGTTGCAGTAAGCTATTATGACACAACTGCACTCTAGCCCAGGCAGCAGAGAAAGACCCTATCTAAAAATAATAATAATAACAATAATAATAAACAAAAATAAATGAATAAGTAAATAAAATGAAAAGATCTGGAATGATACAAACATAATAAAAAATAATTAAAACTCATTTCACAGTTTAGAAAACTCAAGGTTAGACAGCCTACCATATATATGTAGAGTAAATGTAGTAGAAATGAAAATTTCAGCCAAATCTGAATGAATCTTCAAAATCATATATTGCCACAACATTGAGAAGGAAGGAGTTCTCCCTAACATGTTTTATGAAGCCAACATCACTCTGATACAAAACCAGGAAAGGATACCACAAACAAAGAAAACTACAGACAAATATCCCCTATGAATATAGATGCAAAAATTCTCAACAAAATCCTAGCAAACCAAATTCAAGTGCTTACCAAAAAAATAATCCATCACGATCAAGTGGGCTACATCCCAGAGATGCAGGGATAGTTCTACATATGCAAATCTCTAAATGTAATTCATCACATCAATAGAAGCAAAAGTAAAGCCCATATGATCCTCTCAATAGATGCAGAAAAAGCATTCGGCAAAATTCAGCACCCTTTTATGATAAGAATGCTTAACAACATAGGCATAGATGGTATTTCCCTCAAAAAGCCATATATGACAAACCCACAGCCAACATCATACTGAATGGGGAAAAATTGAAAGCATTCCGGCTTAGAACTGGAACCAGACAAGGTTGCCCTCTATCATCTCTTCTATTCAACATAGTGCTAGAAGTTTTAGCCAGAGCAATCAGATAAGAGAAGGAAATCAAGGGCATCCAAATGGGGGCAGAAGAGGTCAAACTCTCACTCTTTGCTGACAATATGATCTTATACATAGAAAATCCCAAAGATTCTGCCATGAGACTAGTAGAATTGATGAACAAAATCAGCAAAGTCTTAGGTTACAAAATCGATGTACAGAAATCAGTAGCATTTGTATACACTGACAAGAGTCAAACTGAGAACCAAATCAAAGAGTCCATACTCTTCACAATAGCAACAAAGAAAATATAATACCTAGGAATATATTTAATTAAGGAGGTAAAAGACCTCTGCAGGGAAAAGTAGGAACATGAGGAAGAAAATAGCAAGGGATGTAAACAGGTGGAAAAACATACCATGCTCATGGGTTGGCAGAATCAACATTGTTAAAATGCCTATACTACCCAGAGTGATCTACAGATTGAATGCAATCCCTATTAAAATACCAACATCATTTTTTGCAGATCTAGAAAAAATAGTTCTGTGCTTCATATGGAACCAAAGAAGACCCCATATATCCAAAGCAATCTTAAGCAAAAAGAACAAATTGGTAGGCATCAATTTACCAGACTTCAAGCTATACTACAAGGCTATAGTAACTGAAAAACTGAAACAGCATGATACTGGCACAAGAACAGAGACATAGACCAATGGAACACAACTGAGAACCCAGATATAAAATCACCCTTATATAGCCATCTAATCTTTGACAATCCAGACAAAAACATACACTGGGGAAATGAATCCTTATTCAATAAATGGTTCTGGGAAAATTGGATAGCCACATTTAGAAGATTAAAACAGAATCTGCACCTCTCACCTCTCACAAAAATCAACTCATGGTAGATAAAAGTCTTAAGCCTAAGGTATGAAACTATAAGGATTCCAGAAGAAAATGTTGGAAAAATTCTTATAGACATTGGCCTAGGCAAAGAATTTATGAACAAGACCCCATAGGCAATCATGGCAACAATAAAAATAAATAAATGGGACCTAATCAAATTAAAAGCTTCTGCACAGCCAAGGAAACGATCACCAGAGCAAACAGACAACTTACAGAATGGGAGAAAATATTCACATGCTACATATCCGATAAAGGGCTGATAACTAGAATCTACATAGAACTCAGGAAAGTCAACAAGAAAAAAATCAAACAACCCTATCAAAAAGTGGGCAAAGGACATGATAGACTAATGGCCAACAAACATATGAAAAAATACCCAACATCTAAAATCATCAGGGAAATGCAAATCAAAACCATGATGAGATATCACCTAATTCCAGTGAGAATGGCCTTTATCAAAAAGTCCCAAAACAATAAATGTTGGCATGGACGTGGAGAGATAGGAACACTCTTACATTGCTGGTGGGACTGCAAACTAGTACAACCTCAGAAGGTAATATGGAGATACCTCAAAGAGCTATAAGTAGAATTACCATTTGACCCAGCAATGCCATTACTGGGCATCTACACAAAGGAGCAAAAGATATTCTGTAAAAAAGACATCTGCAGTAGAATGTTTATAGCAGCACAATTCACAATTGCAAAGATGTGGAAACAACCCAAGTGCCCATCAATACATGAGTGGATTAATAAAATGCGGTATGTATATATACACCATGGAGTTCTACTCAGCCACAAAAAACAGTGGTGATCTAGTACCTCTTGTATTATTCTGGATAGAGCTCCAACCCATTCTTCTAAGTGAAGTATCACTAGAATGGAAAAACAAACACCATATGTACTCACTATCAAATTGGTATTAACTTATCAACACTTAAGTGCACATATGGTAGTAACATTCATCAGGTGTCACGTAGGTGAGATGGGGGAGGAAGGGATGTGTATATTCACACCTAATGTGTGCACTGTGCACTGTCTGGGGAATGGACACTCCTGAAGCTCTGACTTGGTTTGGGCAAGGGAAATTTATGTAATCTAAACATTTGTACCCCATAATATGCTAAAACAGAAAAATAAAAAAAAACATATATTAGTTTTTCATTAGCCATGGAACCTTATAAAATTTTAATCAATATTTATTTCATGTGTATATGCACAGCCCAATGTACAGAAATTATTTATCTACCTGAGATAGCTAAGAAATTCATTTAACAAATGCAACAGTCATGATAACTAAGGCAAAGTTTTGGCTAGCAGAACCATATAAATGGAAGATTCACATATATTAATATTGCTATTATAAGCATTTATATATATGGATTGTTCATGTCAAATTGGGTTGGAGCCAAAATGATCCCATAGGTAGAGTGTTCATTCCTGATGAGCATTTGTTACCCTGCTCATTTCACCTGTGAGTTTTCTTTGTTAATCACAGACAGGCACATGTACATTTACTGAGATACACGAGCCATCCATCCCAAAACATTAAATCTATAAATGATGATTATTTCAGAAGGATTTTTATGATACTGTGAATAGAAAATATCATACTTCTGCTTATGTAGTAAAATATGAAGCGCAGGTAAAAAGAAACAGATACTGATTTTTACTTTATCTTATGGACTGTTTGAGGGGCAGTTGTTTTATAGATGAAATGAAACAATATCATGCTGCACTTTCTTAAAAACAAACTTAATAAGTACTTTGGGAAATAAAAAACAACAAAATATTTTTCTGCTGACACTTAATTCCACCAAAGTTAAACCAGGGAAGAATAATAGGGTTGTCAAATAACATTGCAATGAAAAGGAAAACTGTAACATACCATTTTTTTTTTCCCAAAAAATGGCATTCCTGGTGACATCATAGTTTAGATAAAACATACAGTGCCAAACACAGAAAGAAGTACATGTTATGTGTTCAGGACTGCCCAGACTACCTCATGTTTGGGCTAGGTATCAATAATAGAAAGGACGTAGATAGAGAAATGCCTTAAACACATTACCTTAAATTAAGTGAATACGTGCAGTGAAATACTCAAGCCAGAATTCTATGTAAACACACACACACACACACACACACACACACTCAGAAAAAGAAAGGAAGAGGGAGAGAAATATAAACAATTAAATGAAATCCAATACAGGTATACTTATGTGTAGGGAAAAGCCAGCATGTGCAGAAACACTGAAACAAAAAAAAAGCATTATTATAATTCTTATGAAAATCAATATATAGAGTGAAAAACTTTGTAGCAATATATATATATTACTATGAATTCTCACAGAACCACCTGGGCAAGTCTGACATCTCTCAGCTACAAATCAAAGGCCAAAATTTTAAGGCTCAAAGAGAGAATAAAGTCATTAATATATTATCATTTCTAAAACCAATTAAAAACAGAAACATTGACACTAAATGTGAATTAGCAGTAATAAACATGAAGATACTGCATAGTTTTGAAAAAGTACTTTATATAATAATAGATAATCCTACAAATTTACCAATACAACAGTAGTGTTAATAACAAATAGATATATGTGTACACGCATATATATTTAGTGATACTTCAACATCATTACCATATTACATACAAAGTAACTGGAATCAGATTAGCCTTTAATTCTCTTTGGCAGTAATTACTTCCAAAGAAACAATAGAACAATGATGCTTAAATTTATCAACTATTAGACTCAGTCATCCCTCATTCATATTCTAACACAAAATGAGGACTTCTTAGATTTGTCTCAGAAACTTCATTAGCCCAGGATGTTATCTGCAGGCTTCAGATACCTAAGAGGTGCCCTTTTAAAGAAGAAATGTAGTCTATTTGTTTACATTGATTATTAGGAGATCTTTGAGATACTTACATAAGTAAATAAAATGACCAACTACTACTGAAATATAAATTTCTGCTTATAAGCTTAAATAATGGACATAATTGTTGCTATAAAAGGTCATATGGCAATTTTCATTACAAAAAGGAAATCAGGTAATTTTAAAAGATTTCAAACTCATAGATTAAATTAATGAAGAAAGAATAAGGATGGAGGTAAGTAAGTAAACAGACAAAATTCCTGGTTTCACAAGAGAAGAATCAAAAATGGTCTTCATTATATAAACAAAAATGAAAAGTGTAGAATATTAAATGGAGAACTTGTAGATTCTAGAATGCAAAGATTGCCACAGTACCTTGCACTCTCATTAATAGGGATTGCTTGCCCGACAGATTATGACAGAAATGATGCTGTGTGAGTTCTGAGCACAGGCATCAGAAAGCCCTGCAGCTTCTGAGCACAGGCATCAGAAAGCCCTGCAGCCTCACTTGGAATCTCGATGCCATTGCAGGAAGTCCCAGGTTACCCTGCGGAATGAAGAAAACACATGGTCAGTTGTTCCTATCACCCAGGCCAACTTCCTGCCAACTGCGGGACATGTGAGTGAGGCACTTGTGGATCCTCCAACCAATATTTGATTTGCCAGATGTGTGGGGGAGCCAAGTAGAAATCAGCTAAATCGGGAAACAGGATTATCTTCTAAGAAAACAGTAGTTGTTCTAAGCCACTAGATAGATAGTTACCTAGCAAAAGCTAACTGATACAGGGAATGTGTCAAGATAGCAGCTACTGAAATTAATACTGCTATGTTTAAAAAAAAGAATGTATACACAAATATCTAAAATTAACCTATATGTCACCTCTTTTTTTTTCATAACACATCTTATATGCATCTTGTAATTTTCAAGTCTTACACATTATTTTATTGGCCAATAAATACTTTTTAAGTGCCTAATCTATGCCAGGAAAACATGCTGAAGTGAGAAGTGTTTTCTGGAATTCTTATCCTTTTCCATCATAAAATTACTCAGAAATTAGAAGGTATAGGAGAAGCAAAGGGCCCAAAGGCTTCAGAACTGACTGAAGAAAGAGGAAATCAACAAAGGAAGTCTGCTCAGTGCATGACATGCTGGCCTGTATTCATTAACAACTAGGAAAGTTCTTGTTAGCCAATGGAATTTATGATAATTTAGTAACAGCAAGATGCCTGTAAATCTGATTAATTAGGCTTTACAAAAATGCATAAGGAAACAAAAAACAAAATACACATCCAAAATAAAATAACCCTAAACAAAAACCTCAGAAAACAAGTGAAGATCAAATTAAGCAGCAAAACTTAAAAATGCATAAAATGTGGCAATTAGGACATTTGAAAGATGCCACTCTCTTGATGATGCAGCTTTATGTATTTACAGACTAATTATAAAAAAATGCATCAAAATGATAGATTGAGAACATAGGTAATGCCATCAAATATAACTTGTATGCATCACTGGATTCCTGCACTACAGAAAATAAGCAAAATATATGTCTGCACTTTTATATTGTCTTATTACAAAATGGCACAATGTAAATAAATAGAAAACAAAGGAAAAAAAAACTTAGATATTTATTTTCATCACACTATTCAGGGAAAATAAGTGCTAAAATCTCAACATCTATTTTTCCAATAGTTTTCTGCATACATGTACATAAAAAATAATCTTTAAGCCCTGGTTTTCTTTAAATTATTATTTTATTAACATAGCCCAGAATATGTTCAGTACTAAAACTTTAATTCTAGTGTGCATAGCTTCTATATAAAAATAGACTCTCATATAGTTGATGATAGTACTAATTGGTATTATCTTTAGAAAAGGAAATTTGGCAAACTATGTCAAAATTTTAAAATATGTATACCATTTGATCCAGAAATCTGGGAATTTATCCTCTAAAAACTATGACAAATGTATGCAAAAGGTGATCTACAGAAATCACATTATCTAAATAATAAAATTTTTAATATTTGTAAATCCAACCAGGGGGCATTGCTAGGTACACTGCAGTGGAATTGAGCATTATTCTACCATTGAAATAATATTATGAGAAAAAGTAATTCTATTTCCATGTTGTGATATATTAAGTGAAAAAGTTGAAAAACAGGTTATCTTACATTATGACCTCATTTTTAAGGGACGTTTATTCATTTAACATACTCTTGCGGTATGCTAAGGGCTCTTTTAAGTACTTTAAACATATTAACTCATTCAATATGGAATCTTCATAATACTCAAATGGTTAGGTATTAGTATTTTCCCATTCTACCAATAAACACACTGAAGAATGAACAGTTTAAATAACTTTCCTGAATTCACACAATTATTAAAGAGCAGACATTCAAATTCAGCCACTTTACTCTGGAGTTTCTATGTTTAATGTATTATCATGTTATGCTGTTGGATATCCTTTTATGTGCATTTGTGTTATGTATGTGTCTGTATGTGCTTGTGCATATCCACATACACATAGATTCTTTATGTGTTTGTGTAAATGAACATATTATATATGTACATACATACTTGTAACCATTTTCAAGTGTGTTTGTAACTTTTTTCTGGTATTGTATTTTAATCCAAATCAAGCTATATCACTGCACTTCATGATCCTAAATACTATTATCATCTGTTAAATGAAATCTGAAAGGCTATAGCAATGATTACTTAAGACAATAACTTATAATGCAACCATTTTCTGGGTCAATCTCAACACTTTATATTATCTTATGAAAGATGGAATGTAGAAACCATACACCATATTCTTTTGTAGCTATCAGTGCAAGCATGAAGGGGAAGAAGATAGAATAATGTTTGTGTGCGTAATATGTTGTATGGACTTTACCCAATGTGTTTGCACGTGGTCTCAAGTAACACTCCTTATAAAACTCTTTGAGGTAGGTGTTACTATCCTTGATTCATAGTGAAAGAAACTGAAGTTCAGATAGCCTAGTGTCTCTTGGTCAAGCAGATAGTAAGTAGCTGGACAAACTTTTTCTGCCTCCAAATTCATGTTTAGTTTTAACTTTCACGTGTTTTTTTAATTCAAGCTTTATCATTTTCTCCATTCTGATTGAAAGATTAGATGAAATACAAAATTTCCCAAAGAACCTCACTGAAAAGAAACTGTTTTCCTCTAGAAAATGTTGCCTCTTCAATTATAAAGGAAAGAGTGTCTGATATTTT
The DNA here is from genome assembly GCA_028533085.1 of Varecia variegata. NCBI lineage: Eukaryota > Metazoa > Chordata > Mammalia > Primates > Lemuridae > Varecia > Varecia variegata. Next base: position 54,936,244 of record CM052441.1, read on the forward strand.
AAACACCACATGTGTGCTTCCCCCCTCCTTTCTACATTATAACTGGTATAAATTTGTTCCGTGGGAAAATGCTATATTTAATAGAAATATCTAAGATGCCTTGTATGATTGTTCCAATATGTTTAATTGAGCCAAAGAAAACATTTCTGTGAACTCCTCTTATTAAGACAACCAATTTTTGTACAAAAACTGATGCTAGTCTTCTTTCTCACTCTCAAACAAAAGACAGTTCCCTAAAAGCAGCACTGGAAACTCACCAAGAAGAAATGAGAGAGTTTAAATTGTACCATGGATTATTCATATGTGTCTGGTAATGAATTTCTCCAAAATGCTAAATATCACATATTTTCTCCTACCAATTTTTAAACATTATCATACTATACCTATTTGTGATTTCTTTACTGACTTGAGAAGGAAAAGTCCAGAAAATCTATGTAAAATCAAAATATAATATTTGAGGTCAATTTCAAATGGTTTGAAATATTGATGATCCACTATCTCTCATCCTTTCTTGTTCTGATTGCTTAGATTTCATTTAATTAACACTATGGTGCTCACATGGTAGTAATATTCTCCACAGATTAGGGGGTTGGGGGGGACAAACTCACAACTAAGAGTCACAGACACCGTGAGCATTGTAGAGGGGAAGGGCATGCCTCTAAACCTTGCTTGGGTGAGGCAAAGACATAAAATGTAACCAGAAGATATTTGCACTTCAGTGTTTATTGCAGCATTATTCACAATGGCTAAAATATGGAATCAGCTTAAGGGTCTATCGGGTGACGAATGGATAGAAAAGATGTGGTGTATGTACAGAATGGAATATTATTTAGCCATGAAAAAGAAGGAAATTTTGTCATTTGCAGAAACATGGATAGATCTGGAGGACATTATTTTAAGTGAAATAAACCAGGCACAGAAAGACAAATATTTTGTTTTTACACTCATATATGGGACCTAAAAATAAATGATCTCAAGGAAGTAGTGAATAGAATGGTGGCTACTAGAGACTGTTATGTGTGGTGGGAAGGGGTAATGAAGAGATGTTGGTGAAGGGGTAATTCTGTTTAATAGAAGGAAGTAGTTCTGATGTTCAGTGGTACAATGGGGCAACTATAGTTGACAATAGTTTATTGTATTTCAGAATAGCTAGAAGTTTTCAAATGCTCCCAACATAAAGCAAAGATGAATGTTTCAGGTGAATCATGTCCCAGTTACCCTGATTTGATCATTTTATGTTGTGTGCTTGTATCAAGATGTAACATGTACTCCATGAATATGGACAATTATTATGTATCAATAAAAATTTTTTTAAAAAAGATTTCATTTAATTAATAATTTATAATGATGTTGGAAAAAATATTTGATTTTGTCATACTGTATGTACTAGCACTTGTAGAAATACTGTTAGGCCTCAATAGATAGGATTGGATGTTATATGAACTAAATGCTATACACCTAGATCACAAAGAGCCAAGGTTATATCTAAAATATGGTTAATAAATATGATTAATAATACTAGTCAGTTAAGACATGTTGCTTTTTCTTAAATTTAAAGAAATGTACCTGTTCTATTCATGAAATAGTTTCTTGAACTGTCAGTGATAAAACACGTGTTTTGCTCCCCAGATATGAAATAAATCCAATCCAGAAACCATATTTTGTAGTTGTGTTCTGAAGACCTAACTGTTACAACACTCTACAAATTGATTTTAATGTGTATCTTCACCTCTTACTGTAAAGTATAGTGATACATTTGCTATTAATACCTTTAATTTTGGAACTCAGTTGCATTGCATTTGGATTGAAATGAGAGAGGGGATGATAGTTACCTGCAACCCCTGTGGAAAGCAATATGGAGATACCTTAAACAGATTCAAGTAGACTTACCATTCGATCCAGCAATCCTATTACTGGGCATCTACTCAAAAGAACAAAAGTCATTCTATAAAAAAGACACCTGCACTCAAATGTTTATAGCAGCATAATTCACAATTGCAAAGATGTGGAAACAACCCAAATGCACATCAATACATGAGTGGATTAGTAAAATGTGATATTTGTATACCATGGAGTATTACTCAGCTATAAGAAATAACGGTGATATAGAATCTCTTTTGTTCTCCTGGAGAGAGTTGGAACCCATTTTATTAAGTGAGGTATCCCAAGAATGGAAAAATAAGCACCACATGTACTCACTAGCAAATTGGTTTCCCTGATCATCACCTAAGTGCACATTTGGGAATAACACCAATTGGGTATCAGACAGATGTGGGAAGTGGGGGGAGGGGATGGGTGTATATCTACATGATGAGTGCAATGTGCACTGTCTGGGGAATGGAAACGCTTGAAGCTCTGACTCGGGGGGCTGGGGGGGAGGCATGGGCAATATACATAACCTGAACTTTTGTACCCCCATAATAAGCTGAAATAAAAAAAGAAAGATGGAATTATATGGTTGAATATGAAATAGAAAATAATTCTTAGATTAGTGAAGAAACTTTATTTGTAAAAGTGAACTGGAAATAAACAAAATAAAACAAACACATAAAAACAACTTGTACCAAAAATAAATTTGCTTTGGACTGAGAGACAATAATGAGTAGCTAAAAAAGCATAATTTAATGTTTAAACTTTACGAAGTTGATCTGTTTGGCAAATATTCCCAGTTTTCCCTGTTTCTGAACATTAAGTCTATTTGCAGTTTCTAGCTTTCTTGTAGTTGGGCGAGGCCATGGAACTAGTTCTGACCGATGAATTTCACATGTAACTTCCAATTTGGAGAGTTCAGTTGCTTGCTTGAGACTTACAAAGCTGTATTTCCACTCTGACACTGAAATTGGAAACATAGCAGATAGTTACTGTTCTATTAGTTGGGTTATTTGCAGGACTCTGTTGAGTAAGACATTCTTGCTGACCTGGAAAAGGTTATAGCATAAGCAATAAAATAATATTTACTCTTTTAAAATGCTGATATTGAGGGATTTTTATTATTATAACTTAGTCTAATCTGACTTATACCCAAATTGATGCCCAGTAATGAAGTGGTACCATGTAAAAACCTAAAATGTGTGACATTGCCTAAGAAGCCAGGCTGTAGGTGATATAGAAACCGATATTGAGTGGCAGAATGACAGAAATTCAATTTACATTATTGTGTTAGGTAGTGACAAACATTTGGTAAAATATTGCCTGTGATAACTTGCAAGGCAGATAATTCATCTAGTGATACATGAGTACACACCACACAAACACATAAACACACAATGATACATTATAGGAAAGAGATGGGAAAGTAGAAGACTAATAGCATGTATTGGTTAATATTGGCAGCATTGACAAAGTATCATAATATCAAGAAAAGTTCACAAACCAGATCACCATGTTTGCAAGCCAGAAAGAAAGAAAACAGATTTTGGAAATTCATCATTTAGTAATTTTGTAAAGCAATCGCTTCTCATGCCGACCCACTAAAAATGCAACAGCAATGGTCATTGAGCAACAAAAACCTATTAAAATTCACTATATGGCAAAGATCAAATGAAGAGGTCAGTTGTCACACCCACTGTTAAATCTCTGAATGAATTCATGTGGGACCCAGTAAATCTTTTCAGTTGAAAAAATAGTTCAAGGAAAAGAGATTAATTAACTGGAAGCATACTAAAAAAGCTGCTCGGTCCTTTAGGGGGAACATATTCTCCAATACCCATTTGTGATAGAGCCAGGGAAGTTAACGAAAATGAAAGGGCCTTTCTAAGGGTAGAACCGAAGGCTATGAAGAACACTGGATAGGATGCCCTCCTAGAAAAAAAAAAGGTGCCTAATTCCCCAGCTGTGGGATAGTGCACCTTCATTAATCTGTGCAGTTCAATCTCAGAATTGCTATGAACCAGTGACTCATGTGTCTCTCATTTTTTTCCTTACTAAACCACAAAAATAATATGGTTATCCTGACCATGTTTTACTATTATATATTAGATTTTTAGTTCATGGACTTCTAAACTAAAACTTGTTCTTTTAGTCACACATTTCCAAATTAGAATAAACCACATCTGAGTCTGACATAGAGACCACCACGCACCACCAGTGATTTTGTACTTTGACCTTGAAACTGTGACTGACTAGAGCACTTTGGATGTCTCCCTTGGGGAACTGGTGAGTGTACTTATCATGCAGTAATGAAGTTTAACAGAATATTTAGTTACTAGAAGAGTGGATTTTTTCAGTAATTATTGCTATTTATCAAATATTTCCAGTTTGTTTCCTATCTCAGCACATAATATTATTGAGCGCTCTGGCTCACTGTGTGTTGGTAGGCACATGTACCTAGATGTATTCAATGGCATAAAACCTTTCCATTATCACTTCTTGAGGTACCTAGTAATTTTGGCTACATTCAATTTTTGTTTCCTTACTGTACCATAATTTATTTTTCCTACAGTTGAATGAAAACTTTGAAATAATTATCAATTCTTTTTTTTTTTTTTTGTGAGTGGGGGGGAGCAAATCCCTTCCAATTTATTTCCAGGAAATTGAGGCTATCTTTCTTGCTCCTTGGCTATATATCTCCTTCATATGAGTTAGGTGATATTATTATAAAAATATTGCTTGTCTGACCACAGTTAGCACTACCTTCTGGAGATTATGATGACTGTGTCTCACCTACATACTAGTGATCAACATGACAAGATTGTATGGATTAGTCTGTCTTGATGTTATGACTCACTCTGTCTTTGAAGAGCAATCTAAAATTTGAAGATGAGAAAAATACAAACTGGAAGTACAGTTGAAGACATTATAGGATAACACGATTAAGCTTGGAGAGCTCTCACTTTAGTACACTTGAGTGTCCCTTGGGACCAGAGGGTTTGGATTTTGAAGATCTTTTCTAGACTTTGTAATATTTGCATACACATAAGGAGATATCCTGGGGATGGAACCCAAGTCTAACCATGAAATTTATCTATGTTTTTTATGCACATTCATATAGACATAGCCAGGAGGTAATTTTATTTTTCCCTGGGGGACCCTGGATTAACTATGTGTTGTGAACTTGTGTCTTGACTACAACCCACTACAAAAGGGCAGGTATGGAATTTTTCACTTGTGGCATTATGGGGGCACACAAAAAGTTTCAGATTTTGGAGTTGTTGAGATTTTGGATTTTCAGATTAGGAATTATGAACCTGTAGTAAACATTTTAAGAAATAGGAGCAAGAAAAAAATAAATAGATAGGGATAATGGATCTAGAGGAAACAGACTTCAGAATGTGTGATTGAAATATGGACTGAGTCAGTGGTGTTTTGTGAAGACCATAAAACCTCGTCCTGGATTGGTTTATACCATATAAAGAGAATCAAAATTTTGTCTTAAAAGTGGAACTTATATGCTAGAAAAGTGCACAAAAACAGATAAACAAAGTGGTTGAAATCTAAAATAAACTTACTGAAGTATTTGCCTCAGTTGTGATTTTCTTCATCTTTCGTGGTTTATGCTCTTCAGAACTTGAGTTAGCTGCAGTCATGATGCTCAGCACACTTGCATTATCTTTGGACAAGTTCATGCCGGTCAAAAGCAGTATGGTTAAGGGAGATTATGAGGAAGTATTCAGAGGTTATAGTTTTAGGGACATTGTTTCTGGATGGAAACCTCCTCCCTATACACCATCCTGTGGTTGGTGGCAACAAAAGTATTATTGAAGCAATAGAAACCTACTTACTTAGAGTTATTATCTATTTGAGGAAATACACATAATAAGTGTCCTGTTTATCATAATTGTTTAGATAGCTGGTCATTACTGATGGATGATAGAGAAGGAGGGCTGGTGAGAGAAAGATATTGGCACAGCAGAACTTTCACTTGGTGCCTGAGAACACAGAAAGGGAGAAAAAAATCTATCATTAGAGACAATAAGCTGATAAACTGACCATATGCAATACCAATTTTTAACCTAAAATATGTAGTTTCTGTACTTTACAATTGCTGAGACTTATTAATTTAGCAATTTCAATAATCCAGCAGTAAATTAACACAAAAGAATGAACTCAATTGTTTCCAGGTATAAACAAAAGAAGTTGCAATTTATGTTACAAGAGTTTTACACTAAATCTTTGAGTCTTTTGATAAATTGCAACTTGTATTAATATTGCACACCAAGCAATTTTATGTGTTCTCTGACTATTCTTGCATTAATCTCTACCTATTTCTGTAAGAAGAAGAATGCCATAAAAGATACTCAACCCTTGTCTCAAGATGTCAGATCCACTGCTCTATCTAATAGGCTTACAATTATAAGAAATTAAAGGTATTTTAAGCAAAATTTACATATATATATTTTATACATCCATCAATTCTGGGGGTAAACAGGCTCATGTTTTAGTTCAATTAGGCATTGGGCCAAACACTGATAGGAGCTTTTAGGTTTTTACAGTTTTAAATTATTATATAGGAAAATAAGTGAGTATCCATACTTTAAGAGATTTTTTTTTCTTAATATGCTGGAGAGAGAATATTCTGTCTGTGTATGGTTGCAGGGAATTCACAAGCAGGCTCATCCATCTTTTTTTCTCTTTTCTTACACACTGAACACTCACCTCCCCTCATCTTGTCTGGTTCTCATTAAGCAGCTTGTGTATGTGAACGAAGCCATTCTGGTGGCTGATAATGAAGAAAACAGAGATGTGCAACATAGTTTATATCATTTGTCAACTATAAAGTTAAATCATGTTTCTGTTTTTAAATAAAATTAAACAATTTGACATGATGAAGTTTTCTTCACTTTCATATGGAAATGTTGCAAAGACATCCTTTAGGTAAGCTTTGTAATTGCTGTTTCCATCTCATTATATTTACAATATCTTCTTTTTTCCCTCTGCCTTCCTAACTGTATCACAAGAACTTCTCTATAAATATTTACAGTAGCTGTCGGCATCATTCCTCTCATGGGAATGTTCATACTTTACTTATATCTATTGAGGTGTTTTAAGGAAACAATTCAGTCGGTAGGACTTTCCATTGTACTAAGAATTGGGAAAGAATAACTTGGGAAAGGTATGTATTCCCTGATATCTGATAAATCTATTTCATTAATATGAAATGCTTGGGCTCAAATTAGCCTACTCTTGTAATTTGGTCCTCTGCTCATTAACGTAAACTCTAGAGAGAGTAATGATTTGCCATATTAAAAAATATGAAAAAAAAAGCCATTGAAGTTTAAATTGCAAAGCAAAACAGAAAAAAAAGGATTAGGTGGTTTCCCCCTTTAATTTTGCTGATGAAACAATTCTTGTACATTATCCCCATGATGGTTCCTCATGCTATTAGGAAATCTAATTAGCTATTTAGGGCTATATTTGCAAAGAAATGGTTTACTTAATAAAGAAAAGTAAATAATTGACAATGTGCATTTTCAAGTTGTGGCAAGATACTTGTGAATTTTATATTCAAAAAGAAAATTTAACTTCTGCTGTTAATAATAAAATTATAAAGTAACACTAGGAAAAAAGTAATAGTAAATTTTTTTTTCTTTTTACAGAGGATAAGTTTATTTATTTTACCTAATATACATATTCAGAAGCTTAGATATAAACATAAAATACAATGTGTAAAAAATATTCAATATATTGCAGTAAATCATTTCTAAGTAATTCATACTTAGAAAGACTTCTAGTTTTTTATTGGACTTCTATTAATAATATTAAATATTTAGAATCTCCACTTTTATTAGCTATTTTGGATATATCTTGTATAAATAAACAATTAATGATTCTGGGTAAGAAATATCTCTCACACATAGGCAGTACACATACAAAGTAGTTTTCTTATTAAAGTCTTAAAATATAGAATTTAATACTAAAATGAATTTGTAATTTGAGGACATAGTTATAGTGCTGTTTTGTGGATTATCACACATACACCTGTATATGCATACAATATTAATTACTATTACCATATATCTAAAACTTTGGAAGAACAGGTAACAAAGGTGCCCAGAATGACGTCTAATAAATAAAGTGTGATGGTAGATCCACACATTCAAGTAGTGAACATTATAAAATATATAAGAGAGTTTGTTGTTGAGAGATTTGTACAATACTTATCAATCCTATGGTGCAGAAAACCACTTCTGAGATGAAGTTAGAATACACACATACACACACATATGACATATATTAGTCATATTTTGGGTGGAGAGCTCTCAAATTCAATATAGTGTCAGTACAAATGAAAAATGGAGTTCCTTGAGCACCTAGAAATTATTTTATTTTTATTGATATGTGTGTGTGTATTTAGCAGTAGTTCACTAGTAGGTGGAATGCTCTATATGTCAAATAGTCTAGTTGGTCTTCTCTATTTTATTGACTATTTTATGTTTATTGTGTTGGTTACTGAAAAAAGGCATGCTTAAATCTCCCACTCTGATGTGGATTTATCCATGTCTTTATTTTCATCAAATATTTGCTTTACATAAGTAGAAATCATATTATTAGGTCGTCATTTTATAATTGTTGCCTCATCTTTAAAATGGACTGACCTTTTTGTGGTTATTATCTCTAGCAATGCTTATTACTTTAAAGTGCATATTCTCAGATTAATACATATATGTCAGTTTTCTTTTGGTAATTATCTGCATTTTATGTCATTTCCCGTCTTTAAATCTTTCTGTGACTTTATATTAAAAATTTGTCTCCTGTAAGAAACAAATAGATTTTTTTTTGACTTATTTCTTTTTTCCTCTATGATAGTCTTAGGCTTTTGTTTAGATATCTGGTTCTTTATATTTAATGTAATTACCAATATATATAGGTTCATATCTATTATTAATATATAAAGATTTCTTTCCTATTTTTCTTTCATGTTTATTTTATTCTCTTTTCTTCTCTTCTTTTGTATTAATATTTTACTATTATCAGTTTTTTGCTTCTCTCCTCCTGCTGTTAGTTATATATGTTTTTATTATATTTTAATAATAAACAATAATATAGATACCTAAGATCAGAAATTACAGTAAGAAGGGGGCATGTACAGGTCTGTTACCATAACTAATGCTAACAATAATGGCAATAATTATCATGTAACATTATTTCCATATGTTCTAATATAAATATAATGTTAAACTTTGGGGGAAAATAAGGAAAGCAAACTTGTATTCTTTTTTTTTTTAACAGTGTGAAAATTGAAATTTTGTGAATTTTTTCCTATTATCTGATCTTGTTATTTTATTTTATTCCCCCCCCAGCCTTATTAAGGTAAAATTAATAGTGAAAGTTTGCTTATTTAAGGACAATTTGACATAGGACAATTTGACACTGAAAATAAAATATACTGAGTCCTCAAGTAACTTCTTTGCACTATTTTATACAAATTAGATCTTCAGTTAAATACCAACAGTAACACCATAGCCACAACAACTTAAAAATACCTCTAACTCAAAAATGAAAAGGTACATTTGGAAAAAAGAAAAAACATATTACTACTTTTTTCGCTGATTCCAATGAGAGCATGAGCTGATTCCCCTGCCTAATTATGTTCTTGTAACTCAGATAGATGGACCAAAGAAGTAATAATATAAAGTAGTGAAATAGGTCACACATTCCAGATTGGGAGTAGGTCAGGACTGTGGGGCTCTCATGTTCATGGGAATTCAACATTAAAAAATGTTAACCAATTTGTGGATAAGATACAACTACGGAGATTGAAGATAGGCAGGAAACAGCTTCTGGAGGAATGTGTTTATCTTGTGGTTTAAGGTTCCAAGTTAGATTTCTAAAGAGAAAGCTGATGATGATTAACTTTCAGAAATTCTTAAATTAAAGGGCAATGGAGACTGTCAAAATTAACTAATCTACCAGGTTAAATCAATGCTGACTGCTGCCTTTCTCTAAGGGTTTGGAAAGGATTGAATAAGAGCATGTATTTAAAGGTGAGCTAAAATAATCAATGCAGTTTAAGGAAAGGAATGGTGAAGTTTTGAAGGGGAGATATGATAGTAATTGTTTTGGAAGAAGGGAGAAAGAAACATGATTGAGTTCAGAATAATTTACAAACAGGTTTGTAGGGGATATTTCTGAAGTTGTTTTCTTGTTCAATCAACAGTTACTATTTTATACTTCTCTAAAATACTCCTACTGATTTGTAACATGGCAGAAAACATACTATCTACTGATGAATTACTTTTCACTTTAAAAAGATCTAATTCTTAGAAATATCTTTTATATGATGAACAGAAATTTATCCTTACATTCCTATCTATTAGGTCTGGGTTTGCTTTTTAAAATTATATAGGCTAAATCCAATCCCATATCACATAAAAATCATTGACTTATATGATAGGAATTAGTTAGGTTTCCAAGAATCCTTATATCTCTGGGTTAAAAATCCTGAGTTAATAAAACATGTTTATGAACCCTCTCCCTTCCTGGTTTTTCTTTATGCTTTTCATATGTTTACAAACCAAGTTGAGATTTTTGAGTTGGGAATTACAATCTAGGAATGGGAGGGTGAAAAATTACGGCCATAAAGATGAGTCCAATTAAATATCTTGAAATCAATCATGAAATTTACCTAGAATGTTGATAATAAGTAGGAAAGATATTTAAAACTATAGATTGACAATATAACTATTTAATCAACAAATATTTACTGAAGATATATTATGCCAAATCAATGTTTTAGTCACCAGGGATATAGTGGTTTTGTTTACCATTGTTTCAAAAAAAAATACAAGGAAATAGGAAGCTAACATGAAAAGGAAAGCATTGTAGCTATGTATCAAAGCAGGTAAGAGAAAAGAGGGGAAAATATCAAGAAAATTGAATTCTAGTAATATTCATACTCCAATCTAAGACATCTCTACATATTTAAATTGAACAAATGTAAAATTTTAAATATTTTGTCAGTTTTGGCAATCTGCAAGAGGAATCAATATTCAACCCACTAATGTTGATAAAAATGTAACTCTTTTTAAGTAAACAGTTTGAAGCATGCAGTTCTTTGTTGTATGTAATCAAAAATATCAAGTCAAAACAGTAATTTTAAGAATGGAAAATGTTGCTGACACCTTAAGAAATCCTTTAGATTGATTCCACAACCAATCTAATCAATTGTGAAGAAAGTGGATGTTTAAGTAGAAGAGAAAATATGCCCATGGTAAACATTGTGTCTGATGTGGCCTCTGAAGCTGAGTTGTAAACACAAGCAGAATATGTAAATAGCATCTGCTTTTACAAACCTGAGAGAAATGTTTCTGAAATGCATAGTGGAAAGACAGCAGCATGGCCACTTATAATCACAAAAACATGTACATTCTATATATGCAGAAAAACATAAAAGTGAATTTGTAAATATACATATATGCATGCATATGGCATATATATACAGATATATATACACACACTTATATACATATATATATATACAGCCAGCATTCCATATCTGTGGGTTCCACATGTGTGGATTCAACCAACTGAGGATAAAAAACATTAAAAAAATATTGCATCTGTATATGTAAAGTCTAAACATATACAGAATTTTTTTCTTATCATTATTCCCTAACAATACAGTAACTATTTACATAGCATTTATGCATTTACATTGCATTTGGTAATCTAGAGATGATTTAAAGTATAAGGGAGGATGTGCATATGCTATATGCAAATACTACACCATTTTATATCAGGGTCTTGAACATACACAAATTTTGTAGCATAGGAAGGTCTTGAACCAATTGTCCATGGATACTGAGAGTTAACTGAATTCACATACACGATATAAATTTTTGCCACAGTTCTGCCATAAACTCTTCTAGAGAAGAAATAAGATTAACTGCTTATAATATTACAAGTTTTAGAATACTTGATACTCTGTCAACTGCTACTAACATGTGTACTGATGAAAGCATCCTTATCTGTTATTGGAAAACAAGGATGTTGGGTTTATTACTAACAGTGAATATGGCACAAGGCACTTTAATATAGCTATGATATAGGTTATTTTAATGTATTCATGCTATATAAATAAAATCTTGATAGACTTCAAGGGCTACATAAGTACTTGAGACTTGTAATTATTTTTTTACCATCTTCATGTGCTATTTCAGATAATTGTCAATTGCAATGAGGTGTCTAAGACAGGACAACCTATTTTCAATATTTCTCTAGATTTGTGAATGTATAAAAGATGTTTTGCTTTTTAATGGCTTTTATGTTTTCTTGCAACAGGGAAGCATTATATGTATAAAGTCCCAAGGTGAAATTTGTTCCAGAATTCTGAGTCATAATCTACCTCTGTAAACAAATCATGTGCTCTGAAAGTAATGACAAGACCCTCTATCCTACTGTAAAAGAAAATGCAAGGATGTTACCACTGTGTATACTAGCGAAATAGCCAGTTATATGCTATCTCTATTTGCATGCATGAACCTGCATATTTTTAGGGGTAAAGGAGAATTCGTGATTCCAATTCCATCCTCAATTAAAATAATCAATTAGATCATTAGAACAGAGGTATTAGTAGTAAATTGCATTCATTAATGATTTTAGTATGAGATAATGCTTTCAATTTCAAGAAATAACTATAAAATCTCTAGGCTTTTTGTTTTCTAGGTGATTTCCTAGGCATCATTAAAAATAAAATAAAAACAGAAAGAAACATAATTCCTATATAGCAAATATATATCAAAGCTAAGCATCTATTACCTTTCACAATAGTACTGTAAATATGAGGTTCACTAATAAAGTGCTAATTTTTCATTGCTTATGTTATTTATTAGGTTCATGTTCACTGTTTCTTTAGCATCACATATATTTGTCATTGTGTAGTTTCCCTATGATTATACAATAGAATTATATCACCTACTTCACCTTTTTTCAAGTGGAGTCCATTTTAACTTCTAGATAAAAAATGAATCATCTTAGATTGTCTAAAGATACGTATATTAATATCAGTATGTTGTTATCAAGGTTGTGCAATTAGTAATGCCATATTGTCTGAGGACTATTTCTAGTTATTTCATCATTCATGAATGTTACTTTATGAAACAAATTTTCTTTTATTAAAAAATACTAAGCCAAATCATAACATTCATTCTAAAATTTTGTTTAAATTTATTTTTTCTTTCTGGAAGAAATTTTAAAAAAATTCACCAAAAGAGACTTCCTAGAAAGTAAAATAGAATGTCTATTTTTATTTGTGGAACTGATGGGTGGTATTTCCAGCATCTAAATGCAATTCTGCATAAACATTCATAACTATCTCTGAATGAATCACACAATACATAAAAGTTAATTAAAGGAGTTAAAGAAGTCCATAGATCTCACTCACAATTCCAATTCATCATATAAGCACATTTCTCTTTCCCCCAGATTCTACCCACAGCCCCCACAAAAAGGGAGAGAGTTCCTTTATTTTTTTTTATTTTCTTATTTTTTGAGACAGAGTCTCACTCTGTTGCCCAGGCTAGAGTGCCATGGCGTCAGCCTAGCTCACAGCAACCTCAAACTCCTGGGCTCAAGCAATCCTTCTGCCTCAGCCTCCCGAGTAGTTGGGACTACAGGCATGTGCTACCATGCCCGGCTAATTTTTTCTATATACATTTTTAGTTGTCCATATAATTTCTTTCTATTTTTAGTAGAGACGGGGGTCTCACTCTTGCTCAGGCTGGTCTTGAACTCCTGACCTCTAGCGATCCACCCGCCTGGGCCTCCCAGAGTGCTAGGATTATAGGCGTGAGCCACCGCGCCCAGCCGAGATTTCCTTTAAATAGGGAAGTTTACCTCTGATTTGGGGAAACATAATAGGAGATGGTATTTTTCTTATAGAGTCAAATTATTACAATGTAATCTCTCTTTCTTTCTCTCTTTCTTTCTTTTTCTTCTTTCTTTCTTTCTTCTTTCTTTTTCTTTCTTCCTTTCTGTCTCTCTCTCTTTCTTTCTCTTTCTTTCTCTTTCTTTTCTTTCCTTCCCTTCCTTCCTTCCTTCCTTCCTTCCTTCCTTCCTTCCTTTCTATCTTTTTTTCTTTCTTTTCAATTCACCATATTACAGGAGTACAAATGTTTAGGTTACATATATTGCCTTTGCCCCACCTGAGTCAGAGCTTCAAGGGTGTCTTTTCCCCAGAGGGTGCGCACTGCACCCGTTAGTTGTGAATATACCCATCCCCTTCTCCCCTCTCCCATGTGCCTGACACCGGATGAATGTTACTACTACATGTGCAAATAAGTGTTGAACAATTAATACCAATTTGATGGTGAGGACATGTGGTGCTTGTTTTTCCATTCTTGGGATACTTCACTTAGTAGAATGAGCTCCAGCTCTATCCAGGATAATACAAAAGGTGCTAGATCACCATTGTTTTTTGTGGCTGAATAAAACTCCATGGTATACAGACATCACATTATATTAATCCACTCATGTATTGATGGACACTTGGGTTGTTTCCACATCTTTGCAATTGGAACTTGTGCTGCTATAAACATTCGAGTGCATCACCTAAGAACACATTTAGGAATAACATTAATCGGGTGTCGGGCAGATGTGGGGGGCGGGGAGGGGATGGGTGCATATATACATAATGAGTGCGATGCACACCATCTAGGGGAGACATGCTTGAAGCTCTGATTCCGCGGCAGGTGGGGTGGGGGGCAGGA
>CM052441.1:54951388-54991415 GCA_028533085.1 Varecia variegata
GTAGATGCCCAGTAATGGGATTGCTGGATCAAATGGTAGTTCTACTTGTAGCTCTTTGAAATATCTCTATATTACTTTCCACAGAGACTGTACTAGTTTGCAGTCCCACCAGCAGTGTATGAATGTTCCTATCTCCAACATTTATTGTTTTGGGACTTTTTGATAAAGGCCATTCTCACTGGAGTTAAGTGATATCTCATTGTGGTTTTGGTTTGCATTTCCCTGATTATTAGAGATGTTGAACGTTTTTTCTATGTTTATTGGCCATTAATCTATCTTCTTTTGAAAAGTTTCTGTTCATGTCCTTTGCCCACTTTTTGATAGTGTTGTTTGATTTTTTTCTTGTTGATTTTCCTGAGTTCTATATAGATTCGTTATCAGCCTGTTATCAGATATGTGGCATGCAAATATTTTCTCCCATTCTGTAGGTTGTCTGTTTGCTCTTGTGATCATTACCTTGGCTGTGCATAAGCTTTTTAATTTGAGCAGGTCCCTTTTATTTATATTTGTTGTTGCTGCGATTACCTTTGGGATCTTCTTCATAAATTCTTTGCCTAAGCCAATTTCTGTAAAAGTTTTTCCAACATTTTCTTCTAGAATTCTTATAGTTTCATGCCTTGGGTTTAAGTCTGTTATCCAACGTGAGTTGATTTTTGTGAGAGGTGAAAGGTGCTGATTTTGTTTCAGTCTTCTACATATGGCTATCTAATTTTCCCAGGACCATTTACTGAATAAAGATTCTTTTCCCCAGGGTATGTTTTTGTCTGCTTTGTCAAAGATTATTGGCTATATGAGGATGGTTTTATATCTGCGTTCTCAGTTGTGTTCCATTGGTCTATGTCTACGTTCTTGTGCCAGTACTATGGTGTTTTAGTTACTCTAGTCTTGTAGTATAGCTTGAAGTCTGGTAAATAGATGCCTCCCATTTTTTTCTTTTTGATTAAGATTGTTTTTGCTATACCAGGTCTTCTCTGGTTCTGTACGAAGCGTAGAATTATTTTTTCTATAACTCCAAAAAATTATGTTGGTATATTAATAGGGATTGCATTGAATCTGTGGATCACTTTGCATAATATAGACATTTTAACAATGTTGATTCTGCTGACCCCTGAGCATGGTATGGTTTTCCACCTGTTTATGTCCTCTGCTATTTCCTTCCTCAGTGCTTCCTAGTTCTCCCTGTAGAGGTCTTTTACCTCCTTAGTTAAATATATTCCTAGGTATTTTATTTTCTTTGTTGCTATTGTGAAGGGTATTGAGTCTTTGATTTCATTCTCAGTGTGACTGTTGTTGGTGTATAGAAATGCTACTGATTTCTGTACATTGATTTTGTAACCTGAGACTTTGCTGAATTTATCAATTCCATTAGTCTCATAGCAGAATCTTTGGTGTTTTCTAGAAATAAGATCATATCCTCAGCAAAGTACAATAGTTTGACATCTTCTGCCCCCATTTAACTGCCTCCATGTACTGAATCCTTTTCAACAACATTTATTCTCTCTGAAGTCTTTCCCTCTCCCTATCATTCCAAAATGTTAAAATAATAAAACTTCTCCTTCAATCTCTTTCTTCCTGCAGCTAATAACTCCCCTCTCTTCCTCTTTACAGGTAAACTTTTAAGTGAAATCGGTATCTAAACTTGTTTCCATTTTTCTCATCGACCAGCTATTCCTCAATGTATTTCTATTTCTCCCATTTTGGGATTTCCAGAGCAGACGCTAAAGTGAGTTTGGGATGCACGATACTAATTAGGAATCAACATCGTTGAAAAGAAGTTGGAGGAGACACAGGATTGGGAAGAGGGAGAAAATGAGCTGAATATTGGCTGGTCAAAATCTAAGCCAAGGCAGCAAGAATCTTGGGAGGATATTGCCAGTCAGAATATCCCATATTGGGAGGAAAATCACTGCATCTTTTTCAGCAACCTGATCCGGACTGGCCTGGGGTCTCCTGTCTGAAGCTGATGGCCAGCCTCTAAGCATTGGCACTAGAGACTGCCTGCTAACCACCTTCTGTGCTGCTGGACAGCAAATTCTTTTTTGAAGATGGATCTGGACAGCAATTCTTCTTATCTTCACATCATTCCATTATGGCTTTTGCAATGCTTCAGCATAGTTTCTCTAGCAAAGATCATCAATGACCATCTGTCTAAATTTAATACAATTTTTGACCTTATGTTATTTGTTTCAAGCACAAGCATTGTAGCCATTTTTCCTTGGCTATTCAAACTCATCACAGGCAAGTCTTAGCTTATATTGTTGAGGTTTGCTCTCCAAGAACCTAATACATTTCTATATGTACAACTGAAAAAACAGAAACATTTATATTATCCTCAACAACTTTCCCTCAACAAAAAGATGGATTTTTCTGCCTTGCTTTTTTTAGTTTCTAAAATGTAGTGTCCAGCCAGGAAAAGAGTAGTCATTCTATAAAGGGTGTTGTTAAGGAGAACATTTGTACGGCAATTACACTACAATCAATAGAAAGATTCTGCAAACCCTGATTTTCAGTAAACTCTGGGTTTATATTTAGTGGTATTTCTTGCATTGTTCATTTGGCTGCTTTTATTGAATGATTGCAAACATTAGAGGAAAAATGGCTTGTTGGAACATTTTAACAATCATGGGCATTGCTTCTGGTTTGTTTCTGCTTTGTTCAATTAGTTGAGGTTGATACAAAACACCTCGTTTCATGGATATTGCTTATTGCTAAACATACCGCCCCATTAACAGTTGCTTTGTGAAGTAAGGAAACCAAAATGCATAATGTATAAACTAGCATCAAACCAAATGCAGTCTTTACAATAGTCTGGAACAAAAGGATTATAAAAATCGCTGCTACCACTACCTAGAATGTGTCTAATATGTAAAAGGCATCTCTTATTAACTTTACACGTAAAATGTCCCCCCCCCAAAAAAAAAGACTGAAGTATGTGTTACAATTTTCATTCTATAGATGATGAAATTGAGGTCTAAAAGTTTTTTTAAAAAAAAATGCAGAGTCAAGAATCAAATTCAAAGCCACTACAGATCTCATTCCTTTAAGGACGACTAGCTCGATTCCCACTGTGAAGCCAAAAAGTTGGGTATTGTGTCCTCTCATTTGCACTCTCCTGCACCCTTGTGCCATCCATTCTGAACTTTTCAACTCCTTGCAAAAGCCTGATGTTGGAACCTGCTCTTTTTTCTGCCTGTATACTCATAATCTCACTTTCTTGTTTTGCCCATGTGGTTTCCATTTTCCTCACTAACTCCTATTCATCCTTCAGAGTCAGTTTCCAGCTCACTTCCTCAGGGACAGAATGGTCAACTGACCAAGAATAGTTAAAACCCTCTGAATTCACATCAATTCCAATTTCCCCTGTAGAACAGTTAATCATGAATTTAGTAGTCTCTTCTCAATAACTTGAATTACTAAATGAAATAAATGGTCCCAGTTAAAATTCAAATATAAATGATAAGTCTAATAAAAAATCATAATTTCTTCCTTCCTCTCCCATACAACTCCTTGAAAGAATCATTGGTAAGAGTTAGTGTTTTTATACTTCTATCTTCTTTTAATTCAAAGAGATATATGCATATTACAAATCATTGTTTTCAAAAAGAGGGATGATATTATATATATATTTATGCATACATATGATATAAAATATTTTGTGCTTTTATTTTATCTTATTTTATTTTATCGTACATATATAGGTCTTATACCATAGTTTATTTTATATAATTTGATATCAGTATGGATGTGCCATTATCAATTTAATCATCCCACCATTATTTTGGAATTCAGATTGTTTCCCATTTTTGCCACAAGATGGCCAAAACAAAATAAAACACATAATAAAAAAAAAAAAAAAAAAAAAACACTGAAGGCATCACACGCCCAGATTTCAAAATATATCACAAAGCTACAATAATCAAAATAGCATGTTAACAAACAATGAAGAAAGGACAGTCTTTTGAATGAAAAGTGTCAGGAAAACTGGAGATCCATATGCAGAAGAATGAAAATGAAACTTTGTCTCATCTTTTATACAAGAATCAATTCAAAATGGACTAAGGACTTCAACATAAGACCCGAAACTGTAAAACTACTAGAAGAAAACATAGGGAAGATCCCATTATATTGGTCTGGGCAGGAATTTCTTGGATAAGACCCAAAAAATGCAAGTAATGAAAGCAAAAATAAACAATGGGATCACATTAAACTACACAGCTTCTCTACAGAAAGGGAAACAACAGAGTGAAGATACAACTCTGAGATTGGGAGAAAATATTTTCAAATCAAACATGAGATAAGGGGCTAATATCCAAATATGCAATGAATTCAAACTATATAATAACAAAACAATAATTCTATTAAAAATAGGCAAAGGACCTGAATAGATACTTCTCTAAAGAAAACATTAAAATGGCCAATAGATACATTAAAAAAAGTGCTCCACAAATTTAATAATCACATAAATGCAAATTAAAACCACAATGAGATAACACCTCACCACTGTTAGATTGGCTATTATCAAAATGATGAAAGATAATAAGTTTTGGCAAGGATGTAAATAAAAAGGAACACTTGTACACAGTTGGTAGTATTATAAATGAACACAGCCATTTCAGAAAACAGTATAGAGGTTCTTCAAAAAACTAAAAGTAGAATTACCCTAACATCAAGCAACTCCACTTCTGGGAATATATCCAAAGGAATTGAAATTAGTATGTTGAAGAGATGCAGTCACGTGTTCATTGCAGCATTATTTATAGTAGTCAAGATATTTTAACACCTAAAATGCCCATCAGTGAATGAATGAATTAAAAAGGACAGTGTATATACACAATGAGAATACTAGTCTGCCTCTTAAAAGTAAGACATTCTGTCATTTGTGACAACATGGATTAATCTAGAGAATATTATTCTAAGTAAAATAAGCCAAGCACAGAGAGACAAAATAGTGTATGATCTTACTTATACGTGAAGTCTAAAAAAGTCAAACTCATAGAAGTGAAGAGAGGAATGGTGGTTACCAGAGGCTTGGTGGGAAGTTGGAAGAAGAAAGGGGAGATATTGGTCAAAGGGTAAAAGTTTTAGATAGAAAAAATAAGTTCTGGTATTTTAGTGCATAGCATAGTGGCCATAGTCAATAGTTGTATATTGTACGTTTCAAAACAGCTAATGGAGAGGATTTTAAATGTTCTCACCACAAATAAATAATAAATTTTTATGTGATAAATATGTTAATTAGCTTAATTTGATTTCTGCACAATCTATAAATGCATGAAAACATCACATTGTACTCCATAAATGTATACAATTATTTATAAATTAAAACTAAAATAAACATAAAAAGTAATTAAAAAAAAACTTATAGCATCTCTTCTCTATCAAACCAAATATAAATTCCATAGTCTATCTCAGATTTGAAACCTTGCTGGTGTTTGACAATATCAAAATCTTCATTTCATTTCAATGTCAAATTTAATTTTCATTACTTTTAAACGAGGATTTTGCAACCTCTGTGCTATTGTTATTGTGGTCCAGATTATTCCTTGCTGTATGCTGCGTGGTATGATATTTAGTAGCATCCTTGGCTTCTACTCACTGGATGCCAGTAACACTCTCCACCCTCAAATTGCAATAACTAAATGTGTCTCCAAACATTGTTAAATGTTCCCTGGAAGGAAAATCTCCTTCTGTTAAGAATTGTTGCTTTAACCATAAATTATTACCAGAAATTTCATATTTAGAAGGTACCTATTAGTTTCCTTTTACAGGCATACCTCTTTTTATTGCCCTTCACTTTATTGCATTTCTCAGATATTGCATTTCTTACAAAGTAAAGGTTTGCAGCCACCCTGCATCAAGCAAGTCTATCTGTATAATTCTTCCAATAGCATGTGCTCACTTTATGTTTCTGTGTCACATTTTGGTAATTCTCATAATATTCCAAACTTTTTCATTACTATTATGTTTGTTATGGTGATATGTGATCAGTGATCTTTGATGTTAATATTGTAATTGTTTTGGAGCACCACAAACCATGCCCATAAAAAAATGGTGAACTTAATTGATAAATGTTTGTGTTCTGACTGCTCTACTATTAGGTCTTCCCCTACCAATTCCCTGAGACACAACACTATTGAAATTAGGCCAGTTAATAATCCTACAATTGCCTCTAAGTGTTCAAGTGAAAGGAAAAGTTTTAGGTCTCTCTCTTTAAATCAAAATCTAAATATGATTAAGCTTAGTGAGAAAGGCATGTGGAAAGCTGAGAAGAGCTGAAAGGGAGACCTCTTGCACCTGTTAGCCAAGTTGTGAATGTAGAGGAAAAGTTCTTGAAGGAAATTAAATGTACTACCCCAATGAACACACAAATAAAAAGAAAGCACAACAACTTTCTTGCTGATAGGGAGAAAGTTTGAGTGCTCTGGATAGATCAAACAAGCCATGACTTTCCTTTAAGCCAAAGCCTAATCCAGAGCAAGGCCCTAACTCTCTTCAATTCTGGGAAGGCTGAGAGAGCTGAGGAAACTGCAGAAAAAAAAGTTTGAAGCTAGCAGAGTTTGATTCATGAGATTCAAGGAAGGACACTGCCTCCATAATGTAAAAATGCGAGGTGAAACAGCAAGTGATGATGTAGAAGCTACAGCAAATCATCCAGAAGATCTAGCTAAGATCATTGATGAAAGTGTGTATACCGAACAACAGATTTTCAATGTGTATGACCCAGCCTTTTATTGGAAGAGGATGCCATTTGGGACCTTCATAGCTAGAGGGGTGAAGTCAATGCCTGGCTTCAAAGCTTCAAAGGATAGGCTGACTCTCTTGTTAGGGATTAATGCAGCTGGTGACTTGAAGCTGAAGCCAATACTCATTTACCATTCTGGAAATCCAAAGGCCCTTACGAATTATGCTAAATCTACTGTGCATGTGCCCTATAAATGGAACAACAAAGCCTAGATCACAGCATATCTTTTTAAAACATGCTTTACCAAATAGATTAGGCCCACTGTTGAGACATACTCCTCAGAAAGAATGATTCCTTATAAAATATCACTGCTCATTGACAGATTGCCTAGTCACACAAGAGCTCTGATGAAGATGTACAAGGAGATTAATGTCTTTTTTTCTAATGTCTGCTAATATAACATCTATTCTGCAACCCATGGACCAAAAAGTAACTTCAAATTTCAATTCTTATGCTTTAAGAAATATATTTTGTAAGACTATAGCTGCTGTAGATAGTGATTCTTCTCATGAATATGGGCAAAGTACACTGAAAATCTTACAGAAAGGATTCACCATTCTAGATGCCATTGAGAACATTCATGATGTATGAGGTCAAAATATCAACATTAACAGAATTTTGGAAGAAATTGATTCTGACCTTCATGGATGACTTAGAGGAGTTCAAGACTTCAGTGGAGGAAGTGTATGCAGATGTAGTGAAAATAGCAGGAAAATCAGAATTAAAAGTGGAGTCAGAAGATGTGACCGGATTGCTGCCATCTCATGACAAAACTTGAATGGATGAGGAGTTGCTTCTTATGGATGAACAAAGAAAGTAGTTTCTTGATATGGAATCTACTGAAGGTGCTATAAAGATTGTTGATGACAAAAAATAAGGATTCCGAATATTCTCTAAACTTAGTTGATAAAACAGTAACAATGTTTTAAAGGATTGACTCTACCATTGAAAGAAATTCTGTTAGGTATATAGGGACCTCAGCTCTCCTTGGTACAAAAGCAGAGGCCCCAGTGATTGCTGCACCTGGTGGAGGAAGGAACCCTGCCAATCTGCCAATCAGAACTTAGCATGCCAACTGCAAAAGAATGCAGAGAATTCCCCAGCCCAGGGCCAACCATTGCAGGCACAATAGGGTCTGGGAGGTGACCTAGAGCAACTTAAGGCTAATTACCATGTCATTAGCTTAAATCTGCATTGCATTTTACCCCACCCCATGGGCTTTCAGAGAGGCTCATGGAAGATCTGCACGCACAGTAAGACTCAGGTTATATAACTTCCAACTGTCCATCAAAGTGATTCGATGGTAATGTTTGAACAACGAGGAGGGCCCAGCCTAGGCAATATAAAAAAGACCCCAGACCATAATCAAGGTCTTCCTATTATGACAGGCAGCTGTTCACCACCTGTGGTGAACGTATCTTACTTTGTTCAATAAACTTCGCCTCTTGCTTACTTTGCTTTTGGTGTGTCTGGTCATTCTTTGGCCAGAGCACACCAAGAACTGAGAACAGACTGCTGACCTGACAGTTCTACTGTGGGTAAAATGCTATCATAAAGCATCACATGCTACAGAGAAATCTTTCATGCACGGTAGAGTTCACTGATGCATCAAACCATATTGTCTTATTTTAAGAAATGGTCACAGACAACCAGTCTTCAGCAACCATCACCCTCATCAGTCAGTACTTATGGACATCAAGGCACAACCCTCCAAGAGCAAAAAATTATGACTGTGAAGATTCAGATGATTGCCAGCATTTTTTAGCAATAAATTTATTTTATTTTATTATTTTATTTTATGACTTCATTTTATTTTATATTTGCTATTGGGGAACCTGCAGTCTTAAGGGCACATGTGTTCTTCTAGGTCCTTAAGTGCGGCCTTTTGATTGAATCCAAATTTTATAGAACAAATCATTTTATTAAAAGGGGTATAGCAGAGAAAGATGAAGCTTTTCTTGCCTCATTTGGTGCTTAAAAAAGAACAATCTTGAAATCAGAAGGCCGCAGTTTCCCCACCCCTACATACTATAAACATAACTTTTATGTGCAGTGGGGAACTGAATTCATATGTCTCACTTTATTGTGATATTTATTTTATGGTCATGGTTCAAAACTGAACCTGCAACATGTTTGAGTTATGCCTATATTTTGATATTTATTTTTCTTTTCCTTCTTTCAAATGTCACATTTTCTTGGTATTTTCCTTTTTATTTAAAATATTTATTCTGTGTTATCCTCCTGAATTTTTTTTAAACATCTTACACATCTTAAGTTGAAATTGAAAAAGAAACTTGAATTGAGAAATTCATACACACTTGATTACTGTCTAATCAACACTAAGAAAAATGAAGTATTCAGAAAGAAAGGGCAGTTTATTTTTCTCATTTCTGTCTTTCAGTAAGTGGAATAATGTAGTATGTGAGATGTATTTTTGAAACAATGAAAGAGCTGAAGTAATATGCAACTAGTAATGATATTTAATTAAGCTGAACTTAAGGTTTTGGTAACATTATTTTAATTATTTAATTTTGTAGTAATAACACTAATTTTCCCAGAAAAAAAATATTTCTTTTTTTACTTTATAAATGATTCCTATTTTGTTTTTGTAAGGTAGATTGAACTTATAGTTCAGCATAATTGAGGCTAATTATAAAGGGGAAGTAAATTGTTTTTGATAGTTATTATTAACAGAGAACAATAGTCAAAGCTATAGTATGAGAACAGTAGGTTGATCAAACATATTTAATTTATTTAATATTCAATATAAAGATTGAATACAAATCTTTAAAGATGTATTTGGTTATTAGGATCTGTTTCATGTTATTTTTAGATTCTAAATAAATAAGTCTTGTTAAACAAATGAAATATATTCATACAATGCATAAATGCATATGTATGTGTGTATATATAAATATGTATTAATGATATGCACACATCATTAATCATGCTGGATCTAATTATTTATAAAAGGATGCATTCCCTTTGTTCTCTCCTATCAGATATTAAATACATATGAAAATCAAGTTTATGGACATTTCCCAGATTGTATTGAACAGCTCCATGCACGTACATGAATTGCTGTGTGTTCAGCATATGACACATAGACTGCCAATTTCAGCATTAGGAAAAACTCAACGAATTTTCCATTAAATGTGTTCCTGTAGTGAACATTCTCTGTTTTTCTGGCAGGACCCAGCAGGATCTGAAAAATAAGCAGGATATTGGGAAAAATAATGAATATTTATATTTTGTGAAATCCTTTTTCATTCATTTTTCCATCTGCACTCCTAGACCCCAAAATACTAAAATAGTAGAGGGGGTGAGGAGAATTTTGCTATAATTCCTTGAATTAGTGATGGAGAAGCATAAATGAGACTGAGAGCTAACTGTTGCCCAGGCTATGTGGAAGCATAATTGATTTAAACTGAAACACATTGATAATTTACATTTCTATTTACTATCTTTGCATTATGTGATTTTTACAAAATGGGCATTGATTCTATAAAATGATAGAAGAATAAAAGATGCAATACACAGATATTGTTTGTAATGAGGAAAAAAAGTCTTTACTAAAAATGTGAAAGGAGATGAGAAAAGCCAAGAAAGGATAAACTGGGATGAATAATGGTTTGGGGGGAAAAACAAGAATAAACTTCAGGCATAGTTTAACCATTAATATGTTAATTTACAGACTTTAGGGGGAAAAAAAAAAAAGCAAGAGTGAAGAACTGTGGAAGAAACTATGTTGACATAATAATTTACAAAGACAAATTCAGGATGCATATTGCCCAGTAAGTCTCTTTTAATTAAATGCCTTAATTCATTTTACTTCAAGGGGCTTGTTGATTAAAGTGTTATGGCAGTTTCCTCCTTGAAGTTTCAAGCAATCTGTATTTGGTAGAAAATGCTAGTAGATCATGCTTCTAACTAACCTCTGGCTATGTAACATCTGGATGAAAATTGGAAAATTTTTCTGACAATCTAGTATTTTAGAAAATCCAAGGGATGTATGACACCTAAAAGAATTGTTTATTGTTTTATTTGTTTGTTTGCTTGTTTGTAGTCAGGAGGTAAAGGGTAGAACTCTTCCTTTTTTTCTGGAAAACATGAACTTCAATGAATTAAAGTGGAAAATGACAATAATTCGAAAAGGTAAACACGAGTATTTTAACAAAATCAAATAATATTTCTAATCAACGTGAATGCCACTTCGATTTTAGAATTATGATTAATTCAGAATTATGGAATTATAACACAATAGTAGCATGGCAGCATATTAAAGAAAAACAAAGAGGGCAAATCTTCAACCTATTTATAAACACTAAATTTTAGCGATGGTGCCCATAACTCACTTCTTAATATGGAAAGTGGGAAAAAGGACTTTATTCTTAAGTTGTATGCATGGAATCTCAAAGCACCTGGTTTGAAATAGGAACTTTTAGCTAAGAAGGGCCATGTAGAGTTTATAAAACGTGGTGCACACCTTAATCTTTGAATGAGAATAAAATACATGAAAGGGAAGTTTCTCCACTTGGTCTTTGGTGTCTTCTTAAATGCAAAAGTGTGACTCGATCACCTACAGAACTTAATTAAAGACCACTCACTCCGTCAAGAAAGAGATACCTTAAAGGAACTTTAAGCTCTATTGCTAGTATACTTCTGTTCTGTTAAAAAGAAAAATAATTGAACAGCAAAGACTGTGACAGAAAACTCTAATGTTCTAGGGACTCTCTCAGACATTTGTTTGAAGTTTTTCTCAAGCATTTTAAGCCTAAACCACTGCTGGATTCTCCCTGTTGGGAGGACAGAAGTGCGAGAGATCACATGCCCAGGATTGAGCTCAAGATGTGCCGCATCAAACTGTTTACCCCTTGACCTCTTCTTCCTCCTCTGCTGGGCTACACATATTTCGTTTCCTCTAGATTAAGAAAAAAATCAATTTTCACCAGTGAAAGGGCTTTTAACTTAAAGCTAAATTCCCTGAAGTAAAAAAAAAAAAAAAGACAAAAATCTCAACTTTTTCATAAACTGCACTAAAGACCAAATTTCTTATGTTGTATTTTGAGAAAACTTTCACCTATCTCTCTGACTCTCTGTTTCCTACTTTTCTAAGTTAAATAGAAATATGTTTGAAAAGAATGAAACTACTAATACCTCCATAAATGAAAGCCTATTATTTTCACTCTGAAGCAGTATATTTCATCACCAAAGTCTGAACTTTGAACTCAGCTAGACCTTTCATAATCTTTAAAAATACATTTGATTTCATCAAATATTTTTAAAACATTGAATTCTATTACACTTTACCTCAAATACTCTGGCAATAATAATAAAGGGCCTGGTGTTCTCATCATGAAATTGAAAGGCTAGTGTTTATAGACTGAGTAAAAGTGAAAGAGATTAAAAAATTAAAACCACATCAAGATGAGAAATTTAGGTTATCACATTCCCTGCAGGCATTTTTGGAGTGTTCTACATTCAGAGGTTTGTATACCTGATCATGGCAGAATTAATGTGACTCAAATATTCCTAAAGTTTAGATTGCTTAGTTTTTCTAAGATTCTTGAAATAGAGTACAGAATTTAGGCATACTAATACATTTTGAAACTGGCCATGAAGGATAGTGTCATTAAATATTTTGTGTGCATTTTTCCTTTAGTTGGTCAGAATTCAGTAATCACGTATTCATCAATATTATGGTGCTGGAAAGTGTCTGTTTCTGCTTACAAACCAGAAATTTTGTTAAAATATGAACATAGTGCATATTTAAAATCATTCTAAATTGTCTTTAAATTTGAGGCACAGGATTAAATTCAATTAAATACACACACATGCATATATATGGAGAACATTTACTATTAAGAAATATGCTATATATGAAGTTCTATCTTCATATATAATTTCTATATTTTACAATGTAGTTTTATACAAAGCTAGCTCATCTTTTATATTTTCTATGGCTAATTAGTTTGGATTATTAAACATGAATGGCTTAAAATAAAGTCTGACCTTCCTTTTGTTGAAGGCCTGGAAGCCTTAGCTTTCTACCTTTAATCCTGGGTCCTGAAGTCATAAAATTATTTTTCCCTCAAAGTGGAATATTTCTATGAAAACTATACCCTCTGATCAGCAAATAGGATCATCTTTTCTTCTTTTTTTTTTTTTGAGACAGAGTCTCACTTGTTGCCCGGGCTAGAGTGAGTACCGTGGCGTCAGCCTAGCTCACAGCAACCTCAAACTCCTGAGCTCAAGTGATCCTACTGCCTCAGTCTCCCAAGTAGCTGGGACTACAGGCATGTGCCACCATGCCTGACTAATTTTTTCTATATATTTTTAGCTGTCCAGATCATTTCTTTCTATTTTTAGTAGAGAAGGGGTCTCGCTCTTGCTCAGGCTGGTCTCAAACTCCTGAGCTCAAACAATCCTCCCGCCTCGGCCTCCCAGAGTGCTAGGATTACAGGCGTGAGCCACTGAGCCCGGCCTAGGATCATCTTTTCAAGTAACCTTCTTCAATATAGGAAGAATAAAAAAGAAACAAGTTTATAGGAAACTCTTATCTCTGTTCAATAGATTTGAATAGTAAATAAGCATTTAAATCATAATGAATAATTTACTTATTAAAAAATTGAATCAAGGCCGGGTGCAGTGGCTCACGCCTGTAATCCTAGCACTCTGGGAGGCCAAGGCGGGAGGATTGTTTGAGCTCAGGAGTTGGAGACCAGCCTGAGCAAGAGTGAGACCCCATCTCTACTAAAAATAGAAAGAAATTATATGGACAGCTAAAAATATATACAGAAAAATTAGCCAGGCATGGTGGCACATGCCTGTAGTCCCAGCTACTTGGGAGGCTGAGACAGGAGGATCGCTTGAGCCCAGGAGTTTGAGGTTGCTGTGAGTGAGGCTGACGCCACAGCACTCTAGCCTGGGCAGCAAAGTGAGACTCTGTCTCAAAAAAAAAAAAAAAAAATTAAATCAATAATCAATATGTTTAAAACTTTTTGTCCACTATCAAGCTCAAAAAAAAAAAAAAAAAAATTTCCACACCTGCTATAGGGCACTCAAAAAATCTTCTCCTAGCAACTTGTGTGTACCTAAAGTTCCATACTTTAGCTTCATTCTCTCTATCTTGAGACAGATGTTAGTTAAATGCACATACTCCAAGACAACATAACTTTAAAGCTCCCATTCTGTGTAACATTTTTTTGGTGTGAAATTAAATAAATATAACTATAAAAAATAACATGGCCTTTTCAACTCCAATATGTAAAAAGCTTGGATATTGTCATTCTTGTCCATTAAACAAGTAAAAACTGAACTAAAAATCAATGACTTTTCTTGGACTAATCAGAGAACTGAGGTGGAGGGTAAAAGGCAAAAAGAACTGCATATAAGCACTGTATCCTAGTTGTGGGAAACAGTAAACCTGTTTTCCTGGGGGTAGAGGTTATAAATTCTGATACTATCATACATGTAGACTGGAAGTAAACAATTAAGTAAATGGACAGCAGTTAACGGTGATGGGGGCCAGATTTCTCCCACTGATGGAGTGAGAATGTAGAGATCAGTAAGGGAAGGAGGCAAGAATTATTCATGTGGTAATGAATGCATTGGAGACATCATTATATCTGCTTAATATAGATGTGGATGGTTACATAATATTCATAGATAAGTGTGTGTTGAGGGGTTAGTATGCACACATATATTTCCTTGCTCTGTCAGCTGAGAGGGACTAGAGGCAATGACAGTAATATGCACACCTAGATCCTAGATTTTGGTTTCTCATGTCATTTTCCAATAAAAGGAATCAGAGCTCCTGATACCAGGAGGAGAAAGAAAATATACAAGATAGAATTTAAGCATTTTATAGTGCCAGAAATTAAGGAAGGGCTAAAAACAAAACAAAACCCAATAGCACATTGATGGAGCTATGTGAAAGTGACACATGAGATCCAACTGAAAGAGTTCCCAAAGGCCACAGCTAGAATAATTTGAACAAAAAATTAAAGTAGTAGCAGATACTAAGCAGGAGTTTAAAATAAATATCCATGAATCCCTAGTGATGTAAATAAATGATTGAATAAATACATGAATGGAGATGAGAAACAAATCCGCACAGAATTCCAAATAACTTATATAGATACTCTACATTTAAGGAGGTGGAACATAAATCTCTACTTCTTAAGTACGAGTTGTGGAAAGCGACTTCCCTCCAAAGAATACAGTATGAAAAGGGGCAAAGAGAATAACTTTACAGTGAAGAAACCTGACAAACACTATCTCGGCCAGATGATCAAGTCACATAAACAGTGATTGGTAAGTCATGTTCATACTATGTACCCTTGGTCATATCAAGGTGAAAATAGCAATTGACTGGTGTGGTTTTTCTCCCACAAAACACACAATTCCAACCTCATCATGAGAAAACCACAATACAAATCCCAATTGAGACATTCTACAAAATGCTTGATCATTACTTCTCAAAACAGTTAAGGGCATCAAAATCAAAGTCTGAAAAACTGTCACAGCCAAGAGGAAGCTAGGAGACATGCAATATCATATCGTGTGCTTGATAAAATCATGAGACAGAAAAAAAGATATTAGATCAAAATCAGGAAATCTGAACAAAGTTTTTACTTCAATAATGTTTCAAAATTAGTCATTAATTATAGCAAATGGCTATACTAACGTAAAATTTTAAAAAGAGGGGAAATTGGGTGTAAGGCATATGGGAACTATCTGTAATATTTTTGTAGTTTGTCTGTAAATCTGAAACTGTTCTAAAATAAATAGTTTATTAAAAAATAACATGTTCAGAATGAATGTGTAACATAATACTGTGAAGAGAACCTCTTATAATCCCACACCAATATGGCTAACACACTTGCAAGGAACAACTCTCAGCCATGCACTTGACCCTTGAGGACCCAAAGCCATAACTATTTCCAAAGGCAGCGTCATGAATATAGTTAGAGCAAAAATCAAGCACAGAGTGACTCAATGGAAAACATTTTTTAGATTAAAGTTTTCCTGTGTATGGAGAGACTTGTAACAGGAACTCAATTTTTGAGAGGGACAGGTGGGGGAGATTTAAAGTATCAACCAAAGTATTTGAGTTATTAACTTTTTGAAATGGGTGAATGATAATACCTGTGAAAATTTTGATGGTTTTTACTTGTTGGTTCATTATATTGCAACATTGTCTTATTTGGTTTATGAAGCTATTTGCTGAGAGTGTGTCTAAGTGATTTAACAACAAGCAGTTAAATACTTTTTAATGCAGTCAAATATTTAACATATAATGCACAAAAGGTTATTTAAGCAATTATGGTATCTAAAAATTTTAATTTCTAAATGATGTTGAATTTCAATTAGGGATTGAATGCATTATGAAAGTAGTTGCCTTGTATTGTGATTCAGTTAAACTTGTGATTAGCATTATGTTTTACAGGTTTAAAAAAAAAAAGTCTAAAACACTTTAACATTCCTTGTGGCAAACTGAAATTAATTTCAGCCCTGTAGAAAAACAAAATTATTTAACAAAGTTTTTCATTTATTGTAAATATATTAAGAGTTAAAGAAATCAGTTTAGACACAAAGCAAAGAACTGAAAGAAGTTATGAATGAGTGAGCACACTCTATTGTGCTTGCAGAATACCCTCTCTTCAGTACTAATTTAAATATTTACTGAGTGTTAATATTCAGATTTAGATGTGTGTGTTTTTTATCCTAAAGGTCTAGGAAAGAAATGATGAATGTTGAGCTCAGAATTAAAATAACCTATTTAAGAGAGAAGAAGTTTTTGGTGTTCTCTTTTTGTTCTTATATGAAACACAATTTATTTCCCCACTGATCTGATCCCTGATTCTTATACTTTAATATCTAACTACAAATTTTAGATTAAAAGTGTATTCATGCATACCATGGTAAGGTATGAGGAGTATCTAATGTTATAAATGTGAAATACATTATATACCAGTATGTTTGTGGAAAATGAAACTCAGACTGAAAGAAGTTTGGATTTTAGAGTTTTTCTAAGTTACTTAAACTAACAAGGAGGTAAGCTTTCGACCTTCTCTCAAGCTTAAAATGAGGTGTATCTCACTGATTCTTACTGCTTTACGCTAAAAGGAATTTTCCTTTTTGCTCTTATAGAATTATTTGCAAAGAATTATAAAATTGTGATAGTAATTTGCATGCACTTCAAAAAGTGTGTATTTTTTAAAAATCACTTCTATTCATAGATAGAAAAATATTTTTAAATAAATCCTAAGTTCTTGGTCCAAAATGTTATATGATTTTCACAAAAAGTAATGCCCACAGACCAAAAAAACTTGGGCACCAGACACGACGTGGGCTGCATTACAGATCCCTTGCTCTGGTCCTCCTTCAACTATGCCTTGCTCCAGTCTTTTAAATAAAGCTGTATTTCTTCAGATCTCACATCTGTCTGCAGCCACACTCCTACTCTAAAAGGAGCAACCAGCAACCGGAGCCATCTTCCAGGTGTTTGTATCTTGTTACTGCGTTGAAGTGTTGCACCAGAGGTTCCAGGGTGGTCACTGGGTGGCTATTTATAGAAGCAAGTGTATAGAGCTTGGGCATTCATAGTGTCAATTGCATAGGCATGTGTAAGGAATCCTCATGGTACATAGCAGAGTCAGGTATAAAAAGAGAAGGGAAAGGGCCAAAGGGTAGGGAGCTTCATTTGTGGGGATTGAAATGTTAAGGGTGCATGTTTTCAAAATTAAATTTCTTTCTGCTGCATGAGGAATAATAATTCATTTTGCAAAAAAAAAAAATCATTTTGAATGTAGCATAAAAAGGTGACATTTAGGCATTTTAGACCTGTCTATAAAAATTTAATAGTGTTGTTGAATAGTTTTTCTAAATTGAGCTTCTCTGAATTTAATGTACATATGAATCACTTGTGGATTTGTTAAAATTCAGATTCTATACAGCAGATCTGGATGGAACCTGGGATTCTGCATTTCTAATTAACTCATATACAGACAATATTTTGAGTAGCAAGATTGTAGTAGAAGGCAAGATAAAAACGGCTGGTTTTATCTAGATTGTAGTTATTTCTAACTAATGTGTTAATAGTGATGTGGTCTGAAGAAATTACTAATATAACAGTGGCGGTGGAACAAGATCAACTCAAATATTTGGATTTTTTTTAATATGACCTTACAAAAATAAGTGCACTTATTTCGCCCCTTTGCTTCTAAGACAACTTAACCAATCATTGCTAATTGTTCATAATTGGCTCAGAGATTTCACATGTTTGCTCTAATTCATTAATGATTTTTAAACTTACGTTAAAGGAAGAAGAAATAATTTGTTAATTTTTATTTAGGTTCTGATTTCTCTCTACAGATGTAATATAGTACCACCTAAGAAGTCCATTCACATGTGAGGTTTATAAAACCATTATTGTAGATTTAACAATGACTATGTTGATTTTTTTCTTCTGATGTTAACAAAACTTACTACCTTTGTAGAAACAATTGAGAGCAAAATGAAGATTACTTTATCATAATCTTTTATTGAAAATGCCTACCAAACAAATAAAAAATAGAAAAAAATGAAAGAAAAAGAATGGTAGAAATTAAATAATATCAAAATTACAAGACATTTTGATGTTGAACTCTGGACTAAGCCATCACTATTTCAACATACATATCTAGTAAGCAGCCTCTAATTCCCCTCTCTGCACCCATCTTCTATTTAATTCTCTCATTTAGTAATCCATGAACATCAGATTAATTTGTTTTTCTATATTATCTGTTGCTGTAGGGAGACTTTGGCAATATCAAAGTATTGTCTAAAAGAAGGGCTGATATTCTACTAGTTGCACTCATTGCAGGGTCCAAGTGGATTAGAGTTGGTGTCTACTCTGATTCGGCCATCATCCAGTCTGATATTTTGTAAATTCTACTGTCCCCTATCCAAAACTAGATCTCTCTGAATTTGAATTGTTCATTCCATTTATGTCTCCTGTTGCCACTAACAAAAGATTATTGAAATTTGCATTAAATTTCTACTTAAATTTAGCCTCCTATGAAATTTCTTATGAGCAATTGTGAAAGACAAATCAGTTAAATATTTAAAGGTAAACCATCATTTAATAATTATGTTCTAACATATTATTGTCATACTGCATGGAATGAATTATATAAAGACAATTTTCCCAAATCCCCAAGGCAAACTTAGCTAAAATAAATTGTTCTTTGGTTTTCTTAATAACGAACATCTCTTTTATTACGTCGATTCCAAATATTGCTAATTTTGACTTTGGGGAAATAATATTCAGCTGTCAAAGATTTTATAAAAATCCTCATAAATGGTAGAATTAATAAAATGAAATCAAATTTAATGTTATAGTTCACAATTAATATAATTTGCACATATAGATTTTAGGGAGGTGGTATGTTTGTTGTCTCTTTATCACAGATTATATTTTATTGGGATGGATTTATATGTTCTTGATTTATATTTTCTTTGTATGTTCAAAAGACAATTTTCCATTTAGTGAGTTATCCACTAAACAAGTTATAT
The DNA here is from genome assembly GCA_028533085.1 of Varecia variegata. Classification (NCBI taxonomy): domain Eukaryota; kingdom Metazoa; phylum Chordata; class Mammalia; order Primates; family Lemuridae; genus Varecia; species Varecia variegata. Next base: position 54,970,692 of record CM052441.1, read on the forward strand.
ATTTCAAGAATAAAAGGCTCACAAAAATTATAGCAAATTTAAACTCTTCATGGTTATAGACTGGGGAAACCTACAATTGATTAGATTTTATTGCAGTAGTTCTTAAAAGCAAAAATTTTGATCTATCGCTAATGTCATAGGAGATGAACAGGTTTTAAGATACATAAGAAAGAAGTGAAAACAAGCATAAGGTGTTGAATTTATACATAGGAGTATATGTGTTAAGCTAAAACCTTATAAAACCACCATATCCTAAAACAAATAATCTAGAATTGGAATTGCTTCTTAGTTTGATATTTCATTATATAGGAGATTTAGATTTATTTAAGGATACACAAACAGCTGAATTACACTTGAAAAGATTTATGCCTACATCTGAAATTACTTAGCATATAATAAATTATTTTATTTTATTTTATTTTATTTTTTATTTTTTTATTTATTTTGTTTATTTTTATTTATTTATTTATTTATTTGATGCAGAGTCCCGCTCTGTCACCCTGGCTAGAGTGCCGTGGCGTCAGCCTAGCTCATAGCAACCTCAAACTCCTGGGCTCAAGCAATCCTTCTGCCTCAGTCTCCCAAGTAGCTGGAACTACAGGCATGTGCCACCATGCCCGGCTAAATTTTTCTGTAGATATTTTTAGTTGTCTAGCTAATTTCTTTTTTTATTTTTTAGTAGAGAACGGGGTCTTGCTCTTGCTCAGGCTGGTTTCAAATTCCTGAGCTCAAACGATCCGCCAGCCTCGGCCTCCCAGAGTGCTAGGATTACAGGCATGAGCTACCGCGCCTGGCCAACATATAATAAATTAATAAGTACATACAGACACATCATCATGTTATAGATCCAGAAGATATTTTTTTTCTACTTCAATTTTCCCTATGTCTTGGGGAGAACTATGGTAGACATGCAGATTGTTGATATTTTTGTCTTTCTGGTTATATCATTCCAAACCTTGTTTTTAAACCCTGATACTTGTCATCATTATTTTAGTTAACACCTAGAGAAAAATCTAGGCAAAATATAGGTAAATACAAAAAGGAAAGAAAAAGAAAATATAGGCTATGATAGTTAATTTTATGTTTCAACTGACTGGATGCCCAGATATCTGGTTAAACAATATTTATGGGTCTGTGAGGGTGTTTCTGGAAAATAATAGTATTTGAACTGAGGAACTGAATAAATAAAGCAGGTGACCCTCCCCAGTGTGGGTGGGCATCATCAAATCCGTTGAGGACCCGAATAGAAAAAAAAGAAAAAAAAAGAAAAGAAGGAAGGGAGGATTTGCCCTTGCTTGGGTGCTTGAGTTAGGACATCAATCTCCTGCTTTTGGCATTCCTGGTTCTCAGGCTCTGTTTCTCTGGAGAGCCCTAACACAAAGGTAAAACAATACCACTTTTTTCCCTCTCGGAACTTTTATTCTTTAAATTTTTCCAACTTTTTTTAATGTTTCTTGAATTTTCTCTTTTTTTGGTAAATATTATACAGTTTCATCAGTTATTTCTCTATAAATTTAGTGGCCATATGCTTTATTATCCATCTTGGCTTTTGGTGAACATGCAGTTCATTTGTCAAAATGACTCTGATCCTGTAATAGCCGTACTATCACACTCCATAATACTGCAACCAGAGCAAAGTAACTGGAGTTATTATGATCACCACAATTATTTCTTTTTTATGATCACCACAATTATTTCTCTATTAAAGTATTATATTAGTTTTAAAAGGACCACAAGAGACTATTTGCTGTTGACTGATTGTCGGCTACTCCTTAGTTAAAACCAGAATGTTTTTATAGCTACTTCAACCCATGTTACAGCTCTTCGATCTCTAGAGTTATAAAATTTATCTTTAAAATAACACGTTTTTTTGGAAGTACAACATAATTATTAAGAAATATAAAAATGGCCTTTACTCTCATCATCCAAGATAGCAAAGATTTTTATTTTAACTCTGAACACATGTTTTATATATTTATATGACAAAACAGAAAAAAATATGTGATATATTTCTGCTTTTTTCTTAATGTAATATTGGGCTGTGTTGTCATCAGTCTTTCACAAATGTCTGTTTGGAGCTCAACAATATTCTGGTGTATTAATTAACTCAAACTTTATCATTAGATATTTCTGGTAAATGGTAGTATATTTAAAAAACTGAATTTAATATAAGTATTTATATTGTTATAATTGTGAATATAAACCCTTTGCCAAAAATTTTTATTACAGATTATTTCTGGTTTGTAAGAAAATTAAGAAAACTCTAGACAATATATATTTATATAGTAACTAGCCACTTTAGTTTTCTTATTAATTTTTGTTTTCCAGTTGATTCTTCCTTTCCCAGAGGAAGAAATAAAAACTTTACAAATAGTAATATTTCATAAACTACTTTCAATTACTGTGATTTTCTTTTTGTTTCGTGTCTTATAGAATAGGCTAATTGATTATCTTGATATAACCTAGAATTTGAGGGAATGCATGTAGTATGCCAATATATAATATTCATAATGCATCTCATCATCCTTGCATTTTAATTTTTTAGAATGTATCTTTTTTGGCATTTTTCCGGTGGCATTTTAAACCCCTGTTAGTATTATTATTATTGTATTTTATTTTTTTAAATCCTTTATTTATTTCAGAATATTATGAGGGTATAAACATTTTGGTTACATAAATTGCTTTTGTATCATTTCAGTCAAAGTCATAAGTGTTCCCATCCCACAGATAGTATGCATTGTATCCATTAGGTGTGAATTTACCCATCCCATCCCCTCCACCTGCTTGATATCCAATGAATGTTATTTCCATATGTGCACATAAGTGTTGATCAATTAGTACCAACTTAATGTTGCGTACGTGTAGTGTTTATTTTTCCATTCTTGTGATAATTCACATAAAAGAAAGGTCTCCAGTTCTATTCAGGTTATTAAAAAAGGTATTAGTTCACCACTTTTGTATGGCTGACTAGTACTCCCTGGTATACATATACCACGTTTTATTAATCCACTCATGTACTGATGGACACTTGGGCTGTTTCCACATCTTTGCAATTGTGAATTGTGCTGCTATAAACTTTCAAGTGCAGATGTCTTTATTATATAATGTCTTTTTTTCCTTTGGGTAGATATCCAGTAGTGGGATTGCTGTGTCAAATGGTACTTCTAGTTTTAGTTCTTTGAGGTATTTCCGTACTACTTTCCATAGAGGTTGTACTAGTTTGCTGTCCCATCAACAGTATATGAGTGTTCCTACCTCTCCACAACCACACCAGCATTTGTTGTTTTGAGACTTTTGGATAAAAGTCATTCTCACTGGAGTTAAGTGATATCTCCTTGTGTCATTGTGGTTTTTATTTGTATTTCCCTGATGATTAGAGATGTTGAGCATTTTTTTCACATGTTTGTTGGCCATTAGTCTATCTTCCTTTGAAAAGTTTCTGTTCATATCTTTTGCCTACTTTTTAATGGGGTTGTTTAATTTTTTTCTTGCTGATTTGTTTGAGTTTCTTTATAGCCTTTTATCAGATGTATAGTATGCAAATATTTTTTCTCATTCTGTATGTTCTCTATTCACTCTAATGATTGTTTCTCTGGCTGTGCAGAAGCTTTTTAATTGGATCAGGTCCCATGTATTTATTTATTTATTTGATGTTGTGAATGCTTTTGGGGGCTTCTTCATAAATCCTTTGCTTAGGCTGATGTCTATAAGTGTTTTTCCAATCTCTTCTTCTAGAATTCTTATAGTTTAATGCCTTAGGTTTAAGTTTGTTATTCATTATGAGTTGATTTTTGTGAGTGGTGAGAGGTGTAGACCTATTTCAGTCTTCTACATGTGGCTATCCAATTTTTCCAGCACCATTTATTGAATAGGATTCTTTTCCCAAGTGTATGTTTTTGTCTGCTTTGTCAAAGATCAGATGGCAGTATGAGGATGGTTTTACGTCTGAGTTCTCTGTTCTAATCTATTAGTCTATGGCTCTGTTCTTGTGCCAGTAAAACGTTTTGTTTACTAGAGCCTTGTAGTGTATCTTGAAGTCTGGTAAATTGATGCCTCCCAATTTGTTCTTTTTGCTTAAGGTTGCTTTGGCTATACAGGATCTTTTGTGGTCCCAAAGCACAGAATTATTTTTTCTAGACCTGCAAAGAATGATGTTTGTATTTTAATAGGGATTGCATTGAATCTGTAGATCACTTTGAGTAGTATAGACATTTTAACAATGCTGATTCTGCCAATCCATGAGCATGGTGTGTTTTTCCATCTAGTATTATTATTTTTAATATGTGGAAAATGTAGCTCAATTGTCTATTAGTTAATTGTCTATGATTCTGAGACAATAGATTCACATCCACTCTCACCTCCCTCTTCCCATCATTTGAAGAGCTATCTTTCTCATTTTCATTCACTCTTTTTTGGTTACATATCTATCATTTGCCTTTGAGTTGTCACCTCTGTGGTTTTACTCTATGTTTTAGAAGATCTTCATATTCTAAACATCATAGTTTTAAGCAGACTTCTTCATGTTTATCCTGTGTCCTCAACATTCAGAACAGGGTCTCTTACATATTAGAGTCAAGATCTATGTGTTCAATTAATGAACATGTGCAGTGTTGTTTATGCCATCTAACATGTCCAGTGTAGTCTCTAACTTTTATAATGTGAACTTTCTGGCAATTCTACTTCATCTTAACCGAATTCATTTTCACCTATTTCAATTTATCTTGCTATAGTTGAGGCAGACATTTTTATATGCGCACCTCATCCTTCTTTTCTCATTATAGCAAGCTTTCTTCACCCCATATTGCCAAATAGTTGTCAAATTTTCTTATAATTCCTACACTATCCTAAAGAGTAAATGGAAGAATGTAAAAATGCTGTTCTCTTTTTCCTTTCTGAAGGCCCCAAGTTTGCTTGTTTTTCCATTTATAGGCCCCAAATTCTATAAATGAAAGGGATATGGCTAGCCTTTTACCTTATTCAGTGTCTTTTTTGGTTAAGCACTAGTGGGAGAAATGGGGCATGGTAGATTCATATAACAACAAGCTTAGTTAGAAGTTTTTCCTGTGACTCTGCTAAACTGAGTTTATCTTCTCTACTATTCTCACTATTTGGTTCTTGGATTATCTGAACTAATGCTATTCATGATAATATTCAATTCATACAATTCCCTACCCAAAGTATTTTGACCTTCCCCTTTTTGACTACTACACTTTACCTGTGGAAACAACAGCTTTGACTGAATGCAAGTACCACTGGCCAACTTCATTTATGACTTTATTTCCAGGAATTTGCAGGGTCCAGATAAATTGAAAAAATGTAGGAGCTGGGTGCAGTATAGGATCACTGGGACTCTGGGGCAGAAAGTATGCAATGGGACAGAAACAAAATGAACACCTTTTTTGAGGCTGACAACACTCTTATATTTCATAAAATGAAACATAGATGTATTTTCTTAATTCAGTTTCACTGACTGAGTAAATACTCCAGTCAGTGAGTAAATACTCCAAAGATTCTTTTTATAATTTGTATATAATGTGTAGTTTCAGCTGTTTCATGAGTTGGCAATGTTTTTAAAAAGGTTATTAGATATTTAAATGGGAAGTCTACAAGGCTGTATGAAAGGCACTGTTTAAACCAGAAGTCCACACTTATGCTCATTTTCATGTTCTTATTCTCTAGAAAACTTTTATTTTTCTGATTACCCAAGTTAAAAAATCAAGTGTGGTATAATGTGGAAAATGTATAAACTAGAACATTAAAATTTCTAAATTTCCCATTCTACATGGTGGCCATTGGTAATTTGGTATCTCTCTTGACAGATTTTAATTTCTATGCATGCATAGCAACGTCTTCCAAAATGAAATATGGAGTACTAGACCAGACATATTCCAAGGAATTATGCAAAAAAACATAAAATAATTTTAGCAAGCAATTTGGGCTAAACAGACTTGTTTTGTGGCCAGATTTTTCACAGCCTGTATTATACTGATGTATCTTGTAAATCTCTAAAAATTGAACAAAATATGCATCACTTCCCAAATGATTTGATTTTACAGATTACGTAACTCATTTTTTGTGGATGGAATATTTCATTAACATACTTTGAAAAATACTGCTTGGGTTATGCTATACATATTCTTCTGTAATCTGCTTTTCATACTCAATGCATTATTATTATCATTTCATAACAATGTACTATTTTCTAAATCTTTAATATGGTTGCATCTTACTTCAGTGAATGTATACTTCATAATTATTCAACAAATTGGCTATTTGACTAATATTTTGATTGTTTTTAGGTTTTTGATATTAAATACACTCCTGTAATCTTTGTCATTTCATCTTTGCCTGGTTGCTTATTATTTCTTCAGACAAACTTCTAGAAGTGGAATTGATACATAGAGTCAAATGTCCATCCAGAAAGATAGCACCAATTTTGAGCCTCCCATCAACAGCAAATGAGCACAGCAGGTTCTCAACACTTGAAAACAATATCTTGAGCATTTTAACCTATACTAATATAATAGGCTAAAAAAAATTCATTGCTATTTTAATTTTGTTTTCTCATTTTATCAATTTTAAATACATGTAAGTGCATTTTTTATGTTCTTTGTTTTTTGTATGTTTTTTTCTTTCATTAATCACTCATAAATTCCATTTATTTTTCTTATTTCAGTGTTTTTTTTTTTTTAGAATAAACAATAGTATTCTTTTATTTTAAGGATGACTTTTGGTATTTAACATTTTCATAGTTTTTGCTATTTGTCACTTGCCTTTTATAGTTCTTATAATAAAGTATTTGTATATATATTTGCATGTATGTATATAATGTATATAACATTAAAGTGGTCAAGTTTATATTTTCTTAAATTAACCTGATTTCAGTGCCATTTAAATACTATCATTTCAATTTCTATCCCTTTTAATTATAGAGTACATAAAGCCATTTTCTTATAATTTCAAGAACTTTTACGCTTTTAGAATACATACTTAAATGATTAAGTTAAAGTTGTTTTGATATACAATACTGCTTGTTTGATTTTTGAACCTAAATACAATGTTGTACCTTGTTTTATTCCAATTTATCTTATGGGATTTAGTGCTATTTTATCATGGAATTTTGTTTTGAACATTAATTCTGTGGTTTATGTTAAGAATTATTGCTTTTGGCTCTGTTTTTTTCTGCTTTTCCATTCATATTTTTAATGACACTATAGAGCAACAGAATAATTTCTTATGCAAGAATTCTCAAAGTACTTCATATTCTGCAGTGTGAAATGTCAGATAATGATCACAGGATACTAAGTACAAACATACCATTATTGAACCTATATTTTGCCATTAGAGCTTCCTAAATTCAACAGTTTCTATGTCTACACTGTTTGTTGATTTCTCAAACAAATAATTCTATTTGTAGTTGCTTTTGCTTTTCCAAAATCATCATTGACTTCTCCAAACAGTTGCCTCAATGAATTTGTTATAAATCTTAATTAGTTCTTATGTTTAGATAATCAAGTTGCAAGAAGTGAATAACAGATCTGAGGGGTAAAAAGAATCCAAAAAACCTTGGCCATGTAGTTTTCATCCTGGCTTGTTTCTCCATTGTCAAATCATGACATATTTGGAGTAACATGACAATCACTAAACTGACTCTTCATCCTTTAATTTCTAAACCTGAGAGTGTGCTTTGCCATGTATACATAGCCATAATGTTTTTTTCTCTGAAATTCTGCTCATGCTACTCAAGGGTCTAGAACATCACCACCTGCCCTGTGCACCCTCAATAAATATTAATTACCACCACTAATTAGAAATGTTGACACATGTGTTTCTAATTACAATTGAGGTTACATCTGAAGAGAAGAGGTTTCAGTTAATTAAATATCAGGGAATATTTTCACAAGTTTGGAGACATTTGACAAAGCAATCAAGTCCAAAGCATATTGTGAAAGTTTTTGAGACATAAAATATGGCTTTAACTATTCCAAACGAGAAATGTCCCTGCTTTGGAACAGGCTATTTAATACCCTAGGGGCATATGTTTTTCTTTCCTATAACCTTCTATTAACCTTTATGATGATTTAAGAGCTTAAATGGAAAATTATTATAAATATAATTTATTATTATTTATAAGTGTTAAAATATTCTGTGTGCTGCCATGGTTCTGAAGACATTGAGATGATGAAAGAAAAATAAATAATTAAAATGATGTATAATCATTGTAAAAAATTTGAAAAACAAAATTATTCCCTTGTGATGAATCAAATGTCCTACTGTGGTCCCAGGAAAGCTTCTGGTTAGAGAGTACACACTATTTTCCCCAGTGCTACAGGGTTAATTATGTTTTTTGTAGACTCTTGACTGGCTTGATACATGCTGGAAAACAAGCCCTATGCTCCTGTTACTCTAACTAGGACAGAGCTTCTTGGAAAACTGATCCTGTGCAACATTGTGTAATTGTATGGATCTAATGGGAAATCATTCTATTGGGTTTATATGCAATTGCATCATTGAATTTCTGTTTTTACAGCCAAAAAATAGGCAAAATATTATTGTATTGGTATATCAATTGACACTGTAATATGTAAGGAAGAGCACGGGGATAAATTAAGAATCAAAATTGGATACCGTATTACACAAATGTGTGGGAGCATATCTCCTGTATGCAAAGTATCATCACTTAATTCACATTTTAAAAGGTATCCATAATTTCATTGTGCTCTAAATTAATGAGACCACTCAAGAGAGATTTCACATGTCTGCATGTCTTGAGAGCAAAAAACTGACAAGATTTTTTTCTGAACTATCTTTTGAAGGATGTTTTCACAGCAAAGAGTCTTGGTAGGTACAGGCAGTGTCTTCTGGTGCAGAGGGAAAGTTTGTTCTCTTTCTAATATAATAAGGATGTCTCTCTCCAGTGAAAAATTTGCTTCAAGCCCAATATAAAAATCGATGATTCCTAGGTTTGGTGTTCCTCAGCTGTAACACAAACCAATGCCCACTGAGCATCCACCTGGGCCACTTGCCATCACCCTTATTTGATTTTGAGAGCGAAGAGGATTGACAAAAATAGAAAGCTCATATTGCCCACTCTGTAGTGAAGAATAAAGTCCATTGTCTCTGAAATAGGAGGCTCATGTCTTCTGCCAGCATCTATGACGCTATGGCAGGCTGAATTTTCAGCTTGCAATTAGAGTGAAATCTCACCCTTCATAATTCTTGGCAACCACATTTTTAATGTATGTTCAGTTATCCCAGACATATTTTATGAGAGAATTGAAAGAATTAAAATATTTCTGGAATAGAATGATGGTCAAAAATCAGAAAAGGGGGAATTCAAGGAAATTAAGAATTTATAATTTGCAAAAGATATGTCACTACTTTTTAATTATTTGTATTTAATATATTTTATGATCTATTTATGATGACCTCACAAAAATGAATTGCGTTGGAAAACCACTTTAGCACTTCTAAATTTTTTATAACGTATGCATTATCTTTTAAGTTACCATTCATCTTCTTTGAATTAAAAATATATCTTGTTAGAATACAGACTATGTCTCCTGTAGGTTTCCTATGGCATTGAAAAAACTTAAATTTCTTATTAAATAATTAATAGTTTCAAAACCTAATAACTACTTCAAGATATAATGCTGATTTTAAATTGCTCCTCCAAAACAGGTAGTGACATCATGTAAAACAAGTTTTCCAACATCTTGATTCCTAAAAGAATATTCAAGAATAGAAATTAACAGTTCTTTAAAAGGAAGATATTTATAAACTCTACATTTCAGAAACTATCTTGACTTCTTTACAGGTGCTGTTATAGAGTGGGTATTACTTGAGTAATCTATTATATCCTGCAGTATACAAAATAAATAATTAAACTGAATAAAAAGACCTGAATAGTACAATTAAATTAAATTCTAGTTTTTCATAATATTTATTCTTAGTAAAATAGGCATTTTTATATATGCAACCAAAACTATAAGTAAAATTCATGAATATGTGTGAAATATCTGTTTAGGGTTTATATCTTATTCCAGAGATTAGTTTATTAAAAAATGTCCATTCTTACAGATACAAATATTTGACTGTTTAACATGAAAAATGCACTTTAAAATACTGTCTTTCTCTCATTCTGAGTCTAATTCCTAAATATTGATTTATAAACACATTTTGGAACATTTTTCTCCATGGAAGAAGCAAGGAGGTTGTGAAGAAGAGATGGATCTATGAATCTATAAATTGGTCTGTTCTGAAAATGCTAACTTTACGTACATTAGATAGAAACATGCAGACCCCCAAAAAAAGACATTGATTTTCAGGAAAGAGAGCAATGTATTTTTTAGAAAATAAATTTATTCTGGTATGACAGTTTTTCCAGAATTTTCTACAAATTTTCTCTAAACTGAGAAGGATGCACTAAGTCACAGTAAGACTATGGATATCTCTGTTCATCTTGTAGCTACAAGTAGGATCATAACTCAAGTATGCAGTGAAATATCACCTACTTTTGAGTACAGATGGAATTGAAAATACATAATATGAATAAAGAGGCTTCTCTCCTAGCAAGGCAAAGGGCAAATCCAGTTCACTAGCAGAGTTAGATTTTATGAAGAGAAAAATATTTCACTCCAAAGTAAAAATAAGAGTTGTCCTCTTAGTAATAATTCAGACTACAACAAGCATAAAGATCATAAATTCTTACAGAATAATAAAAATCACCCGGGGGGGGGATGGCAGACTAGGAGCAGCCTGCACTCCCCACTCTCACGGAGAGGATCAAAAGTTACAGGTAGAGGTTCACCCGCAGATGGATACTCTGCTACAGAGCATTGTAAGTCATTAGAGTAGAGACTGGAGACACTCAAAGTGGGGGAGAGAGAGGTGAGGTGAACCACTTGGCAGGATCAGGAGATACCAGGGGAAGCATCCACATGTGGGGACAGGTTAGGAGATAGATCCCCAGGACTCCACACTCTCCCAGGGGACACTGCAACCTGAGCTGTGAATGGGCTCCCCCACCACAGCAGACCTCCAAATTGATCAGGGAGCTGCTTGAGACTGTGCAGCGGCATTGCACCGGAAAGCAGGGACAGTGACGTACTGCCAGCTTCTGGTCTCAGATCACTACAACATACCTCATTCTGCACCTTCAGCTTCATAACGCCCAGTCTGCAGAGATTGGCTTCACTGCAGCTGCCTCCACATTACCCCTGCCAGGCCAGGGAAAGAGCGGAGAGGCCGGGCATTCTCATGCACACTGTGACTGTGTCCCATGCACTCTCCCCAAAATCCCCCAACCATCACTCTCCTAGGGATCCAAGCACAGCAGGCACTCACCAGCCCTCAGCACCTGCTGCCCTCCATCTTGCCATCTTTACTGTGCCACTGCTGCTTCTTGAGTAGCACTGCAATGGCTGGTACAGTTGGACCTGGGTGGAGGGAACCTGCAGCCACAACAACTCCCTGGCAGGATGTGGAATGTCTGCCTGGCCCTGTCACTGCAGCCCAATGAGGCCAGCCTGCCCAGGCACCAGCCAAGTCCCCCTGACCTGTCCAGGCAACTGCCAAGGTCCTGCAACCCATGCAGGAACCCAAGAAGGTCCTGTGATCCACCTCACCATCAGCTGCAGTCCTGCAACATGCCCAGACACCCATGAAGTTCTTGCAACCTGTCCCACGACTGGCTGAAGTCCCACAAAGTACCCAGCTGTGCACCAAGTTCCTATAAACTGCTCCAGGACCAGCTTCAGTCCCAGAATCCACCTAGGTCCCATGACCTGCCCAGATACTGGCCTATGTCCTGTGACCTGCCCAGGTGCCGGCCAAGGTGCCCTAGCATGTCTAGCCACCAACAAAGGTCCTGTGAACCACCTAGGTCCCACAACCTGTCCAGGTGCCAGAAAATGCCCCTTACCTGTCCAGCCACCTGCCAAGGTCCCACGACCTATGCAGGCATCAGTCAACATCCTGCAATCCTCACAGGTACTGGCCAAGGTCCCAGTCACTGGCCAAGGTCACACAGCCTGCCTCTGCGGAGAGAGACTTGCCCAGACCCCTGCCCAAGCTTCCAACAGTGGCCTGGGGATCAACCAACCAATGTGAATGAATATTCCCCAGCACCGGCTTGGACTGTAATGACCACAGGAGAATGGGATAACACAGAACAGCTGCATTACCAGTTCTTAGTGCACCTGCCCATCTCCTGCTGGATCAATAATCCTGAGTAGGATACAAAAGTGCTATCTAGGGGTTGCTCTTTCTTCTAAGTAGGAGAGTTCTCAGCAAAGGAGAACAGGGAACAGGTGTGCCATAAACCTATCAGCCCTAAATTAAAGAAGAGGTTTCAGGTGGGGAAAAAAAAAAACAGTAAACGAGTTCTTCCAACATGAAAAAAACAAGCTAGTTTGACACCACCCAATAATCACAATAGATTCACAGCTATGGACCCCGACAAAAAGGAAATTGTTGAAATGTTAGAAATGGAATTAAGAATAGGAATGGCAAACCAGATGAGTGGGATTGAAGAGAAAGTTGAAAACCAACAAAAAGAAACAAAACAAACAAACAAAATTTCAAGATATGAATGAAAAATATAAAACACTTGCTAAAGAGATAGACAGCATAAGAAAGAATGTATCGGAACTTAAAGAAATGAAATATTCATTTAGGAAATTACATAAAACAGCAGAAACCTTCCACAACAGGCTAGACCAAGCAAAAGAAAAAAAATCTTAAAGCTTTTAAGACAAAGCTTTCAAACTAAGGAGGTTAATCAAAGATGCAGGAAAAAGAATAAAGAAGAGTGAATAACCACTGAGATAAATATGGGGCTATGTGAAGCAAGCCAATATATGAATTATAGGTATTCCAGAGGGCGAATAAAAAGCAAAAAGTATGGAAAACCTATTTGAGGGAATTATTGAGGAAAACTTCCTAGGTATTGCCAAAGATTTATATAACTAGATATGAGATAGTCATTGAATACCAGAAAGATTCATAGCAAATAGAACATCTCCAAGACACATAGTCCTCAGTCTGGCCACAGTAGAAATGAAGGAGAAAATTCTACAAGCTGCAAGATGGAAGGGAAGCAATAACTAACCTACAAAGGAAAACCTACTGGGCTGACAGCAAACTTCTCAGTGGAGACTTTTCAAGGGTCTGGGTTTTGGGGTCCCATTTGTAGTCATTTTAAACAGAACAACTGCAAGACAAGAATTTTGTATCTTGAAAAACTAAGTTTAACCAATTATGGAGAAATAAAGACTTTTCCAGACAAGCAAGCACTAAGGGAATTTGTCACTACTAGGCCTTCCCTAAAGGAAATGCTCAAAAGTGTTTTATACATGTTTTATCTATAGCACAATAGATATCCACCACTATAAAACTAGCCAAAAGTTAAAGTTCACAGCTCTTATAAAACAATAGTACAAGGGGGAAAACAAAACAATGAAGTATCATCTAACATGATGAATAGAACCAAATCCCACGTTTCAAAATTACTACTCAATGTGAATGGTCCAAATGCCCTGCATAAAAGACATAGACTGGCTTAATGGATAAGAAAACACAACCCAAGTTTGTTGGTGTCCAAGAAACAAATCTAACTCATAAGGACTCACACAGACTCAAGATAAAGGAATGGAAAAAAAAATATTCCATGCAAATGGCAACCAAAACCAAGCAGATGTAGCCATTCTCATATCATATAAAATAGGCTTTAAATCAACAATGGTACAAAAAGACAAAGATGGTCATTATATAGTGGTAAAGGGTACAATTCAACAAAAAGACTTAATGATACTACATATACATGCAACTCTCCCAGATTCCTAAAGCAAATTCTACTAGACCTAAGCAAAGAAATAAACAGTAGTGTCTTAATTGCTGGGGACTACAACACTCCCCTGACAGAGCTGGACAGATCACTGAAGCTGAAAATGAATAAAGAAACACTGGACTTAAATGGGACTCTAGAACAAATTGACTTCATGAATATTTACAGAACATTCTACCCAAAACTACTGAATATACATTCTTCTCATCAGCACATGGGACATTTCCTAAGATTGATAATCTATTAAGCCACAAAACAAGTCTCAGCAAATTCAAATAAATCAAAGTACGATGCATCTTCTCAGACCACAGAATAGACCACTAGAAATCAATTCCAAGAGAAACACTCAAATCTATACAAAGTCATGGAAATTAAACAACCTGTTGCTTAACAATCCTCGGGTTAATGATAAAATTAAGATAGATTCCTCAAACTAAATGACAAAGGAGACATGAACTTTCAAATTCTACAGCATATGGGAAAAGCAGTCCTAAGGGGAAAGTTCATAGCCTAAATGCTTACATTAAAAAGATGAAAAGATCACAGATTAAAAACCTAATGTCACATCTCAAGGAACTAGAAAAGAAAAACAAATCAAACCCACACAGCCAGAAGAAGAAAACAAATAATAAATCTCAGAGCAGAACTAAATGAAGTGGAAATAATAAAAAAACTGAACAATTAAATAAATAGTTGGTTGTTTGAAAATATAAAATGTCAATAGTATATTAGCCAGATTAACCAAAAATAGAAGAGAAAGGACTCAATAAGTTCAATTAGAAATGAAAAAGGAGACATTACAATTAAAACCACAGAAATATAAAATACCATCAATGAATACTACAAAAAACTTCATGCTAACAAACTAGAAATCCTAGGGGAAATGGATAAATTCCTGTCAACACAAAAAATCTCAAACCTGACTCAGGAAGGAATAGAAATCCTTAGCAAAACAATAATAAGCAGCAAAACTAAAGCATAATAAAAAAATCCCCCAACAAAAAAAAGTCTCAGACCAGATGGATGCACAGCCAAATTATGACAGACTTACTAAGAAAAACCAGTGCCAATCCTACTGAATTTTTCCCATAACATTGAGAAGGGAATTCTCCCTAACTCATTTTACAAAGTCAGTGTCATCTTGATACCTTGATACCAAAACCAGGAAAGGACACAACGAAAAAGAAAACTATAAACTAGTTATGAACATAGATGCAAAAATCCTCAACAAAATACTAGCAAACTGAATCCAATAGTACATCAAAAAGATAATTCTCCATGATCAACAGGGTTTCATCCAAAGGATGCAAAGAAAGTTCACATACACAAATCAATAAACATGATTGACTACATAAACTGACACAAAAATAAAGACCATATGATCATCTCAATAGATGCAGAAAAGGCAATTGATAAAATTTATCACCCTTTCATGATTAAAGCCCTCAACAAACTAAGCATAGAAGGAACATAAAAATTATAAAAGCAATATATGGCAAACCCCTAACCAATGTCATATTGAATGGAGAAAAGTTGAAAGCATTCCCCCTAAGAACTGTAACAAGACAAGTGTGCCTACTGTCACACCACTTCTGTTCAACATAGTACTAGAAGTCCTAGTTAGAGCAATCAGGCAAGAGAAAGAAATAAAGGGCATCCAAAGAGGGAAAGAGGAGGTCAAACTATCCCTGTTTGCTAACTATATGAACTTGTATCTAGAAAACTCTAAGAACTGTCTCAAAAGACTCCTAGAATTGATAAATAAATTCAGCAAAGTCTTAGGTTACAAAATCAATGTACACAAATCAGTAGCATTTCTATATACTAATAGCAATCAAGTTGAGATTAAATTAAAAGACTCAATAATATTCACAATAGCTACAAAGAAAATACTATATCTAGGAATATACTTAACTAAGGAGGTGAAAGATCTCTACAAGAACTAAAAAACACTTATGAATGAAATTGCAGATGACATAAGCAAACAGAAAAAACATCCTTTGTTCATGGATTGTCAGAATCAACATTGTTAAAATGTCCATACTGCCTGATGTGATGTACAGATGCAAGGCAATCCCCATCAAAAAATGTCATACTTCACAGATATAGAAAATATAATTCTAAGCTTTGTCTGGAACCCAAAAAGAACCTGAATAGCCAAAGCAATACTTAACAAAAAGAAAAAATCTGGAAGCCTTGGCATCACATTACCTGACATCAAATAGTACTTCAAGGCTGCAATAACCAAAACAGCATACCACTGTTTTAAAAGTGGAGACATAGATCAATGGAGCAGAATAGAGAATACAGAAATCCACCTCTGTAGTTATGACCAACTGATCTTCACAAAGCAGACAAGAAGATACACTAGAGAAAGGAAGCCCTATTCAATAAATAGTGCTAGGAAAATTGGATAGCCACATGCAGGAGAATAAGCAAGACCCTCTCCTTTACCATATACAAAAATTAATTCAAGATGGGTAAAAGATTTAAATGTAAAGCATAAAACCACAGAAATTCTAGAAGAAAATGTAGGAAAAACTCTTCTAGACATTAGTTTAGACAAAGAATTTATGACTAAGGTCCCAAAGGCAAATACAGCAACAAGAATAATAAATAAATGGTACTTAATTACCTTAAATAGCCTCTGCACAGCAGTGGAAATAACCAACAGAATGAATAGACAAACTACAGAATGGGAGAAAATATTCACAAACTATATACCCAACAAAGTACTAATATCCAGAATCTGCAAAGAATTCAAACAGATCAGCAAGAGAAAAACAAACAACCCTCTCAAAAAGTGGGAAAAATATATGAACAGAAGTTTTGAAAAGAAGATAGCCAATAGCTAATAAACATATGAAAAAAATGCTCAACATCACTAATCATCAGGGAAATGCAAATTAAAACTACAATGAGCTACCATCCTACTCCTATCAGAATGGGCATTATTAAGAAGTCAAAAAACTATAAATGCTGATGTGGATGCAGAGAGAAAGGAAGCTTATACACTTTTGGTGGTCCTGCAAATTAGTACAACCTCTATGGAAAATAGTATGGAGAATCCTGAAAAAATAAATGTAGACCTACCATTTGATCCAGCAATCACACTGCTGGGAATCTACCTAGTGGAATAAGTCTTTATATAAGATGACACCTGCACCCAAATGTTTATTACATCACAATTCACAATTGCAAAGATGTGTAATAAACCCAAGTACCCATCAATACACAAGTGGATAAAGAAAATGTGGTATATACATTCCATGTAATACTACTCAGCCATAAAAAGGAAGGAAATATTGTCATTTGCAACAACTTAGATGGAACTAGAGACCATTATCCTAAGTGAGCTATCTCAGCAATGGAAAACCAAACATCATATGTTCTCACTCATAAGTGAGAGCTAAATAATGGGTGCATATGGGCACACAGAGATATAAAGCACATTGGAGACCAAGAAGGGGGGAGGATTGAGGGATAAAAACTTACCTCTCAGTTACAGTGAACACTCTTCTGGTAGCAAGCATGCCAAAAACCCTGACTTAAGTATTATATAAGGTATTCAGGTAACAAAAATATGTATACCCCCTTAATATCTTAAAATAAGAAAAAATTATAAGAAAAAATCACCTGATTAGGTGGGGTCACTTATCCCTCCATGTGCATGAATTTTAGCTCCTTTCCTTAGAGCGGTTTTCTATAGACCACAGGAAAAAATGCCAGGAGAACATCAAGCCCCTAAGGGGACAGGAAGCTAAGGGCAATCTTTCCCTATTTCACATTGTTATGAGAGCCTGACCTGTTTTTAAGTTGAACATGTTTTGTTCTTAGCATCCACTGGGGGAAACACTGCTTTCTAGACAAAAGAAGACTGAAAGACTTAAGCCTCAGTGCCTTTAAATGCCAAAAGAAAACTCAAACTGAAATCTTCTATATTTCAGTACTAGGCTACAGAAAATTAATGGAGAATATGTAGGCCTTAATTCCCTTTGTAGAGTGTTGACACACAGTCTATCAGTTGAGCTTGAACATTAGTTGGACTATAATACTTTAAAAATGACTGTACATTAAAAGATAAAGACAGAGGATATATATATTTATACATTCAGAATTTAACCAGAAGAAAATGAGGTATTCCAAACTTTTAATTTGTAAGTTCTCTGTAATGTTAAATAAAAACTTTGGAGGGAATAAAAAGAGAGGACAAGAGAATAAATAAATTAGTTAGACAAGTAGAAGGACCATAACAGATGGGAAAAATCTAGAAATGCAGTAAGCATTCAAAAACATTTGTTGAAGCATTCCTTGGAAAATAAGTAAGTGAAAAGCATGAACTAGTTAAAATTGTGTTGTGTGGCTGATGTAATAAAGGCTTTCTTGCTCTTATTGGCCATGGCATGAACTGGTATCATTTCTGGTGATAAACTTTTTTCTCTGGAGAATCTAGTCTTTATTTTGAAGGTGATCAGGCTAGGCAGTTGAGAGAGGTACATAAAAAGTGAGATGTGTCATATGGCTGGAAGAATATCATCCTGTGCCAATAGCTTGAGACATTCTGCCCATTTTGCACGTGTTCACTCTTGACAGAATACTTTTCACTGTTTCAAAGGAAGCAGAAAAGCAGTGGGAGGAAAAAAAGGCTTTGGCCATTTAGCATCCAGGGATCTCTCCCAGTGCCAATGCTTCAGCAATCATTGATTTTGCTACGATAATTTTACTTCAGTCATTCTAGACATTTTGGATACAATCATAAGTGATTTGTTGAAATTATGAAACATGAGAAGAGAAGATAATATAGCAATAATGGAGGTAATCATTGTTCTGATTCTTTATATCATCTTATATTCTATGTACAATACATTACAAAATTTTTGGAGAGGCAGGACAAAATCTGAACACAGAAAGCCAAACTACCTTAACTTTATATTAATACAATAAGGAGGATACATGCTTATAGATTGACATAAAGTCCTTCATGTCTATTTAGTTATATTCTGACTTTCATTACCCAAAACCAATCCCATTATCTTCAACAAATGGGCATGCAACTATTTAAGGGCAGAATGTGCTTCAAAATGCATAAACTATGAGCAACTGTAAGAATGATATGCTTTTATTTTGTTGGGGTTTTCTGGTTAGCATCAACTATAAAGAGTAGTTCAGATGGTTTGCACATGGCATCCAAGCCCCAGATATGTTTATTGGAATCAGTACACGCTGCACATATTTGTTATTCAACTAAATGGACCCTGACAACTATAAAGATAAGTAATAAAATTAATAGTGCATTCATCAGTTTGAGCTACCTAAACTATTCCTAGATGTACAAACATTTAACTATGACATTTGTTTGCTGTACCATTAATAAAAGAGTTATTGTTTTGAAGACATTATACTATTGTGAATTATAATTAAAATCATTCTGTTTAATCATTTTTCTTCATGGTACTCATGTCTGCAGTCTATAGAAAATCCACCAGTAACCTCAATATCTAGAAATTTTGAAAAAGCCAATGCCTACTGGTAATGCAAACACATTACAGAACTTGCATTTGCTCCACCAGTCATTGTTTTAGTTGTGTTATCTCCTCTAACTGTACTAATTATCCTGGCAAGAATGAAGTAAAGAATCAGGAGTCACATGAGAGAGAGATTTGAAACTCTAAAACCAGTAATTCCTTTTTAATATCTATCCTGATTCCAGGAAAATAAGGTATTTTTACTTGTGGAGATTAATGACATTAATTTGTAATTGGCATTTACCTTAGACTTTCATAGAATTGAATGGAATTTTTATTCAAAGGAAACAAAAATAAATCAAGATCTACTAGAGAAGAGGAGCAACTACCAATTACATAAGAGTTCCCAGCTACTTCAAGTTGTCTACTGCCCTAGACTTGTGTCTAGTCTAGGGCAATATTTCTCAGAATTTATTGTGCGTAACAGTAAACAAAGAAACTCATTAAAGTGAAGATTCCTAATCCCACTAAAAGAGATTTTAATTCAGATGGTCTGGAAAAGAACCTAGGCAGCCACATTTTCATATAAGTGTCTCAAGAGATTCTAGTACAACGAAGTCACAGATGTTGATAAACATTGGTCAATTGACTCATTTAGAACATGAACAAGACTTCCCGTGCATCAGCACCAGTCTAGATGAGAGCATCAGAAATGCCTGCTGGACTAGACAGAAGCCTGATCAGAATACAGGGGGTGTTTCTCCAGCATCTTGGAATAGCCCTGCATTACTTACATGTCTCTGTGCATTCATGTATATGTAGAGGAAGCCTGTAAAAACTTGTTATAGATTTGTGAGACTGTTGACCAGCTTTATGAGATAAAAAATGTCAACCTCATTATGTCAAATTAAGAGAATGTTATTTATGCCAATGGCATGTTTTTTCTTTCTTTTTGATATATTTTTAAATGATTCTTATGGTTTCTGAAGTTCTGTAATCAAATATTGCAGCATTTGAAGCTGGGTTTAGCCTGTGGTATTTTTCCCAAATAAAGGTCTCTTGCTTAAGACATGCTGGGTTAAAAGGAAAAAAAAAAAAAAATTAGATACTCCCTTCTGGTTTTTAATATCACCAATAGACAGAATTTGAAAATTCATCCAATGAATTGTGTTTCCTAAAATCATATTATCCTTCATTCTCGATCAAAAACTCTTTCCCTAGTTCCTACTTGTCGCAAACTCACTACTCTACCTCTCTTCTTCCCCCAAACACCGGGGCTGGTAAAAGATGATTATTCTTTTTTTTTTTTTTTTTTTTTGAGACAGAGTCTCGCTATGTTGCCCGGGCTAGAGTGAGTGCCGTGGCGTCAGCCTAGCTCACAGCAACCTCAAACTCCTGGGCTTAAGCGATCCT
>CM052441.1:54991515-55019402 GCA_028533085.1 Varecia variegata
CTTTCCAGATTCCTAGTTTTCTCAAAACTCTTTCAGCAAGGAAAACAGGAATGTGTTAATGATTAGACCCTATGATTGTTTTTTGTCTGTTTGTTTTTAGAGACGCGGGTCTTGGTCTGCTGTTCTGGCTAGAGTGTGGCTGTGCACTCATAGTTCTCTGCATCCTCCAACTCCTGGGCTCAAGTGATCCTTCCACCTCAACCTCTCTAGTAGCCAGAATTACAGGCGTGAGTCATCTCACCTGGCTCCAAGGATTCCTTTTTAACATTCATATCATTTACTCTTTCTTCATTATTTATAATTTTTGATAATCCAATCTCATTTGTAAACCCCTGCTTCATTTTCATTCGAATACCATTGCCTACTAGTTCTCCTCGCCCATGATTACATTTTTGTAGTCTCTTTTCTATATCTTCTTTGGCCTTTTTACCCATTCTACATGCTCCACCTGGATAATAAAATTATTCTTTTGGCTTCAACTTCCACTACATGGCATGCTTCTGAAATCTAAGGTCCAAACCCAGCCTCTCTCCTGAAATCCAGGTCTGTGTTTGTAGAACTACATTCCTCCAATGAGATTCTCCACTGTGTCAATCAAGACCTTGGCAGGAAGCAGAAGAAACTTTGAAATAGGATTCTGAAAAAAAAAAAAAAATGGTGACATTGGGCAAGGTTACAGAAAACAAAAAAGGGAGATGTTAAGACCCTGAGAAACTAGCTATATCTGGAAGATGCTGGAGTCCTGGAGAAGGGACAGAAATTAACTCTAGACATAGGTCATATTGCTGTGAGTGACATTATAATTATTATACCTCCACATAAAGAGTATTTGTAGACACAAGCCCAGTCTGATACTAAGGAATATTACTCTGCACCAGTCACCTTTCTGCCAAATAAATTCAAACAGTGCACAAAAGAAATAATTAATTCTGTCTGGGTGTGGTGGCTCACAACTGTAATCCTAGCACTCTGGGAGGCTGCGGCAGAAGGATCTCTTGACCTCAGGAGTTCAAGAAGAGCCTGAGCAAGAGTGAGACCCCATCTCTACTAAAAACAGAAAAACTCAGCTGGGTGTGATGGTGCTCACCTGTAGTCCCAGCTACCTGGGAGGCTGAGGCAGGAGGATCACTAGAGCCTAGGAGTTTGAGGTTGCTGTGGGTTAGGTTGATGCCCTGGCAATCGAACCAGGGCAACAGAGCGAGACTCTGTCCAAAAAAAAAAAAAAAAGAAAGAAAAGAAAAAGAAATAATAATGAATTTATCTGGTATTTGACTTTCTAAAGATTATGGCAGATGAGCTATAAGAATCATTTTTCTATAAAGTACATTTGTTACCTTTAAATAGATATCATCAGTGCAATCATCAAATTTTCTTGACCGAAAAATATTTTCTCTAAGTAAACCTCATATTGGACATCATGAAAATATTCTTTAAAAATTTAAATAAACATGTATTGCTTTATACAATAAGAAAATGGCTCTAAATATTATAAAATTGCTAAATTTCTCTATAAGGCCAAATGGAAGGATAATTCTAGTATTTGACACTCTAAATCTAATTAAAATATATTAAGATCTCATTTAAAATCTAAAAAGGTAGTTTTATAGAATATGAGACAAATATCTGATAAGTTAGTTTCTCTTTATTTTTAATCTAGAAAATTTAGAAAACCTTCTGCATCTATACTGTATTTGACTATTAATGACATGGTGATTTATGTTTAAATTAAATCAAATCAATACCTTTTCCCCCTTTAATATATATTGCACAGATCCTTAGGAAAATAAACTTTTGCTATGCTCTTGCACTTGGTAAATACCCACGAACACGTTCTTATTATTATTATCCTTCATGCTATTTACAGAATCTTTTCATTTTTAATATCTATGAATTTTAAAAACATAACATAGAGTGAACTAACATAGTACTTGATTGTGATGGTAATTTTTCTTCAAGATTTTCACCCTTAAAAAACAGAAAAGGAAATCTTCTTCATTCCTCCATTTTTGGATTAAAATTAAAGAAAACTGGGATCTTAATTTCATAAAAAGTACAATTATACAAATGTTTTTGTTCAAAGTTATCCAGAATCATAACAGTGCACAAAGAGATAATAATTGTCTAAATAAGTTGTTTTGTACAGCTATTTTTCCTTCCATTGGGATTAACTCTCTTTGAGATTATTGAGCCTGGAAAATGAGGTAATAGCAGTTAAAATATCTTACTTGATAAACCAAATCCACAATTCTGCAGCTGCCTGGAGAATGTGCGTCATCATTACCTCTCTGCTTAGTTGGTGGATTTAGTCAGCGCTGGCTCTGCTTCCAGAGACCAAGGGATTGCATGTTTCTCATTAAAATGGAACTATGAAGAATTAAAAGTCAAACATGGACACAATTTGTTTTCCAATGTTATATTACAATGTTTAGGCAGGAGAACTTTTACTCATAACACTACATGGTATATAATACCCATGGATTAGCTAAATGGGTGGCCCAGAACACAAGAGAAAAATCGTAGTGAAATAACCATTTGAGTCCCAGAGAATTTTTTAATCTCATGTATTTTCACAGATGGAGAACCTGATCACAAAGAATTTAACTAACATATCCATATTATCACAGAGTTGATTAGTGGCACAACTGGGAGTAGAAGAAAGGTCTTCTGGCTGCTCCGTGCAGAATATAACCAAGAAGAACAAATCATTTCCCATTTGTGTCTCAATTTGTCCATGTTTCTCTCACACACAGGCTAGGCAGAACGTATGTTGAATAATGTCAGAACTTCTAGAGACATACCATCTTGTCTTTTTTAGTGCCAGAAACCTGTCAATTATAGTTTCCAAAACTGCTAAGCAGCTGAACATGTTTTCCTTTCTGGAATTGAAATATTTGGGTGCAAGTAATCGTCAAGTCTCCAAAGTCACTGATGAGCAAGGCAACTTTGGATTTATGTGATTCTGTATGGCTAATAAAACAGTTTCACTTACCTAAATTCAATAATCCTCAGCATCTCAATAGTATAAACCCTTTGTAATGTAAAAACTGTACATATAACCACTGTATATCACTATCAGTTGATTTTAAAAAATAAAATTTCAATAAACTATAAATGATTTTATATGAATTTCTATTTAAGGAATCACAGTTGTGTGAATCTTTTTGAACTTTAAAAATTGGAGTATGTTGACATAGTATTTATTTGATCTACAGAGAACGTCTAGTTTATTTACAGGTTTATGGGTGCTCTACAATATATCTGAATCCATCTGGAGTTAACCAACTGTAGTTTGGAAACCTCTGCCCAATTTAATAAGAACTTACTGAATTGTTGATACTGGGGTGTTGTTATTTTCACTTTTTAACATTTTAATGGATGAGTAAGTAAGATACAATTCAATCTACAGATATTGAGTTAATGAATTCTGACAATTGTATATAGTCTTTCATAACCAACACCCAAAACACGATACAGAGCATTTCTATCTCTGCAGAAGGCTTCCTCACATCCTCTTCAGTCATCCTCTGGGGAGCTGGAATGACAAGGCTCCCCGCTCACATTTGGTTTCTTTGCCTCTAAAGCTCTCCAGCTTTCAGCAGTAGGTATAGATAAGTGAGATTATTTGTTGGCTTGTTAATATTCAAAAATATTTACTGTCTGCCAATTAGTTTCGAGGTACTGTGCTAGCAAGTACAGCGGGAAAGCAAAACTGAGAATGAGTCTGTCAGGAAAGGCTAGTTTAAGGATTATGTGAATGAGGAAGCATTGATGAACAGCAAATCATAGTAGTAGTCACTGGCAGATAAGACATGCTGGTGTAGAGCATAATGCAAAGAGAGGGCTAAGGTCAGGAGCAGAGAATGAATGAGGAAACATGCCCATAGGACGCTGTGCTTAACAGATAAGCTGCTCTGTTATGATGTACTGCGTCAAAGAGATAAGTTGTGTAAAAAGTAAAGAAAGAAGGGCGGTTGTTAATATTAGGGATGCTACTAGAGGCAAAATGAATGAAAAGTTTAAAACACAGAATTGAAGCTGAAGATTGTCCATATTCATTTTATAAGAGAACTAGAGATACCAATGTGAGAAAATCGGGGCCCAAAATAAAAATAAATACATGTGGCATGTGACTGTGGTTTGGATATTCTTGGTTTTATCTAGAGACCAGCAAAAACTGCTGAAGGGTTGGAGTAAGGGGCTCAATGTTATCACTTTTTCTTCCCATTAAACTGAATCTTTTATTTAATATTTGAAAACATAAGCTTCTCTATCCCCCTCTCTAAATCACCTTATATGCTTCTAGGCAGTTCTCACTAACTCTTTTGGAGTTACCCCAATTTTTTCTTGCTCTATCAAGCTCAATCTTATCACCTCAGTGGGATAAACGATCTTCTTTAACTTTGAAATCCAACACTGACATCCTTTAGTCACTCAGGATGTGGGGTAGAATTGGCCTCAGCATCAGAGGTTTACAGGAAGGTATGTAGGATTAAGTGAGCGCTTTTGCAAACTGTGGTTTCTCCCTTCCCACCCTTCCTTTGAGAATCATTAGCCATTAGTTAATGTTTTAAATATGATTTGTTGCTTAAAAACTAGTGTTTGCCCAATCAGATTAGGTTCAAGAAACCTCTAGGTACTTAATTTCTGAGTAATCCGCTCGTATGACTTGGTGCCTTCACTTGGGTCATTTCCCTCAAGTGTGAAGTTCTTCCAAAAGCAACTATTCACACAGTTTCTTGCTAGGTCCCTCCTTAGAAAACAAAACAAAGGAAACCAAAAACCCTATAATGCGCTTTGAATGCACTAATGTTTTTCTACTAATATTCTTTGATTTGCTATGTAGATGTGATTCATACTGCCATAGTGAGAGGTTGCTATGGAAAATGAGATAAGATTTTTTTTAACCAGAGGCTTCATTATTTAATGACTAATTTTATTGATATCTTCCTTTTTCTAACTGTTCACAATTCTAGGGCCATTGTATTTCCTTTTATGTAAATAAGATCATTTTTAAAAGACCTCTGAATTATGAAACAGTACAATGGCAAGAAATGTGATATCCATATTGCCAACAGGTTTCAACAATTACTAAGTGGGGAAATTAGTAAATCTCTCTACACCTGTACCTGGATCTGTTAAAAGGCATAGACTCACCACTACAGGTTGTGAGGTGCTTAGCACAACGTCTGACACAAAGTACATGCTTAATAAGTACTTATCTTCTGTCCACTAAAATACTAAATTTGTGAAGACAGTGATATTTGTCTATTTTATTTTCTTCATTATTCCTGGTACTTATAGGTCTGGAACAGAATTAGAGTTCAACAAATATTTGATGAAATTTAACAATGGAATATGATTGTATATCGCACATGCAAAATGAAACTATGTTGTCTCTGAATATGCTGGATGAATTGACTTTTCTTTTATGTAACACATTTCTCTTTTGAATTGAGTATGATCAGATTAATATTATAAATTTCACAGCTCTCAGTTCATTAACCCACTAAGTGTCTAAGTTAATATCAATGTTATATTATTGGTACACCTGCTACCCACCTTACAAATGTAAAAGTACCCCTTTCTGTGTTGTTAATGGACTTGATCATTACCTTTATGAACAGACAGTGGTGATGTTTCCATGGGCAGAGAATTGCATCCATTTAAATATACTCTAAAATTACACAGTGAAAGTCAATTGAAGCTCAATGGAAATGAGTAACATTGAGGATTTTTGTGATGGCATTTTAAAGCTTTTACATTTCTTTTTAAATTAATCTAAAAAATGTTACATAAGAGCTTGAACATTATCTAAATTTACCTTGCACCATAACTGATTATTTCAGGGCCCTCAGTTATAATAAAGCTAGTATTATACAGTAGGTAAAAGCAATGGCTCTCAGCCTTCAGCAAGTATCAGAATCACCTAGAGGTCTTGCTAAAAACAGATTTCTAGGCCCTGCTCACCAGTTTCTGATTCAATAGATCTGAGGTGAGGACTAAGAATTTGTTTTTCTATGGAGTTTCCAGGTGATGCTGATTTTGTAATTCCAATGAAGCCACTTTAAGAATGACTGAATTAAAGGTTGATATCAAATGATAAATTAACAACTAACTTCAACTATTCAGTCTTATAAAAGGAAGATTTGGGGATCTGTTTTAGAATAATTAAATACCAATAAATTGGGAAAAGGATTAAACATGCTACATTATCTGCATAAGTTTCTTAAGGATTAACTGATCAGAGATGTTTCAGCTCAGATTTAAAAAAAAAAAAAACTACAAAAAAAATGTACCTTTTGAAAACAGAGTTGTCTAACAGTGGAAAGCACTGACTGAGGATTATGAGTTCTTTGTTTCTGGAGGTATTCAATCATAGGTCTAGAACAAAGGAAATTAAAAGTAGGTAAGGATTTAGCACTATGTGGCTTTGGGTTTCTGTTAATCTCAAGCCTATGATTGATTCTAAGAGATTTCCTGAGATTATCTAGTTGAATTAATACTTCCAGATAAGAAGGTATCTAAAACACTTATTTCTGGAAAAAATTAGTTGTGAGTGATGTGTTAGTTTCCTGTGGCTATTGTAACAAATTAACATAAATTTAGTGATTTAAGAAACAGAAATTTATTCTCTCACAGTTCTGGAGGCCAAAAGTCCAAAATTCCAAAACTGAGGTGTCAGCAGGATGGCATTCCCTTTTGAGGTTCTAAGGTTCTTCCAGCTTCTGGTGGCTTCTGATGGCTTGCTTTGTGGCTACATTACTCCAATCTCTGCCTCTGTGACTACATTGTCTAACTCCTCTTTTGTCTGTATCAAAGCTCCCTCTGTCTCATTCTTAAAAGGAAATTTGTGATTGTATTTAGGGCCTACCTAGATAATCCAAGATAATCTCTCTATGTTTAGCTTCTTATCTTAATCACATCTGCAAAGACCCCATTTCCAAGTAAGATAACATTTACAGGTTCTGGGGATTAGGATCTGATATCTTCAGGGCCATTAATTAATCTACTGCAAATGATAAATCCCATCCTTTCTTATACTTTTATGATGTAAATTTACTATGTAAATATTCTTACTTTTATGTACTTTTTTCTACCTTCTAATATTTCGGCTATGATTCAAATAAGGGAAAAGATAGAGGATAATTTTTACTCATTTTTCCTACATAATTGCAGTCATCCATTATAGAGGAGAGAGATTAAAATTTTTGTCAAAACTGAGATTTTCTATAGAGTATAGATAGCATTATATCTTTTTTGATAAGTGTTTTTTTAAATATATTTTCTATTTCAGAATATTAAGGGGGTACAAATGTTGAGGTTGCATATATTGCCTTTGCCCCACCTGAGTCAGAGTTACAAGCATGTAGATCCCCCAGATGGTGCACACCTCACACATTAGGTGTGAATAAACCTATCTCCTCCTCCACCCTCCCACCTGCCCAATACCTGATGAATGTTACTACCATAGGGACAAATTCTTAGAAACACACAGCCTCTGTAGGTTCAGTCAGAAAGAAATAGAATTCCAGAACAGACCAATATCAAGTACCAAAATTGAAGAAGCAATAAAAAGCCTTCCTCAAAAAACAGTCCTGGACCAGATGGTTTCACAACTGAATTTTACCAGACCTACAAAGAATAACTGGTGCCTATCCTGCAGAAATTATTCCACAATATTGAGAAGGAAGTAATCCTCCCCAACATGTTTTATGAAGCCAACATCACCCTCATACCAAAACCAGTAAAGGACGCAACAACAACAAAAATCTATAGACCAATATCCCTTATGAATATAGATGCACAAATTCTCAATAAATCCTAGCAAACCAAATTCAAGTGCTTATCAAAAAAAATAATTCATCACAACCAAGTGGGCTTCATCTCAGAGATTCAGGGATGGTTCAACATACACAAATCTATAAATGTAATTCACCACATAAATAGAAGTAAAAGCAAAGACCATGTGATCCTCTCAATAAATGTAGAAAAAGCATTTGACAAAATTCAGACCCTTTTATGATAAGAACACTTTACAAAATAGTCATAGACAAGACTTACCTCAAAATGATAAAAGCCATGTATGACAAACCCACAGCCAACATCCTACCGAAAGGGGGAAAAATTGAAAGCATTCCAACTTAGAACTGGAACCAGACAAGGTTGCCCTCTATCACCACTTCTATTCAACATACTGCTGGAAGTTCTAGCCAGAGCAATCAGACAAAAGAAGGAAATAAAGGGCATCCAAATGGTGGCAGAAGAGGTCAAACTATCGCTTTTTGCTGACGATATGATCTTATATCTAGAAAACCCTAAAGATTTTGCCATGAGACTACTGGAATTAATAAACAAATTCATCAAAGTCTCAGGTTGCAAAATTAATGTACACAACTCAGTAGCATTCTGATAAGTGTTATGTATAGTACTTTACTCTATTCTGCTTCTATCCAGGATATGAACTCAATAAAACTGATCTGCACCTTTAAGAGCAGACCAAGTCAGCTGCTTTCATGAAAAGTGAGCAAGTGGATATTTGCAAGGTTATTACACTAGTTTTAACAAGTATTTAAATTAAAAAAAATCCCTGTATTATAACTTGAGTACCAAGAGTTATATATAGTAGATCAAGATCAGCAAATCAAATTCATTGAAACTGAAAAATCTTACCACGTATAGCATATTTAGGAACTCAGTCTATGGTTCTGGAATTGTGTTTCTCTGAAATTTCTATAAAAATAAAAAAAATCAAATTTTCCAAATAATGTTTAGCATAGATACTAAACATTTAGATAAATGACCTCATTTTTAATATTTCAAAAGATAACTTGAAATTTTGACAGATAGTCTTTATTAAGCCTGGTTTTCATCTTTTTGATTATTACTGATTAAACATCAAAATTTTAATTAAATCAAATTGTTATCCTTTAAAATTGCCAAGGTGCATTTTTTAACCAGCTTTAGTGAAATGTGCTGCACATGCCATATAATTCTACAATTTAAAATGTATAATTTGGCCGGGCGCGGTGGCTCACGCCTGTAATCCTATCACTCCCATCACCACTCCCAGGCAACTACTATCTACTTTCTGTCTATTATGAACATTTCATATAAAAAACAATGCCATTTGTAATCTTTTGTGACTGATTTCTTTCACATAGCGTAATGTTTTCAAGGTTCATCATGGTGTAATATGGATAAGTACAACATTCCTTTCTATGGCCAGATAATACTCTGTTGTTTCAATATATCACATTTCATTTACCTGTTAATCAGTTGGAAACAAAATTGAGAAATCATTTTTGTGACTCTATTCTTTCAATTGGTAACAGTTAAAATGATAGTTTCATATTGTCTGTTTTGAAGGGATTCTGACCATCCCTTCATTATCTGGAATGAAAACATTATTTAAAAAGAAAAATCTAGAAAACTTGAATAAACCTTTGTTAACAAATAGTTGACAAATCCAAAAGCACAGGTTTATATTATTTCAATCCATCCTAGAACACATGTTTTCAATGTACTAGTTTGTTTTAAAGAGAGAACCAGTTTTCCTACAAATAAGTTGGATTTTAAAGTGAAGGATGCAATAGAATAACAGATAAAGCTAATAACTTATTTTATGTAACAATAATTTATGTATTTCTAGAAGTTCCACACTCAGAACCAAAATAAAAATGCAGCCCCATCTGCCTAGAATATAAGCTGTTAAAAAAAACCAACTAAATTAATAGGGTCATTAATATCAATTAATTTTACTAAAGTGCTACAAAAGATTACATTTATTAAATTAATGCAAAATAATGAAAAGTTCATGTACCACATTACAAAGTTAAGCTAAAATTATAAAATAAATCCTTTCGAACCAAATGCAAATATCTACATTTTTATTCAGCTTTAAATACCACTGCATTTGTTTGAAAGTGATGGGGTTCAAGATACACTACCCTAAAATATGCCACCTTGTCATTTGAGAAAACAGCAGAAGGAAGGTCACTCTAACCTTCCCCCATTCCTTCTCTTCTGAAACACATCATAAAACCTAGGAAGGATTTTATGACCTCTTGAAGCAGGTCATAAGACCCTCCTGTGAGAGGTGCCCTCCCTTTATTGGAGGGGAAAGAACATCTCTGAATATGAAGGGTCATAGAGAAGAATTTGAACAAACAGGCTGTGCCATGTTTATTACTATTAGATCGTACTTTTTTATCCAATCATACTTCTCCACAACTATCCACTTCATCACAACTAGCATAAAAAATACAAAGATTTACCCATGTCTTTAGGTCTTCATTTTCTTATGAAGGCTCCTATGTCATGTTAAACTTATTAAATAAATGTGTATGCTTTTCTTCTATTAATTTGTCTTTATCAGTTTTTTTTTTTTTTTTTAATTCACAGCTAGCTAGGAACTCAAAAAGGGTTGAGGAAAATCTTCTCCTCCCTTACAAAAAATAAAACATTTTTAAAAAGGAAGTGGGCAAACCAGAGTCATTTAGGACTCTCTGCCTTGATTTCTTCATTGTAATACATTGAAATTGGAGTAGTTCATCTTTAAGCCCTTTCCTGTTCTCAAATTCTGTTTCTTATGATACTGAATTGGATATTATTGGATCTCTATTGTGTCAGGGAAAACCATGGCTAGATGTTTAATCAAACTTTGTTTATTTTCCCCAAGGAATATATGTAGTGTAAGTCATATTGCTTTAACCACCAGATTTCAACGCACAGAATTAAGATATTATTTGACCTCAAGTTGTCATAACGTGTGAAAATGCAGTATGCAATTTTATATGCTTTCTTGTGTCTTCTATGCATTCTGTAAGCTTTTCCATTTCCCTTCTTCCCATGGTTATAAATTTCAAGCATCTGAATTTTATTTTAAGTCAATTGGAAACATTAGGTTGATGCGGATTATACACAGGGGATCTGAATGGGAAACTTGTTTATTTCATCCATATGGGTTTATTGTAACTTCACCAGAAAAGCCTGCAAAAGAGCACCTCAGTGAGAGAGAAAATGGCATTATTTTTATTTTCAACTCCAAAAGGGAAAACTAAAATTTCATCCCAGGGAGCATTCCATCTAACCAGATCACTCTTATGTTAACAGAATCCAAGCCACGTGGCACTGTCTTGCACTGCTGAACTTAAAACTACTTATTACTGCACTCCCCTGGAAATCTAATAGAGTTTGAAATTCAGAATACTCAACATCACCTGACAGGTTTCTCATTTCAAATGGTCAAAACTCCAGAGAAATGCAGGAATCTATGACCCCTTTATAATGGCCTGATGATGTTTACTCTACTTGAATACACAAAGGGCCTTGTACTCTTAGTCCCCTTCAGTTGCAGAATCAGGCCAAACAAGGACATGTTTCTTTACGATGCTTTCCCTAAGCTTCAATTGTGGTCATTTGTTACAAGGTGACATTGTCTTTGGTACTGGGACTTATTAAATTCTCTCCTGAATGAGTCATATTGAGGTACAGAATCTGAGATAAGCAGACTTCTTCAGACTGACTTATTTTTCCAATCTAATTCTCTTAGACATTAAGTTGTTTGGAAAGCTCTGAAAGGATAAGAATGGTGTCAGTCTCTGGTTTTCATGCATTGTCAGAGGCTTTGGAGACAGTTTAAGTTAAACAATTTAACTACTTTAGGATATCACAAAAGGAAACCATGGATATCCAAACATCATAGAGAGTGAAAACAAAACACATTAAATAGCGATGAGTTTCATGATTTCTGACATTATGGAATGAAGCTTGAAGGGGTTAGGCATTTTTAACTCTTCAAAGGCAGGGATACTTTAACAGTCAATTCCTAAAATGCATAATAACTTCTCAGCAAATTCAAGAACCAGTTCTAAAAGTTATGCATATTATTTCACTGAGAATCAAAAGTATTCATATTCTGAATTTTTAAAAAAATTAAATTGCAAATAGAGAAACAGAAATATTCCTGATTCAGGAACATATGTATACTTACCTAACTAAATGGATCTATCAATCTATTAAGAGAGAATTTCAATATATCAATAACTACAAATGGAAGAGCTAATTTGGTGAACCTTTTATTGGTAATCATAACATTAATTCTGTGACTGTGCTTTCCTGTCATAATATTATTTACTCCTGATTGCAGCCCAGTGCTAGATATAGATTTTATCTTGTTTTCCTTCGTGTAGACAAGGAAAAGTACTGAAGGACAGAGACTTTCTATTATATTGCCCAAGATCATACAACCAGTAGATGGTAAAATGCAACTCAAACCCTGGCTGCTTTAGTTAGCATGCTTTGTTCCTTACAGAAAGGATTTATAAAATAGTTTTAGGGAACTAGTATTTTATGGATTTCTAGAAAGTGCTTTCTGCAAAAACACACAGCTATCTATTTTCAGGTCTGGTTGTATTAATAGAAAAGCTTTCCTTTGAATTGATTGGTATAAGGCAAATTGATTGTTCACTTTTTAGATATTACGATGACAGCAAAGTTATAGCAACTGACCTAAAGCTAATTGACTTAGTAAAGCTGTGAAAACATTACCTCTTAGAAAAGGGTTAGTTTTGAGTTAGTAAATTTCTCTTTTTACTGAATAATTCTTCAATGGCTCAATTAGATACTGAAGTCCTCTATATTATTAGAAAAACCTGTCCTTAGATGTAAAATCGATTGCCATCCTTTTACTTTCCTTGCTTTAAAGTAGGAAGTGGCAATATTTTTCTGTAAAATGCCATGTAGTAAATGAGTTAGGTTTTACGAGTCACATACGGTCTCTGTCACTTATTCTTCTTTGTCTTTTTTGTTTGTTTGTTTTGTTTTTGTTTTTGCTTCCTTGAGATCCTTGAAAAAATACAAAAAAAAAAAAAAAATTAGTTATGAGCTTTACAGAAATAGGCCACAGGCCAGGTTTGGCCCAAGAGTTCATAGTTTTTAGACCCTTGCCCCGTATGTGTCTTGTCTCCTAGAAGTTGTTTCACGACAGTGATCAAAGTTCATTATATAAAGTTTAAATTTTATATACCCATGTATATACATATACATATAAAATACATACAAACAGATATCTGTAGATATTTTAAAATGTTGTTGACTTGTAAATTCTGTTTATTTTCATACAGCTAACTCATTTTATTTTAGAGTTCAAAGTGCTTTGCGTGCCATGGGATAATCTGTCTTTTTTTTTTTTTTTTATATATGGTCTCCATAAGTATTATTTGAAGATTTTCCAGAAAATATTCTAATTTGGAAGAGCTATGTCAGTGTCTTTGCACTCATTTCAGATGCATTTTCAAATTGGGAAGTCTGCCATCAAGTATAATATATATCGCTAAAAAATTTCAGTGTTTGAAAACATCCCTAACGATCTTTCAACTTTTTTCAATTTTTGTCTTCTAAAATGCCCCTTCTCCTGTGCTGCCAGCATGACATCACTGAGCATGGAGTTGGGGTAAGATAGGTGCTATCAGCTTCCACAAGCTGGTATGCACAGGCTCTACCCACACCACTGGCCTGAATCATTGTTTATGCCCAAAGACAAAAAAATAAATAAACAAAAGCTAGTAAGGGTTGTCTTATTCACATTGTTTCTAGCTCAACTGCAAGTTGTCATTTTCAATCTCTGTGTTCAGACTACAACCAAAAGAGTAATTGGCCTTGGATGCTGAGTTATAATAGTAGAAAATATTTTTAAGCATAGTATGCAAATATTGGATTTGGTTAATTTAATAAAACATTTAACTTTTGTTCAATGGGCAGGAAGGACCTGGATGTCTTAGAGTGATCTCAGGTTTGTGCTATCTCAGGTAATCTAGTGGAAGTGGGGGATCTCTTCCACATAAGTCTTTCAGGGGATAATTGAGGAATAATTTTATGCCAGGAAAAAAAATATTCCCAGTGAGTGTTTCTCGAAACGCTTATATTTTATGTATGCATTTTAAGGAAAGCTCTTTTATTATTCTCATCTCTATCGCATTATTTTCCACATTGTTTTAGAATTATGTGTAGGCTTGGAAGTTTCCCCACTTAATTTTTTAAGCTCTTTGAGGGGTGGAAAGGTTTCTTTTTATAAAATATTTTTTACTGATGCCCACCAGGTTGTATGGCATAGAGAGGATTTTAATGAATATTTTGTTTTATTTATAAATACACAGAGGAAAGCAATTATGTGTGTATGTATGAGTGAAAATGTAATACGAATAGACTTGATTACAGAAATCAAACAAAATGTTATCTGTTAACATTGCTTTTTCATACTCTAAGTTTTATAACAAAAATATCACAATATTCTAACAAAGTGGCAAAATCAACAGATCAAAGTACAGATGCATTCTTTGTCATACATGGAATCCTGCTTCTGATAATTACTTTGCCACTGCTAATTGATTTGCAGGTGCAATCTTAATAACATTCCGAGCATAATAGCAGGTAGATCCCATCAGACTCCTTCTGAGATAGCAATAAGATAGTTTCATTTTAATCATGTACAACAAGCCAAAAATATGATTGAGGAAAAACCTCATGTCTATAGGCAATTCCCTAGGTCTCTTATTCAGTCTCTTCCTATATAATTTGGTTTGGCTAATGGCATTGCTTTGGATGTATGTAAAATAATTTAGTTCATTGTGAGAATATAGAACAAAGATGTCTGACTTCTGCCTCCAGTAATGGTAGCTGCCGACAACTGAAAAATGTGACAAAACATACCTAAAAATTTTCTAAAAGTATACACAAGATAGAGAGGAATTAGTGGATGAAATTTGTCCAGAAGATATATGTTGACTTTGAATAAGCAGATCTCTGTTTTTATTTTATGATGTATAATGAACAAATGATAAAATTCACTTTTTCGTGCAATTTCATGAGTTTTGATGAGTATGTACAGTTGAGTAGTCATTACAGCAATGAAAATAGAGATTTCCGTCATCATCAAAATTTCTCTTGTGCTACTTTGTCAATCTCCTTCCCAGATCCCCATGCCCAAAAACCACTAATCTGATTTTCATCTCTATACCTTTGTCTAACAAGTCACATAAATGAAATCATGCCCTCTGTGCCATACTTCTTTCCTTAGCATAATGATTTTAGATTTATTCAATATTGCATATTTCACTGTATGAATATATCACAGTTTATCCGTTCACCAGTTGATGGGTATTTGGGTTCTTCCCAGTGTTTTGATATAAAAAAATAAGACTACTATAAACAATACTGCACAGTTGTTTATATGAACATAATTTTCATTTCTCTTCATTAAATGGCTAGG
Organism: Varecia variegata; assembly: GCA_028533085.1. Lineage (NCBI taxonomy): Eukaryota > Metazoa > Chordata > Mammalia > Primates > Lemuridae > Varecia > Varecia variegata. The sequence goes on from CM052441.1 coordinate 55,006,784, forward strand.
ACTATGATTGTATATTATATGGGAAGTGTATTTAACCTCATGTAAGAAATTACTATGCTATCTTTCAAAGTAGCTATACAACTTTGCAACCATCAGCAATGCATCAGTGATTCAGTTTATTCCATGTCATCACCAACACTTGGTATTGTCAGTTTTCTTTATAATTTTAGTTATTTTAAAAGGTGTGTAGTGGAATTTCATTGTGACTTTATTTTGTATTTGCTGAAAACTAAGGATGTTGAGTATATTTTTCATGTATTTACTTGCTATTCATATATTTTTTCTACACATATTTGTCATTGATGTATATGATTCTAAATTGGAGGGGCAAATCCTCCATAGAGTTTGGGTAGAAATAGGGAAGAATTCAATGAAGAGCTTTTGTTCTAATCTCATAAGCTCCTCTATAATTCTCTTACTTGCACTGATAATAAGAAAAGATTGAGGAAGTATCAAATATAAAGCAATTTTCAAAGAGTGATAAATAACATTATTAATAGTGAAAGTAGACATCTTCGAATTGTTTAAGACATAAAACAAATGACTTTAAATGTTTTACTTTAAGTGTAACATTGGTTATTTGTTTTTAGATCTTTTATTTATCATGTTAAATGTAGTTTTAATTAGAACTATTTTTTTAAGGAATTGATGTTTAATTTAGCCAAATCATATTTTGCAATCTATTGAGATTTTTTTTCTTCTTTGAATTAATGATGTGATGAATGCTACAAATAGACTTCAGAATATTAAACTGTGCATTGAGAAATAAAGCCAACTCTATCATATTTTAAATTTTTTTAGTACATTTGTGGATTAGATTTGTTAGTTTCCTTTTAAGGATTTTTGCATTTGTGGCAAAATCCCCCATGCTTGCTTTGTTAAAGAGCCTTGGTTTATTTGAGCAGCAATGAGCCCAGCTAAAGGATTACACTGCTCAGACTTTCTTGATCCTAGCTGTGGCCTTGTAACAAAGTTGTGTTTATTTATTCATTACAAGAAATATTGTGTGTGACTTCTAGGAAATCTTCTTAAATGGTTCTCATTTAGCTACGAGATACACCCCTTTGTCCTTCCCCTCTTCTCTTTTTTCAGCCTGGAACTTGTACATTTGGAGCTCCAGCACCATTCCAGACTATGATCTGAGACAGAAGCCTCATAGAAAAGAGTGGAACAAAAAGGTACCATGAACCGGGTCCCTGACATTTCTGCAGCTGCCATACGAGTCCCAACTTGCCTAGGTTTGGGCTACATTTATACGAGAGAAATAAACTCCTATGTTAAGTGTAATTTTGCATTTTCTGCTGCTTCATTTGAACCTAATCCTAGTAGATTAGGTTCATTCATAGTCATAAGTGAGACTGGTCTGCAAATTTCAACTCTTTAGAAATCTATGTGATGTTTTTGATACAAGATATGCTAATTTTGAAAAGTAATCAGGATACTTTCCAGGAAAATCTTAGTTCTGAAACAAATAAAACATTTTCCTGAAATTGTCAAGCATGGTTTTAGAAATAATGCTTAGAGTAGCCCCATCTTTAGATTTCAAGCATAGTTTTAGAAATAATCTTGGGAAGTCTTTTCTTCGTTTAAATATTCCCCTTCTCTATTTTTTAAAAATAATCTGTTTCATTCACTTTATTCAAATTATGTGCCATTCTAACGTTTTATCTCTTCTGTTATATATTCATTTATAATATAAATTTGATCATTTTACCAGATTAAACTTGACATATGTTTATAAAATGGACACTTTTGACCTAGTCCAAAGACTTGAATCCTGATTGGCCTAATTCATTCATCTTTGTCCCCTTCCTTTTTCCATTGATTGGCTTGCCATAGGCAGGATATGTTTTTATGGCCAAAAGGATATGAAGGGAAATATACTGGGGAGTCTCTTGGACCGGTTTTCCTGTGCTTCAAAAATGACACAGAAAATATACATTTAGATGTCATGTATGGAAAGGGGATTCTGGGAATGTATGGCCGTGTTGTATACATCAGTAGAGCTTACCTTTGATAAAAAATAACATACAGAGAGAGTAGAGCCAGCACCATTATGGGAAAACTGACTACACCATGCTTAGAGTAGCCCTATCTTTGGATTTAATGCTCTGTAAGATAATACATTTTCTCATTGATCTAGTCAATTGATTCAGAGTTTTCTTGACTTGTAGCTAAAGGCTTCTTTATTATTTTCTAATTTTTCCTTATGTCTATTTCTTCATGTTTTAATCTATCCTGTTGTTCTTAGGTTCATTTCTGTGTTCTCTAAGTTCTCAAGTTGCTTATGAAATAAAATTTGCTTTATTGATTCTGTATTTAATATACTTTCCTCTAAATACAACTTTGGTTGATGTTTATTAGTTTCATGGATAAAAATTATTTTTATTAGGGGAGAAAAAATGGCAGAGTAAAGGTGACCTCCTGGCTCCCTACTTCCAGAGAAAGAGGAGAAGAACTCGGTTTGCTACTCGCGAGTGGATTGCTCCCCCACAAGAACAGTGTTGTGAAACCGCAGAGAAACAGTGTGGGACACACAACACAGGGGAAAAAAAAGGTGAATGGGAGATAGGATGGGGAAGTCTGGAGAGTGGAAGATAAACAATAGAGAACAGAGCGTGGAATGGCTGCACCCGCCTGGCCAGTGAGTGCAGTGGGATCTGACCCACAGGAGACGGTCCTGCTTCCCCACTGACCTCCACACCCACCCAGACAGAGACCTGCCTGAAGTCGTTGCAAAATCGCGGCAGTAGATGTAGGGCTCTGTGGAGAGGAGACAACAGTGGGAAGCATCTTGAACTCCCTGGAACTCTGTGCTGGAACTGCACTGGGCGGGAGAGAGACGGGTCTGAGCTGCCACTTGAGGGAGTTAGGAGACAGGCACCTCCCCTCTGGCAGTCAGCAGGACCAGATCAAAGGAGGTGAACACTGAAAAGGGACTCTATCCTGGAAAGCACTGCAGGCGATTAGTCTGGCTCAGGGCAGGTCAGAAAGTACAAGACGTCCTGCCGGACAGGCACGAGATTGTGGGAAGGTGACATACAAGAGACAGCAGGTGTCTTGTTGACTCAGCTCCCTAATCTGGCATCTGCCAACTCCTGAACAATCACCCCTAGCGCTAGCGCTCTGCAGGTGGGCAGCCGCCACTTTTGGGGTCCACAACCCAGATGCTTTGGTACACTATGGTTTCTGGTGGCACCCTTCCTCCAGCCCCAGCACTCTCACAATAGGCTCCGCCCTCCCACCACCTGTAGTCAACTAGCCAGGCCCCTTTTGATGGGTGAATTTTGAGTGTTCCCCCAGTGGTGGGAGGCTGGCACTTGAGGGATTCACAGGCACAGGGGCGCTGGGCGGACTTGGGCATCACCCCTCCCCCTAGTGCAGCGACTTTTGGGCTGACAGTGGTAGGCTCCACCCCTGGAGGTAGTAAGAGGCAAGAAAAGCCACTTTCCCTGTGCGACTGGTGTGAATCTATGGGGCCTTGGCACAGATCAATAGTTTAGAGCCCAGTGACTTGGCCTCTCAGACCAGCTTAGGTCATCCAGTAGGATCATAACTCTGGGGCCTGATCTCCACATCTGGGTAGCTGACAATAGTGGGGCTCTCAGTCAGGGAAGGAAAACCCTGACCAGAGGCCACAGCAAGTGCACCAAGTAACCCCTCCCCTCAGGAGCAGCCTCCCAAGTTTGGTGGAAGAACCCTGAACAACATATTAGGGGCTCCTCCTAGTGGCAGATCAAGCAACCACAGAAGCACACACATCCAGGCTGGTAGGCAGCAGCTGCCATCTGCCTTGCTCCTACCACCACTTTAAGGAGGAATAGGGTCCAAGTAACCCCCCCAGGAGTGGCAAGGTCCTTCCTAAAGATTGGAGCATTAGTATTCCTCACCTGGGGACCAGAAACCAACACAGAAGCATCAGATTATCTCAATAACTAGCTCTTCCACATAATCTACAACCACTGACAGAGAGGGTAACCCCACAGCTCAACACAGTGCCTTCCATCTCAAGCTATTAGAGGGCAGTGGAGTTACACACACAGGTGCGATTCACCACATGGGAGCTTAAGCTGGGGGAAAAAACTCACTAATCTCCACTGGCAAAAGGTGAAGACAACAGGTCAGAGGCAACCCAACTTGTCAAAATATCTCTAAGGCAATACAATACCAGTGCACCTCCTCCCACCACTGTTAAGGAACGTCCCTTGGGGGCTTGAAGTTAAGGGCACAAACCAGTCCTAGCACTCCCAGCTCTCAATCAAGTACCCTGATGAGAAAGAACTATAGAAAGAACACAGGGAATATGAAAGAGGAGAGAGAAAAGTCACCCCCCAAAGAAATCATGAGACCCTCAAAATCAGATACTAATTTAAATGAAATGATTACATTGATGAAGAAAGAATTCAGAATATGTATTGTAAAGAAACTCAGTGGAATTGAAGAGAAAATAGAAACCCAACACAAAGAAATCACGAGAACAATACAGGAAATGAATGAAAAATTCTCTAAAGAAATTGAAATATTACAAAAAAAGAAAATCTTGGAAATGAAGCATTCAAGGAACTTCAAAACACAGCAGAAAGCCTTAAAAATGGAATGGATCACACAGAGGAGAGAATCTCAGAACTTGAAGATGCCTCTTGCTAAACAAATCAGACAAAGAAAAAGAGCACAGAAGCAAGAGACAAGAGCAGAACATACAAGAAATGTGGGATTATGTAAAGAAACCAAATATAAGAATCATAGGCAGCCTGGAGAGAAAAGAAGAAAATACACAAGGTCTGGAAAATCTATTTCTTAGAATACTAGAGGAAAATATGCCTGGCCTGGCCAGAAACCTAGATATCCAGATAGAAGAAGCACATAGAACTCCTGGGAGACTCAATGTGAAAAAGCAAACACTGCGTCACATAATTATCAGACTGGCCAAAGTAAACACGAAAGAGGAAATCCTTCACACAGTTAGACAAAAACAACAGATAACCTACAAAGGAAAACATATCGGACTAACTGCAGATTTCTCAAATGAAACCCTACAAACCAGAAGGGACTGGGGACCCCTCCTCAATCTTCTTAAATAGAACAATGGCCAACCTACAATTCTTTACCTAGCAAAACTGAGCTTCATCTACAAGGGTGAAATACAGACTGTCCCGGGCAATCAATCACTGATGGAATTTGCGAACCAGACCTGCTCTGCAGGAAGTACTCAGACCTGCACTATACACTGAACAGTGCAAATAGACACCAACCAAATTAAAAACACTCAAGAGTTAAAGCCCAGAACCTGGATTCCACAATGGCTCAAGAGGTAAAACAAAACAATAAGAAATTACCCAACAGTATGAACAGAAATTTACCCCAAATATCAATCCTCTCAATAAATGTGAATGGCTTGAATTGTCCTTTGAAGAGACATAGACTGGCTGAGTGGATAAAACATTATAAACCAAGTAAGTATCTGATGTCTCCGGGAAACGTATCTAACCCACAAAAATGCTTTCAGACTCAAGGTAAAGGGTTGGAAAACAAACTTTCAGGCAAATGGAAACCAAAAGAGAGTGGGGGTAATGATTCTGATTTCAGACAGTACAAATTTTAAAATAGTAAAAATAAAGAAAGACAAAGATGGTCACTATATAATGGTGAAAGGAAAAATCCAACAAGAAGACAACAATTCTTAATACCTATGCACCCAATACAGGAGTACCCAGATATATAAAGCAAACCCTGTATGATCTAAATAGCATGATAAACAGTAATGCCATAGTAGCAGGGGATTTCAACACCCCACTGTTTGAAATGGACAGATCCACCAAACAAAAAGTATGCAAAAAAATAATAGACTTAAACAGAGCTCTAGAACAAATGGGTGTAACAGACATCTACAGGACAATCCACCCAAATAAAGCCGAATATATATTCTTCTCATCAGCTTATGGAACTTTCTCCAAAATCAACCACATCCTAGGCCACAAATAGGACCTCAACAAATTAAAAAAAAAAAAAAAAATAGAAATTGTACCATGTATCTTCTCAGACCTTAGTGGTATAAAACGAGACATCAATTCCAACAGAAATGCTCACCACTTGACAAACTAATGGAAATTAAACAATCTATTGCTAAATGACTGCTGGGTGAAGAAAGAGATTCAAATGGAGATTAAAAAATTCTTTGAATTAAATGATAATGGAGACACAAGCTACCCATTTCATATCTGAACATAATACTATGATGCAGCATTCCAAATATCTAAAATGGATTCCAACAGATTAGTGTACTAACTTGCTATATGTATCAAAATAAGTGTGAAGTGAATTTTACATCTCTCTTTGGAAGCTCAGTAGCACTATTAAATTTTTTCAATGATATTATAGTTCTCAATATACAAGTACTTATGCATATATGCTGAATAAATGATGAGGAATAATAAATGGAGGCATGCATGCAAAATTGATATTACAGTCTTTCAAATTTAAGATGTTAAAATAAATTTTTAAATCATAAAATTAAAGCTTTTAGTCAAATCTTCCCTTTTCATCTTCAAGTTTATTCAAATTATTAGTGTTTACCTAAATCTTGTTATAATTAAACTATATTTTAGCACACATACCTATTTCTTAGGTATAATTAACAGCTATACTTCATTTCATTCATATGTATATAAGAAAGAACTGAGTACTACAGATCTGAGGCCCAATTAGATAATTTTAAAATGTTCAATAATCACCAAGCACTAAGTATAGATTTTTAGGTGCCTTTCTTAGTACATAGGTAGGTGTTCATTTATATTATAAAAATACTGTTAATTTGAATTTTTTCAAAGAAAACAATAATTTGAGGATCATATGGAATGAATAATTATAGTAATAATAATTGATAAGTTAGTAGTAACAGGCAGTGATTGAACTGGGTAAGCACAGAATTTTATGAGGCTACTAATATATATCAACTTACTCATAGAAAACTATCATATATGAAACATCTTTTAAAAACAGTAAAGGAAGAAAAGAAAAATAGCACATGAAAACTATGCCACATTCCCTCCAGCACATATATCAAATGATCTTTTACATGGCAAATAAATCAAGTGAGATTGCATTGCTGAAATAAAAAAAGTCTTAATTATAATGAAAATGCTCTGAAGATATGCTACTAAATAAACACTACATACTTAATTTCTACATTCTATTGTAAAAAAATTTACTTAAGGTATGTGTGAGTTTTATTAAAATACTAGACAACACTCTTACATCAATTAAATATTTAAAAGTATATATATGTAATATATATGTATAGCCTAATGCCTTTATGTGTAATTATCTCACATAAAAGAATAGGATGTTTTCTAGGGACGTTGAAGAAGTGTAATAAATACACTTATTATTTCATAGATGGTCAAAATGAATAGATGGTCAAAATAAATAGATGGTCTATGTAGGTTTTTTTTTTTTTTATTGGTTTTGTTTCATTGTTTGTTTGTTTGTTTCCAGGAACACAGTATTTGTGAGCTGATAAACAGACGTGGGACCACATGTGTTTCAAATTATTTCTTTTAGTTTTCTGCTTATTTGTAAAAAATGTGTATTATATTTATTTTCACCTAAAAACAGGAAAAAAAATTCCAAAATATGCCCTTAGTGAAGAAACTATTTAATACTTCTAGAATTATTACATATTTCAGAATTTAGAAAAAAATGAAACTTAAACATTTAAACTGGAAGTAATTAAGTCTGACATATCTTATTATTGTCTATAACAAAACAACTAGAGCAAATTATTTCAAAAAATATCTGCGTTGGCCCAGTTGTCCACATCTCTCCTAACTAGAACTTGCACAGCTGCTCTCCTTCCTGTGAGAAATACCTAGTGGTTCTTCTGTCTCATGCTGGGATGACTCTGCAGAACTAGTTGGTAAATGAAGCTCCTTTTCTCTCACGTTATTCTTTCAGTGAATGTGGTGGTAGCTGGAGCTTTTCAGGAACACACATTAACGTTAAGTTTTGCAACTTGTAGATGTCCTGCAGTGCTTGCTCCTCACTGTTCATTAGTTTAGATTTAAGCTAGGATGCATTAGGCACACCATTAATTGTGCCTGTGGAATTTAATGCCTCAAGCAAAATCACTACCTTGATAACTTTGTTACAGAGTTCAATTTTATAGACACACACAGAGTAAAAACACATTACTATATATGTGCAAGAAGCTATCTGAAGGGCGGGTTTCACGATGTGCTTGGTGGCTGTAGTCAAGAGTGAACAGAGAATATTCTGATGACTAAAAATATTATCTACATTTTATAGGTATAAAATTATTACTCGTAAAGAAAATATATAAACAAATATATAAATGGAATGGCAGTACTTGTCAAACCCATAATTCTTAGAAGTTGTACTAATGCTGACAGATTAATCTCTGTTTCAATTTGCTTGGTTTGGTTTGGTTGCCTGTTCTGATTGACATTATATTCTTGAAATGCAGAAAATGGAATATAATTTTCAACCTTAAATTTTCCTGCTCTAGTATTTTATTATTTTAGGGTGAGTATCACACATCTGCTTCACATCTTGCTGTTTACAGTATTATGTTTCATTTGATTAATAGTGTGATAACACCAAATGCTAAACCATAGGAAAAATGGTGATGTTTTTATAAATCATTGTTCAATGGCATGATAAAATTCAATTTTTTAAATGTTTTTACAATTGATTTTCCTTGTGTATGTGTTAATAAAATTGGTAAATCTGCTTATCTGGATAATATTAATGATCGTTATGGCATCCAGACACCCATATTTCCAGCTGAGTTTCCATCTATGCCATCAACAGTTTGCATGATTGCCTCCATAGTGCTCTAATTATACTTGTTCAGTCATTTATATTTCATTTTACTACACCAGGAAATAAGAGAAGCAATAACAGATTACTATTGTCTATTCTACTTAAAAAATTTAGTTCATTCATTCATTCAACAAATACTGATTGTCTACTAAATAGATACAAGACAAATCATGTATGTTAATGATTACTTTAGTAGACAAATATGTAATATTCTTTCATTAGTGTTTTTGCATTATATTATTTTAATACAAAGTGTTTTTCTAATATGCTAAGCATCTTTTTGTTGAGACTAATCCTATTCACCTACCATGCTTAGAGCCCTATATTTTAGCATATCCTTTATACCTCTATTCTCAGGCAGTGTCCCACCTGTGAATTTTACCTCTCTCCTCCTTATCATTTTCTATCAAAACTCATTCATTTCCTCTTCCATATCCTGAATTACCAATTGATTTCTAGTTTAAATAGGAAAAATTTTCTCTAAGCATCAATTTGCATTTTTTAATAAACAAAACCAATTTTAAATAACTGAAGGGAGTTTGGAGAACTCAGGACTTTGAAACAGCAATTCACTCAAATCCTGCATTAAAATGAAATTTAATGGTCTCCTTCATCCCTGTATACTAAACTCTGTGTGTTCTAGTAGCTGTATAACCAGGCACAGGGAGATTAAGTCAATAATATGCTAAAAAAAGTACAGGTGCTTCACTTGCCAAAATATCTTTCACATCTTTGGTTATTGTTAGGGGTTGAACTGTGTTTCCCGAAAAGGTTTTGAAATCATAATCTCCAGTGTCTGTGAATGTCATTTTATTTGGGGAAAAAAAGGGTCTTTGCAGATGATCAAGTTAAGATAAGGTCATTAAGTTGGACCCTAATATGACTAGTGTCCTTATGAAAAAGGGAAATTTGAACACAGAAATAGACATGCACACAGGGGGGAAGCCATGTGAACACGAAAGCACAGATCTAGATGAGACATCTAGAAGCCAAGGAATGCCAAAGATTGCAGCGAACAACCAGAAGCTAGGAGAGAGGCATGGAAAAAATTTTCTCTTACAACCCTCAGATGAAACCAATCCTGCTGATATGTTGATCTTTGACTTCTATTCTCTAGAACTGTAAGATAAAAATTTCTATTTTTTCAGGCACCCAGTTTGTGGTATTTTGTTATAGAAAACCTAGGAAACTAATACAGTCATTTTCTGTATTCTCTTGTGAAAAAATATGCAGGGGTTGGGATGATAGTGCACACAGAAAATTTTTTCCAGCATTTTAAATTCTTGATGATGTTGACCTTTTTTCTCTCTATTTCACCAGATGATTTCTGCACATACATACTACCTAATATTCTTGCCAACCACTTAATTCATATTTGAACTCTTCAATCCAGAAAATCATTAGGACATGAGTTGCAGGTTACTTGCTACACAATCATTGGTAAGTGAAGACCTATTAACAACTCAGTACCTAAGTCAACTCATGTAGTAATTTTCAGTTCAGTTCTTCAATTTTTACATATACTAACCTCTTTCACAACAAGTTTTTATATGAAGCTATTATTAGTTCAGTGATATGATTTAGTGGCAATGAGGAGAGAAGCAAGAGGGGCATTTTGGGGCCTATCCTACAAGTGTGGTTTCTCAAGGAGGGGCATAATAACATCTTCAAACAAGGAAGCAGCAGCAAATAGCTTCTCTAGATAAAGAAGAAGATGTTCTGTTCTTGGGGATTATTCGTTGGGGGGGGTGAATTAGAGGTCATTTGAATCTTTTGATTTTTCTCAAATGTCCCCATTATTTGTCCCATTATTTTTGGCCAATGTCCTACTTTCACATGATTCTTATGCCAAGACTGAATTTAGCTGAATTTATAATTCAAAAATCTGAAACATCAAATATGGACCTTTGTTTTTTACTCACTCAGCACAGCAGATAAAGAAATAAGACTCTTTCATAATCAGAGAACTCTACTTATTTCATTCTGTTCCTCAAAACAAGAAGGTAGGTATTTAAACTTTGTTATTCTTTTACTTTAAGTTGCTTAAGACCTCAGAAACCACCTCCACAGTCCTCTAATTCCTCATCCTTTTGTTTCTTACTCCTGTGCTCTCATGATACCACCAAATCTTACCCTTAATAGGACTGTGATTTTCATTAAGTTAGGTAAAAATTTAATTAGACATTTTATCACTGTATGCTATGAGCATCTAGATTCGCATAGTGAATATGAGATGAGTGACAATATAACCAATTGCCAATATCCTACATTTTTCTGAGAATTTTTGGCTGCAATTTATACTCTGATTCTATTTCCTATATAAAATAATGTATTTTGTTTCTCTTTTTGGTTATAGGTAACAAGTAGTGACTTCCTTGGTCTAATATGAAAAACAAATTACTTGAAGGATATGGGGGAGTATGCAAGACTGAAGGAAAAGTTGAAGAAACAGGCTTGGACTATGGAGAAATCACAGAAATTCAGGAATTTTTATAAACAGAAAGTGTTGGTTGGCTTGTTATCTATAAATATACCTAAAACTACAAAAGGCAAATATAACTCTGTTGTTACTAAAAAGTATGTGTCACAAAAGCTAATAGTTTCCTGGTGAATTAAGTTGGCTCATATGAAATAATGAGGACTATCTTTGGCCTCGAAGTCTCCTTTTTCTTAGCACAGTGATCCCTTCTATTAGAAAAAAACAGGCTCATAATATCCAAACAGGCAACTCAGAAAGCAAACTCCAAAAAGGTCAAAGCTAAGGAAAAGAGGAGCAGAGAGGATTTATGTCTCCTAACTATATTTTTATACCATTTCTGTCTCAGAGAAAATTTCTAAGAAAGGAAAATAAAAAACATTTATTTACTTGCAAAACCAAGCAGTAAGGGTAAAATAGTTCTCTGAGTAATTGAAATAAAAGAGAAAAGAAACAACAGAATTATTTTCTTTCATTTTTTTTTAATCTTCCCTTCTATTTATGTTATACCTTAGTTGCTCAGATTATATTTTACACATGGTGAGTAACAAAATTTAAGTTTATAACCTGAAAGCTATAAAAGAGAAAAATACTTTCTTTTCTTAGAGTTTAAAGAAAAAGTTCAGAGAAAGAGTAATGCCATTACCTGTGGGCAGATGACCACAGTTGACAGAACCAAACGAAGCATGGTCAGCCCAACCAGAACACGATCCATGGAAGGTCTCTTCTTCAAAGCGGAGACATATGCTTGAGTAAAAGAACTTTCTGACTTCTACAGAAACTGCAAGTTATTTTATGTAGCACTAATTCCCCCATGGAATTTATTTACATATATAAGAAAATGAACCCAACATGGGATTTCAACACATTTTTATTTTATTTTATTTTATTTTATGTACATGGTTCTTTTTTTTTTTTCTTTTCTTTCTCTTTTTTTTTTTTTTTAATTTCAGCTTACTATGGGGGTACAAAAGTTCTGGTTAGATATGTTGCCCATGTCCCTCCCATTCCCCTGAGTCTGAGCATCACGTGTGTCCATTCCCCAGACAGTGCACCTCGCACTCTTCCTGTAGGTATACACCCATCCCCTCCCCACCCCCATCCCCCTGAGTCAGAACTTCAAGCGTGTCCATTCCCCAGACAGTGCGCATTGCACTCAACATGTAGGTATACACCCATCCCCCTCCCCCCACCCCCCACCTCTGTCCAATACCCAATTGGTGTTATTCCCAAATGTGCACTTAGGTGATGATCAGGGAAACCAATTTTCTGTGGTGAGTACATGTGACCACAATGAGATAT
>CM052441.1:55019902-55122862 GCA_028533085.1 Varecia variegata
TTTTTTTGAGACAGAGTCTCGCTTTGTTGCCCGGGCTAGAGTGAGTGCCGTGGCGTCAGCCTAGCTCACAGCAACCTCAAACTCCTGGGCTTAAGCGATCCTACTGCCTCAGCCTCCCGAGTAGCTGGGACTACAGGCATGCGCCACCATGCCCGGCTAATTTTTTTCTATATATATTTTTTAGTTGGCCAGATAATTTCTTTCTATTTTTAGTAGAGACGGGGGTCTCACTCTTGCTCAGGCTGGTCTCGAACTCCTGACCTTGAGCGATCCACCCGCCTCGGCCTCCCAGAGTGCTAGGATTACAGGCGTGAGCCACCGCGCTCAGCCTAAAATTTAATAAGATTTTGTTTATAAATTAGTATGTGGTCAAATTTTATAACATACTAGGGCTTGAGTAAAATATATTTTTCTTATTTATTTATTCTATAGATGATGATTAAATAAGTCTTGATAATTTTATTTTTCAAAAGTCTTCATTTTGTTATTCAATTTTAATTATTGTGTACCTAATGAATCAAATACTAAGGAATTTATTTTAACATCTTCCAGTATAATAAAGAATTTGTCAGTTAATATGAAATTACATTTGTTATATACTTCAGTGAATTAAATATTTTCTGTTTTAAATTAATTGTCTTTATCTAAAATAATGCATTTCCCCTTAATTCTATGTTATCAGCTATTAATATAACCATAAGTCTGGGCTTCTAATGCAGGACATTTCCTTATTATTTTTCTGTATCATTTTTATACTTTTACTTTCAAACTATCTGAATTTTTCTCTTGTAAAAAGCAAAAATTGGAGTTTATTTTTGTCTACTAGTCTGCAGATCATGTTCAATTAACCTCAGCTAATTAAAACAACATTTTACATTTTGCATATGTTTCCCTTACAGCTTATGCTGTAAGCTCTGCTTCCTTCTGCCCTTACTCCAGATTCTAGGCTAGGGAGGGAACACTATCTTCTGGAACATTATTTTTGCCTGTGGCAGATGAAGGAATATGGCAAAGTACATACTCTTAATGCTTTGGCACTGAAGTAACATATGCTATTGCAGCTCACATTTCAATACTCAAAGCATGCTGTATGGTAAAACTAACTACAAATTATGAAGTGTGCAGTCTTACTATGTGCCAAGAATAAGACAGGGCCCAGACTATCAGGTATAGTGATTAGTTTTATATTGTGGCTTATAGGTTGTTCATGCTACTTAACTTTTATTTATGCCATATTTTTTCATTACTATTTTTAATATTATCCCGAGTTAAGTGATAAGGTAAGGAAGTTAGAAATATTATTTCTCTGCTATTGTATGGTTCAATAAAATTCTAGAATTAGAATAGTCTATTTTGCCCTTTACCTGTTGTTATCTGTAGACACCTTTCTGAATGGAATAGCACCTAACTCTTCAGTAGTATGGATTATAATGTGTTTTTTCACACTTAGCTGGAAATATTCAAAGTCATTGGGCTATCACATAAAATGCAAGATTAAGAAATCAGAGGTTCCTCCTGTCTGAATATTTGTGCTATTCATTTAAAACGTTTTTGTAACTAATGAATAACAAAATCAGACTTCATAGAGATTAATTACTCATATAGTTTTCAAAACTATAGAAGAATATTTCTTTAAAAGAGCATAGCACTAAAATAATTGTAGTAATATTATATTAATCAATCTTTCTAATTTATTAATATGAATTACATAACAATATTGGATCTAGTTCAAGGTATTATATTGCTTAAAATCAACAATACTTCCTTTAGGATCATAAGACTATGGATACATTCAATAATGTTTAGGTTGTTCTCTCATCATATAGATGAGGAAACTGAGGCTAAGAGAAATACAGTCATGTTTCTGGAATCAGAGTTTCCTGATCTTGAGCTTTTGTTTAACATATCTTATTATATGACTGTCATCTCCATAATTCAAAGTCACTTTTCCTCAATTAATATTTTGAGTATTATAACACTATATTCCTATTGCTCATGATTATAATAGTAATATAATAAAATATAAATTGACGTTTGGGGGAATATTTTAAGTTATATGCTTTTTTTAAATTAACTACAAATGCTGCCTGAAGAAAGTATAAATACAAAGAAAATGTTTAGGACTCATAAATTATAAATTTTTTTCCCCAAGAAATATTCAGACATCATTGGTCATCTATTTACTTTATTGAGTATTTTCCAAGGTTCAGTGTTCAAATGACATGTGGATAGTCCAGACAAACATCACAGATTGTTACAGACATAATGTGCGAGTTATAGTCATGCATAACCTGCAGCTGTCTCTGTTATTTCACATCTATTTAGGACATTCTTTTGTGAAGACTTATGAACTAACTGCCTATGAAATGTCACATATTGTAACAGGGATAGTGACAGGAGTTATGGATGACTAAGAAACATCATGAGTTAGTTTGATTCTGGTGCTATATCTTAAAAGGTATAAATCAAAACACATCACATAAGCAAAATGCACGAACTATTCAGCCCAGATTCTGAATTCCACATAGGAAAAAAAAACCTGTCACAACATTTAATGATATTGTCAGTATATATTTCTCTAAGATTTGCAAAGAAGATAAAGAAAAAAAAAAGCTCTGCCTTTGTTAAACTTATACCAGATATTTTCTTTAAGTTAATACTTGCTGGGTAGTCAGCTGCTTATTCAAGTGATTTTCTCCTTTTTTTTTTTTTGGCTATTAAGTGATAGCTTTTATGATATTCCCTAAAAATGCTAAGGTATTATGTATTACATAATGTTTTAGGTGACATAAAAGAATCTACTTTTTGAACGATCTTTGGTCATTCTATTATTCCTTTTGTGATAATATTATAAAATTGATCAGACATTTGTCAGTATTGACAGCTTCTGATATGGTGTTTTAGCCCAGAAATTTTAGGGACCCAAATGTCCCTAAAATTTTAGGGAACCAGCAGTTAGTTGCTGCTTCCTGGAAATGCAAATAAGAAATACTATCTTCAAGCCCTTACATCCGAATCTGAGACATTTCATTCAGTTTAACAAACACGTATTAAGCAAGTCCTTTTTCCCTCTCCTCATTTTCTTCTCTTATCACCAGGATCCACTTCTATCACCAACACCAGCCAACATTGGGGTCTTCACTAAAACTGGGAACTCTGTTAAGTTGTGCAAATGAAAAGATCACAGTCTTGGCCCTTCAGTCATTCATGGTAAGGGTTATATTGCATTGTTATTAGGTGGTTAATCTTCTGTATGTCCCAAATATTGTATGGGACATATTTATATTGAAATATTATACCTCGTTTATGTGAAATTCAAATTTAACTGGTGTGTATTTTTATTTATTAAATCATCCTAGCTGTCAAGCATTATGGGAATGAGGGGTTAGAATTCTGGCTTCTCTGAAATACAAACTCAATGCCAGGAGTACTCCAGGCCTGGGCAAGGGAAGTATAGCCTAATACTTTCTATATGAGGTAGGGAACCTGAGACTTCAAGGCCATGTGTGGCCCCTTGACTGAATCCAAACTTCACAGAACAAATTCCTTTAAAATTTGGATTCCTTCAAAAGGCTGCACTCAAGGATCCAAAAGGCCATATGTAGCCCCAAGGCCACAGGTTCCCCACCCATCTTAGCATCTGTTTAGCTCACTTGAAGTTACTCTTAGAATATTATTATTATTTCTTTTCAAAAGAGTAAAATGAAAGATGTATCATACAGAAGGACATTGGTAAGTGGATACATTAGATTTGGTGAAAAAAATCAGAATAAAAAAATATGAAGACAAGTGTGCTCTATTCAAAATGACAAATATTTTTAACTTTCCTATAGGAAAAGTTCACACTTTTACTTAAGCCAAAACATGAAGCATAAGAAGTCATGGAAAAGAAATGTCTTTTTATGTCCTGTTCAGTCTTTAGAGAGTTAAGCTTAAGATAAAGAAAAGTAGCAAGGTTTTTAGAAGTGAAGCTGCCAAAAAGAGTATAACAATAGTGAATCTACTTTAATTAGAGTGCTATTCAGGAAAGGCAGAAATGTAAACTTTCTAAAGTTTCATTGACAGATGAATTATAGATGCAAGTTCTTGATGGGATTTCCAAAAGCCACTTATGGTTAAAGCCATATTCTGATTTCTCAGGGAATTTCCAGGTGGAGCCATAGTGCCAGGCAGAGTATTTGTGAAATAAGATCAATGGCTTCAGAATAAGACAGACAAGTGTGAATCCTGCCAGCCTCTCCCTCTGTTCAGCTGTATGTAAATTTCTGAACCACAAGAGTCTCATTTTTGATATGGGAATAAAAATACACCCCCATAGGGATATTATGGGAATTAAGATATAAAGTGTCTAACAACCACCAGACACTCAAATCCTAATAAATGGTAACTATTACTATAATTATGCTATCAATATTGTAAAAGAAGTAGTCAGTATAGTCAGTACAAAGACTTTGTGATATTTTTAATTTTCTCCTCTTTGCAGTTTCTTCTATGATTAATTGCTCATGTTGGTAAAGACCATGTGACATATTGTTCATTGTCACACTGATTGGCACGAAAGACAGACAGCACATATCGTTTCCAACAAAATCTGTCCCTTTTTCCTTCAGATTTAGAACACTTATGCATAAATTAACTTTAACAATAAAATGCACGAAATACTATACTTTTCTTGAAATCTCTGTTTACTAAGTAGCAAATAATAATTGCTATAAACTTATTACGAAAACTTTATTTTAAAACTGCCAATCAGGCCAGGCGCGGTGGCTAACGCCTGTAATCCTAGCATGCTATGAGGCTGAGCGGGAGGATTGATGGAGTTTGAGACCAGCCTGAGCAAGAATGAGACCCCATCTCTACTAAAAATAGAAAAATTAGCCGGATGAGGTGGCATGCACCTGTAGTCCCAGCTACTCGGGAGACTGAGGCAAGAGGATTGCTTGAACCCAGGAGTCTGAGGTTGCCCTGAGCTAGGCCGATGCCTCGGCACTCTAGCACAGCTGACAGAGAGAGATTCCGTCTCAAATAAAAACAAAAAAACAAAACAAACAAAAAAAAACCCCTGCAAATATGTTTTAACTCGTAAGACTTCTTTAAGAAGACATTTATCTAGAGTTTCCAATCTTTGCATTCAGTGGCAGGAGGATACTTCAGGATATCTGAAGTGGTTATCGGGCTTGGCTTGCTAATTCCCATTGGTAATCTCATCATATCACTTGTCAATTCCATTCCGGTTTCAATGATTCACTTAGGGATGGACAATGTGTCCCAATTCTGCCTAATAAAATGTAAGAGAAAGTCAGCTTGGGGAACCTTGGAAAGGGTATTTCTCTCTTAAAAAGAGAGATGAGGCAGAGAAAGTGTCTTTCTCTGAACATTGTCATGTCTGGTTATGATGCCTGGAACTATTGCTGCCATTTTGCAACCCTGAGTGAGCAGAGCCAGCCTCAGGGCAAAGTCAACAACACACTTAGGCCAATGGGTGGAGAGATGCAAAGCCTGTGTTTTTGCTGATCCTAACCTCTGTGGCATTCTCTACAGCTAGACTACATATTACGAGAGCTAATACGTTTTCTTTAAAATAAAAGCCAATTAGTATCCTTCCTTTCTGTAACATATAGCTGTAAACCATCAGCACAAATGTTATCCCTCTACAAAAGTTAACTTTCTTCTCATCCTCCTCCTTCTTTTCAACATCAGCATTGTCATCAATATTCTTGTTTCGTGCTAGTAGCTTCACGCAAGCTCTCCCTGTGCATGAAAGGCATTGTCTCATCTCTTACCAGCTTATTCCCTTCCTCTCCATCCCTCAGAGTGAGGCCAAGGCTGTTCTTTCAAAATCATTTGTTCTCATAGAACCCTGTCCTGTTTTGGCATGTCACTTAAAGCAATTGTAGTTAAATCAGAGTTTATTAGTTGATTGTCTCTCTCATTAGATTGTAAGCTCAGAAGGGCTGTAACCTTTTCTGCCTTATTCCATATTGTATATCTAGTGGGTAGCATGGTCCCTGGAAAGTAGTTCCAGGAATTCAGTATACATGTTGAGTGCATGAAAGAATAAATACAAATGAAATATATGTGTAAAACATGAAGAATAACTATTCTACTTTTCAATAAACTAAATTATTTATTCATTTTTAAAATGTGTCCAGTGAATATGCTACTTACACTTGGATTATGACTTGACAGTATTTTATTGATATCACATATCATAAACAAAGAAACTGCCCCATAAGTAGTATATTTAAAAGAAAAGAAGGGAATTGGGAATGACTATAGAATTGAGGACCTGAGAAGAAACCTGTCAGATATACTAAAAATTATGGTACTCAGGGGGTTAATGGTTTTTACTTGACAGTTGTGTTTTGCCTTACTTTAATTGGGTATACAATTTTCTTTGTGTTTTGCAGTTGACAACTCTTCAAGGACAAATACTGCACCCTGTGGGGGAAGAAAAAAAAATAACAGATTGCCAGATAGACTAAAAAACAATTTAGCACTCAGCAAGAAAAGAAACGAGAACCCAAGTTGAAACATCCCATGTAGACAATGTCACTACATTTCTTGATAAAAAATAGGAAAAGCATGCCTAAACATCTCAATTAGAGAATCAAGGTGAGCCAGACCATTTTCCTTGAAGCACTGCCAAATATTTGACATAAACTTCAATTTGCAGCAATAAGCTTCAAGGTATCAATTAGAAGAAAAATTATCTTTTAGAAAGATAATCCAGGAAGAAATATGCTTAATGTTCTCCTCATAAAGCTCATTTTGTTTAATTGATCTGAGGACCTGTCTGCTTAAAGACAGACCTGCCCATTTCTCAAGGTTTATCAGTTTCTTTTTCCTGTACTATGATCCAAAGAAAACTATAGATGGACAGCTACATAGATAAATACATACATATATACATATATATGTATACATAGCTATATATGTTTGTGTTTATATACATATGCACACACATATAAACACACACACATATATATGCAGGTAATTTACTAGGGAACCAAAAGCCAATTACAGTGGGCAGATGGAGTGTTGGTATGCTTTATAAAGAGTCTTCTTTAATTCTTCTTCAATACATACAACTCTGTTCACTTTCTTAAACATCTTCTATTATCAAGAAATACATTTTTAATTCTAGAGTGTTTATAGTATTTTTTTCTCTCTTAAAGTTTAACATGAAAATCTAATTGTATTGAAAAATAAAGAATGGTCCTGTTTTATGCTTAAGAGTTCAAGAAATCACCAATTACTGAGGCAGTTTCTCTCCCATGTAGAAAGTCTAATAATACTCACTTAGGAAATTACAGTCACTTAATTTCCACTAGTGATGCCAAAGTGTCAGCAATCTCCTCATTTCCCAGCAAACATACAATTTGGAAAGACTATTTTCTCCACTTATTCTTACTTCAATATTCTCTAATACCACACCAATCCCTAATCTACTACTGTTATTAAAATAAGTAAATAAATAAGTGAAAAATAAAAGCCAACAAAAAGAACTCTAAATTTAGAAAGGGTAGAAAAACTAGCCATTGTAACTGCCAAAATCTGTTTTATGTAATTATTTAGCTATTTGTATAATTAGAATAATTTCAGTAGTAGTCATTTACTGTTCTTGCTATTGGGGTAGGAGGGAGAAGAGAGTTATCATATCAATATCATAGGAATTGTGCAAAATTAAAACAAAAAAACAGGAAGAGGTTACTATTTTGCCACAACCAGCATACTAAGGCTGTGTGATTGTATTCCACTGGGACATTTCAAAGAACATTTCTCCATTTTTTAAAAATCATGCACTTACAAAGGCATTTATCATGCATCTCTGAGTGGCTTAGTATAAAGCTATAGGGGCACAGAGATGAGTGCACATATTGTACTTCATAATAGTATGCACTTTGAAGCTATCACATTGGTTTACCTGGCAGCACTATTTCTTACTACTTATCAGGTGTGTGACCTTGGCCAACTTACTACTTAAACTTGTTTTGCTTTCATTTTTTATCTAGAAAATAGGGATAAAGTGCCTTCCTTTCCTGGAGCATTAATAAACTTTCATTTATAAAGTTGTGTCTTTATGAAGTTGTGTCTAACACACATCAAACACATATTAAAGATTAACTGTTTTTTCTATTATAGAATATATAACTTGTCAGAACATTTAGATACATAATTTATTATACTACCATGTGATATGTACCATGTAGAAATATTCACAGTATTCAAAGAACTACTTGCTCCTAGATAATTAAAGGAAAGTTTTAGAGAAAAGGTTAATTTTGGCTAAGGGAATCATCTAATTTATGATCTTGCCACCATGATTGAGAGTGAAAAGGAGTGGTATTTATAATTATTCTGAAATAATGAGTATAAAGCAAAACTGACTCCAGGAAACTCAAATATATGATCACTCTGCTTTTACCTAGCTTTAACATTTAATTTTGATGGAAAAGGAAGATGAGAGGCAAGATCAAGGGTATCTGGATGCATAATCTAAGCATCCTAAAATGGATGAAGTTTTTAAGTCATAGCAAATAATTTAGTACAGCCTGTATATGGAAATATGGATATAGAGAAGTAAATGAACAGAAGCTGAGATTGTCCTTTCAGCCCCCAAATGGCATTTTATTTTACAGGTAACGAAGAATTATTAAACGGTTCGAATCATGGGTCTGACATTATCAAATCTACATTTAGAAAGAAATTTCTAACTGCTTTGCATGAGGAGAGTGGTGAAAATCTACATGCAGAAAGTTGACTATAGTAGTGTAGGCTGGCAATGGTGAAGATATCAATTAATCCAGGGCTGTAAGAATGGAGAGAAGGGTTGGCATTGAGAGTCATTTTGAAAGTTGATTTGACAAGATGCATTGAGTAATTTGATATGCAGAAATTAAGGAAAGGAAGAAAATAAAATTGATCCAAGTTGGATGACTGAATGAATGGTAATTACTTAAGATTGGGAATAAATAATAGGAACAGATTGGGAGAAGAATGTAAAGAATTGTACCTTAAACACAAATTCTGTGTTTGAGATGTTGTTAGAAAAACTATCTAGGAGATGCCAAGTACACAACTGCACACTGTGGAATGAACACTCTGTGTTATTTGAAAGAACAAGATATTTATGACATTGTCTTCATGTTCTATTGAAATAAATTGAAATAAGACACTAGACATGTATATTATAATACTTGTCCTTAATAAATATCATTTTTAAAAAATTGTCAAGTGCTTGTATAATTGTTTTATTTTTCTAGGAGAATAAAAAGGAAGTTTTTAACCAAAATTCTCTTAAACTTGCCACCTGGTATAGACTCATATACCAGTAAATAGCTTACTTTCCTTTCTTAGACAGAGAGCAATAATTGAATAAATATTTCAATTATTAAAATATTTAAAATTATTGAATTGATTGTAATGAATCTTAACTGATTAAAATAAATTTTCAAACTAAAGAGAAAACAAACTGGGCAGCATAAGATAAAATATTTTGAAAGAATCTGTTTATTTCCCTTTTGTCTTTCCCAAGGCTGTGTTGGATGATGGCTCTGGAAGCCAGGCAGGGTACAATGACAGATGGCACCACCTATGTACTCAGCGAATGCTGCTCATGTCAGGGGCACCAGGTGGCCACAGAAGAGGTACAGGGCAGCACACACCAAGAAATCCCAATTGCAATGGTCTTTCCTCTTGGACTTGCAAAGTGTCTGGGATGGGAAAGTTGTTTTCTTTAAAACCAATTCTCTTGGCTCTCAGCTTTAGACAAAGTATCAAAAGATATGAATTGCTTTGGAATATGTGATACTATTTATTTATTAAGGCAGATAGTTGGCATTAGAAGTTATAGTTTGAAGCACTGCCTATACCTTAAAATTGTATTGTATTTCTCTCAAACATTTAATTCCTTTTCTTTAACTTAATTGATCCATTAAAATATTTAAATATTTATCCAATTACCTTAAGGTAGATATTGAATTAAAAATCAAAAAGAGGTACAGCTTATCTATAAAGAGAGCAAGGTCATTTCCATTATGCTAAGGAGTTCTGCCTCAGTAAAAATTTTTTTAATAAAAAACTGATGAGCTCTGTCCATGTGAGATGTCTGCTACTTCTCCTTCTGCTGAGCCACTGGTGTCTGATCCTGAGAACTACAGATGCTAATGCTGAGCCCTTGAGAACAATTCTGCTTCCTGCTGGTGATATATAGATAAGCAGGTGGCCCCATGTCACCCTATCCATGATGTTCTTCCTGGTGGATCATTTCCAGAAAGAGAGACTAGAAATGATTGCCAAATGCTTGGAAATACATATGTCTATTTTAAAAAGTTGGCTATAATATTTTGATTCTGCTCTTGCACTCTTAGTTAGCAACCAGTGTTCTATTCCTTTGCTCTCCAAAAGAGTCTGTCCTCCTTTCCAAGACAAAGTCTTGGCACAAGAGCATATACATCTGTCCCATCCAAGTCATATTAAAATGATGTGGGAAAGTCTAAGATTGGCAGAGAGAACTGTAGTTGGGACAGAATGCTACTGTCCCAAGCCGGGATTGATGCTGGCTACTAACTCAAAATTACTTCAATTCTCCTCTAACTTTGGCTACTGGCTAAGAATAGACTTTTGTTCTGTAGTATGTAAGATAAAGCAATTAATGGGATGAAATTCAGGAAGTCTGATGCCCAGAAAATTCTTCCTGAAGTCTGGAAAGCATAGATGAGATAAAGAAACAAAAGGAAATTTTCTGTTGTGAAATTTCAGTCATCGCATAGCTGTAGAAATGCAATAATTTCATATTTAGAGAATTTCTTTTTCTAAGAACATCAAAATCCCACCATTATCCATTTATTCCTTTCTTTTACAATCTTTATGAGGAAAAGAAGGCATTTGGAACCTTTTTTTTTTTTTTTTTAACTGTAAGCGTTCTCACTTTTCTTCTATTGAGGCTGTATTGAAGCAAATAGTTTTCAAATATCATTAATCTTAAAAAATTTTTTATTATAGGCCTGAACATATACAGTGAACCTGCACGTGTTAGTGAGTGGTATTTCATTGTCTTTATGCAGCTTTTTTATATAGCATTGCCTACTACACTGAAGTCATAAGCATTTGACTATGGCAAATACACTAGATTTTGGTTTTTAATAATGAAACCACTGTTAAACATGAAAATTTAAATCTTGCCAATATCCTCTGCTTCTCTTACCCAAATTTATCACCTTGCTAAAAGCTATACTGATAGTTCTCTCACTTTTCTAAAATATACCTGCTTCTGTGTATATGCTGCATCCCAAGATGAAGATTATCATATGGATTTAAATATTTTCTGTCATTTTTTATTGTCAGACCTTTAATTTTTTTCCAGTCTAATATGTTTAAAATGATAATATAACAAAATATTTATTTGCATTTGATCAATTCAATAATGGGTTTGAATCATCAAGTTTTCATTGTCCATTAATTCCATTCATTATTAATTGCATGGGCCAGAATTCATGCTTCTTCTTAAGTAGAATATGTTAGTTCACCAAAAATCATGAGAAAGAATAGAGGATTTTTTGACTCAACTTACTGTGATGTTGTTTTTACTTTATTGAACAATTCAAAGTGTATATTTTTGTGCTCACTTTGACAACACATATATAAAAACTGGAACAATATAGAGAAGATTGGTGTGGCCCCTGGGCAAGGATGAAATGCACATTCATGAAGTGTTCCATATTTTTTTTTAAAGTGCATACATCTGGAAAGTAGAATATAGAAATATCTAAGGATCATCATTTTTTCATTCACATTTAATTTTTCCTTTTTCCTTTTAGGAACTTACGGGGAATGAGTTTATTTTAATAATTTGGTCCACTAGCAAACAAGTGGAATCCTACTAGCAGAATAAACATAACACTTAGGAGAAAATACCTAAGTCTGAATTGATATAAATGATTAATTTGTACATATAAGTGTGCACTGATGTGTTTGTGTCTGGGAGCATCTGTGCTCATGGGTATACACAGGAGTAACAAAATCAATGTTAGGACAACATTTATGTGTCACTTTATTCATGCTGCAATCAGTATTTAGGAAAAAAAACTATAAGTTTAATCTAAAAAATAACTTGCAAAGATGGTCTACATCTTTATTCTTTAACCTATTCCTTTTATGAATTATGGCCAATATCTCAACATCAGAATAATCAGAAAGAATTTAAAAATACGTTTTTACTTATTTATATTCAACTTTTAACAGATAAATACAATTTCTAATCACTTGTGGAAATTATTCTGGAACTCAAACTACTGTGTTATTATCATTAAGTAAAATTGATGCCCAAGAAGATTAGCCATATTTATCATGGGACCTGCAACTCAACAAGGAAGTGACTATGTAGTCTAGGATCAGAAGAACTCCTTTAAAGCATTTAAGTCTATATATTAGCGATTAATAAAAAAGAGAAAATGTTTTATACTAATGAAAATTCTTAAAGTTTACTGTAAAATCCACATAACACTTATTCCAAAAAACCCTTTCCAGAAAGTCATGAGGTTTCATAGGTTTCATTGGGAACTTTCAATTCCTCAGAGTGCAAATACATTTCAGGAGAGGACATTGATTGGTCAGTGTGAATTCTGGTAATAGTGCATGCTGGATCAAATGTCTGCATTCCCAGCCAGTTACTAAAGTCAACTCTAATCGACAGTCTCGGGCCTGTTTAATTTTTTACCATGGCAATCATCAAGGCTTCCGTCTTCCCTCGCGTTTATTTACATTAATAATGGAACCGTAGTTGCTATGCTTCAGAGTGAAATATTCTTCTCAGAAACAGTTTATGGAGCCAAACTCCTTTTCAGTGTCAAGTAGAGCTAAAGTCATTGACTCATTGTTTTTGTTTTTCCAGATAATATCAAACATGTGTCCAAGATCATGTATAGTGAACCTGCTCAGAAAAAAATTTCTGACTGCATTTGTTGTACAAAGTTTGATACCTGCTGCCAGAACTTGCATATTTTGATGTTGGCCAGATGTTGGGTATTTGTGCATAAAAATAATAGAAAAAAAAAGATGCCTCATTCATAGTCTAAGTTTTCTGCCAGCCGTTACTCTGAGGGAGATTTTTATATTTAGAGTACAATAGAATCTAATTATTAAGTGGAAAGAGTAGGTCATTCAACAAAATATTTTTTGTCAGAATTATTGTGGTGAAAAAAATGAGTGATAATGAAGCAATGTAATTTCCAATCATCTGTGATTGATTTTGTTGTGTGTCTTCTGGTCACCCCTTGCCATCCTTAATTTCAATCTATGTACTTAACTGTAAAATTCTGAGATGATATGGGGTCATTTTATCATTTGCATAAGGATACTATAGGAAATATATCATAGATATGCAAGTAAGAGGTGAAAAATTGTGTGACTAGTAAATTGAAGAAAGTTTAGACATTAAAATTTTAATCATTTGGAAACAAGTACATCTTTGGCATAAAATATCTGAATATTTCTGATACCTTGACTCAATTAGGTTATTCAGACAAGCCTTCATTATATGATAGAGCTCTCATGTACATTTGAGACTTAAGGCAAAATTAATTTTCCTTTCACATGCAATATAATAAAATCCTACTAGTATTGTATTTCTTTAAGTCCCTGTAGATAAATGATCTTGGGAGCATTTCAAACTTCTTAAAATACTTGATGGAATGAATGGAAGCAAACCCTGAAGAACTAAAGACAGTCAGTCAGTTAGCGCGTATGTCAGTATTAAATAGCCTCAAGAAAGTAAAGATCAAATGTTGAATTTGACAGATATGAATTTCTGAGAAATACGGAGAAAACCTGAAAAAAGTCATACTTCTTTTCATTGGAAAGTTACAAAATTTAACTTAAAAAATCATTTTTTTTCTATACATAAAGTAGCAAGAGATATGGAAAATGCTATCGGCAAACCTTTCTGCTTTTGACTAAGGAGAAAAGTATGCCAACTGGGTCACAATTAAATGGTTAATGTAGTCAAAAAATAAAATAAAAATATGAAATGTCTATATAGAAATTTTGTCCTAATTTTTAAATCAGGTAAATACAAAATTAATATACATGTAAGTAAAGGACATTTGAAATGTGAGTCCACTTTGACGTAGAGCAGTAGTCCCCAACCTTTTTGGCACCAGGGACCAGTTTCATGAAAGACGATTTTTCCATGGACTTGGGGTTGGCGTGGAGCTCAGGTGGTGATTGTGGCTCAGTTGCGGGTTGGGGACTGCAGATGTAGAGAATTGTGCACCCATTAGGTCGATAAAAGTGATCAACCTTACAAATGCATCGCATTATAGGTAATATTAATAGAAATAGCATTGGAAAGCAAAAGAAGAGACCTGAAAGATTTTATGTAGTCTGTATGGTACACCTTAAATACAAAAACAATCGACTACTTTGAGCTCAGAATTCTTACATACATGAACCCAAAGCAGGAGAAAATGTTCAGGTTGTCTTTCTCAGTTTCAAATCAGGAAGGGGTTGTGAATACTCTGTAATCTAGTGAAGGAGATTCTTTTCTAAGATATAGTAGCATGTTCATGCAACATTGCTGTAGGATTATTGCATTGGCACTGAGCAATTCACTTCATAAAGGCTACTGCATTATCCTGGCCAGTCATAGCTAATTGAAAGAAGTATATGTTTTTATCGAGGCTTGCTCCAGATAATTGTAGAAGGTTCTTCTTTGATTATCACGTTGGTAGCTACAGGCCTTGTGATACCTAAAAGGTATCTAATAACACCTGTTTAAGTTCTCATCCAGAGTGCTGAGAAGAAAATTCTTTGGTAGAGACTGCGACAATGACTGTGGTGGCAACAGATACAGTAGACACAAATCATGTGGAAAGAAATGGAACGTTCATCAGAACGATGGTGTCATTGCATGTAACATAATTAGAATTCACTTATCCTTGCATAAGTCAAGAAAGATTTTACACACAAAATAAGCTATAAATATTAACAATATCAATAGACTAAAATCCTTGCATTCCCAGCAAATACCTTAGAGCTTGGCAACTGCATGCCCATTGGAACCATTTTTAAATGAATGAAGGAAGGAAAGAATAAAATAAAAATTCAATTTTTATTAAAAAACCCGCACATTATGTATTATTGTTCACAGTATCATAAACAAGAAGAAAACGCAGAATAATTGTACCTCACTGGGGAAAACTTTTCATCCTATTTATTTAACACCACTTTATAGTTTTTAAAATATGTGAACTTTTTTACTCTCTCTGACATCTTCACCATTAGTTGAAAATTGCTCAGTTAGGTTAGGTAACTGAAAATGTTTTGGATTAGCATGAAGACAAAATATGCTTTTATGATTGAAGCTATGTATCAAATTAATATGTATCATCTACCAACAATTATATTTGATTAGTCATCCCTCCTAAGAAATATCTGGAAATTGAATAAAGCAGAGCACTTTGTTGTGAGATTCTCTCATTCAGCTCAATTAAATATAATTTCCACTTTGTGGCAGTAAGTAAATTAATTGTAGGATAGGATCAATGATGACTCCTTAAAAGAATGCATTCCAGGAGCTTTCAGTGTCAGAGCACTTTGATACCAAAATAGAAGTTCGGAGTGAATTTAAACAAAGATATATACTGTACTTACCATTTCTAAGAACTTTAGCTGTAAAATATTCTTTCATAACAACAAAACAAGTGAATATGTTAGAAATTTTTCAATTGTGTTAACTTTCTGCACCTCTTTGAAGCAAGATTTTTTTTTTTTTTGGCAACATTTATAGTCATTTGAAGTACGTAGTTGGATAATGCAAACTAAAATGGTTAGTAAAATCTCTCAACTTTGGAAAACTGAATTTAAAACAAGTAATCCAGACCCTCAAGTGGTTATTTCTTTATCTTCCATCTTACTGGTAATTAAGTGTAATTATATGTATTATAGTCAATTTAGGAAGAACTCAGAAAATAGCGGGCTTTAAAATTTGATGTAAACAAGGGAGAAAAACTCTACAAAAGCAAACAAAAAATTGTCTCAGAAAATGTCTTAGAATAGGATTAAAGGATACAGTTTTACACCTTCTATTTGACCATTCTTTAATAAACACCTGCATAAAATAAATGAAAGATGTGAATTTAAATTATAAGTGAAATAGCAGTATAAAAATCTTCCTTAAATAATTAGGGAAGAGGCTTCTGGTACTTGTATACATGGGAAAGGGGCATAAGTAATTATCCTTATACATGCTTAGGAGAAGTATGAGAAGCATGTACTGATCATAGAGGAACTGCAAATTAATTTATGTAACTCTTTCCTTTCTATATTGTTTTTTTCTCTCAGGTACTCCATGAACCTTCAGAAGACAGGAAAAGTACTGTTAAGATGGCATTGACAAGACTAGGTAATTCATTGGCTGTAGGGGCCAAGAGAAAAGAGGGAATGAATCATAGCTCTGATCTTTTGATTAGGGTGTGTGTGGGGGGGTGAGTGGGAGTAATGTGAAGGCAACTTTTATCAAAATAGCAGTTAGAGGAATAAAGTGTGGATCTGTAGAAAATAAGGTAATGTTTGAAAATTTGGCACTAGGACTCAGGATAGAAACCAGGGTTAAATATATAAATTTACAAAGAAATCATCTACATAGCAATGATAAGTAAAGTCGTGATTTTGGATAGAATTTTTGTAAATGGGAGATTTTAAAGGGAGGATAAAATAGACATGAAATTATACATTTGAGGAGACATATATTTAGAAAACTAAACTAAAGAAAAAGCAGAGATACATAAGTAGAAGACTCAATTAGTAACTGAGGAAAACAAGAAGTAAATGAATGATCTAACTGAAAGGAAATATTCAGGAAGTAGAATAGGTAAACAATGAAGTCTGAGGAGATGGACCAAGAGGAAACAGGCAGTGAAGATGAAGAAACAGGGGCACTGCTTATGAAGCAAAATGCTGAAGGAGACAGAAAGAAAATAAGCCACGGTGTGAGTAGAAAGCATTGACTTTGATAATGGATTATAGCAGATATAGATTAATAAAGACTAGGGGAAAATGTGAGGTGGAAAGAAAAGTTGAAGACACTCTGTTTTGTCCTTGCATGAAGATCGAGAATAGACCAGTTTTGGAAGGGTGAAATAAAAATGGGAGCAGGAGTAAAGGAGAGATGACGGGCAGTTTCTAAATGAAGTTGAGGTGCATATATGAACAACACTGGGCAGCCTAGGAGCAGGACCAATAAACATGAGATAAGTGTGAAAAGAGTACAGAGGCTCAAGGGAATCAAAATCCCAGTAAAACTATTACTAAATTGCTACCAGAAGTAGATCCTGAAGGGAAAGGAAAGGACAACGAGGAGATTATCCATCCTCAAGGCCATGATAGTAGTTGAGCACTGAGGTTACCCAGTTGCAGCACTCATTCATTCATCTATTCATTAAGTATTGACTTTTTGAACACCAGTAATCCATTAAACACTATGTTGAAGGCTCTTCCTCAATGGTCTTCTTCTACTTGGTGAGGGGAAATGTCGATTTCCCCCAAAAGCTATTTTAATCTTTTTTTTTTTCCTTTTTCTTTCTTTTCTTTTTCTTGCTCAATATATGGATGTAAGTAGATTAAAAGAAACCAATACATGAGAAACTAAGTCAACATATTTTCCCAGTTTATAGTAAAGCTGAAAAAACCATGAAATGGCACAGTAGCATTTTTCTCAGGGTGGAGGTCTAACTTTCTGCTGAAGATAGTCATGTTTTCTGAGCTTATAGAATTTTCTAATTTTTAGAAGTAACTTTATTCATACATCTAGAATTGAAGTTTTCTTAAAATGCCTGAGGGGAAGAAGGGGAAGTATTTTTTTGTTGTTTTCCCCCTGACAGACTATTTCACTTTTATTGCCTTCATGATTTGGGGGATATTTGATA
Organism: Varecia variegata; assembly: GCA_028533085.1. NCBI lineage: Eukaryota > Metazoa > Chordata > Mammalia > Primates > Lemuridae > Varecia > Varecia variegata. The sequence goes on from CM052441.1 coordinate 55,037,830, forward strand.
ACAAGGCAAAACTCAAAGGGGTGAACTTTATTACTCTCATTTATTTTGCTCCAGGGTCAAAGAGAGTTGAGCCATTCATCTCTGTAGTATACCTTCTACACACACTAATGGCATAGGCATAGACTCATGGGTACATGTGAGAAGATTCATACTTGTAAAAATTAATTTTGCTTAATACCATATCTGTTAAATTATTAGGCCACAGGCCTTTCTTAATTAGTATAAACAATAGTAATACACAGATTGATTTAGTAAAAGGTAGTTAGAAATTATAAAGCTCTCTGAAAACAGTTATTAAAATTAATTTTAAATATCAGCCTTAAGACTTGCTCATGGCAAAAAAATTCAATTTTAGAAGTGGATGAGCTTAAAACATCAATTTTATACATTAGAAGACAAAGACTGGAGAAGATAAATAATTCAATGCTGAAAAGATTATAACTATTATAGAATCCAAATCTTCTGTTTTCCACAATAAGTCTCTTTCTATAATCTTGTAAAAAGCAGTAATAATTTTAAAGTAATAATAATAATGAAGAACACTGTCAAATTATTTGTCTGTGTACTATCTTTACACAGTCAAAATCCACAATGATGGTAATCATTACGCAAACTCGTACCAGTATCCAATCTTATTTAATTTTCATTTTTATTATTTTTGTTCTTGTTAGCTGCATAATTTTTGTATTCTCAAAGTCCATCAATTTGACTAATTTTATTCTGACTTTTATGTAGTATCTAATAAATTGAATTTTGTTCTATATTTTCTATAACTATTACACCAAAGCTAAGTTAAATTTCCCAACAAAGGGATATTAATTACATTACTCATTAGTTTTGACCAAACTAACATTATTCTCCAAGTTGTTAAAATTTTTGCAAACATTAGGAAAATTTCTAATAATCAATATTAATGAAGCCAATATACATACCAACAATCATCTAATTTTCTATATTATAAATGGAATGGATCTTAGAATTTCTTTAGCCAACATTTTCTTTTTGGAGTTATGGAAATTGAAGAGTTTAAATTTTTGCCCAGTCTAACCAGCAGACTGGCACCACATCTGGGATTAGAACTCAAGCCCTGCATTTTTTTCATTAGGGCTTTTTAAAAACATATATGCCAAAACTTGAAAGCTTTTTCATATACTATAATCTTCATTTTTAAATACTTATGATCTTTGAGCATTTTGTTCCATTATTTATTTTTTATAGGGGAAGAGAATGTATCTTAGTAAGCTACTATAATGTTCTGGACTTAGCACTCTTTTTATTGTTTTATTAGGTTATTTTTAACTGTTGAAAGAGTCTCTGATATCCTTTTATTCCATTTTCCAGCCATAGAGACAGAGGCTCAGATTACTAAATTTGACCCCCAATAATATAAAAAGTAATATGGCACAGAAGTTCCCACCAGATTATTTCTACTTCAAAGCCCATTCTTCCCTCGGACACCCGCCCCATGGAATAGCTCCTCTCATATCCTCCTCCTTAATATTAATTGTTTATTATGTAATATTTTCCAGCCATAATTTCTTTCAGCTATAAACATTCTTTTTAATTCACTAAATAGGCCTCTTAGATCACCCTATGATCAATATTTTTAGGCATTTATATAATTTGTTTCCTGAGAAGTATATGTATTTTGTTCTTCTACTTCCCAGTTGCATAAATATCTTTTTCATTAGAAAAAGTGCTCAAATTTTAGTATTTTTTATTTCTTGAAATAACATCTTGCATAGCAATACTCTACTGATAGTGAGTTCTTAAAATAAAATCTCATCCTAGATAATTTATAGGAAATAAACCAAAAGCCTGGAGAACTTGTCCTCTCTGTTGGATGACAAGCTAGTGAATAAACAAAGATTACGCTGAGATGAATCAGTGGCTCAAATCTTAAGGAAAACCAGCCGACTTCTATATTATGGAAATTTTGTATTTTTAAAGCATTTAGCCTGATACTTTATGATATTTTTGTTTACAGGACATCCTCAAATATTACTTTGTAAGCATTGAGAGATCCACTTAACAGATGAATTAACCAACAAAAGGAAATTAGATGCATGTTTGTGGTCAAATCAATTACAAGTTGCTTAAAAAAAAAAAAAAAAAAAAAACAAATCCTAAGGCTTTGAGTCTTTCCTTGTTTATTCAACACTCTAATGAGGTGATAGTTTCACATCATTAAAATGGTGCTATAGGGGAAAAGAAATATTTTTTTCTTTCCCTTTTAGGCTCATGGCTGAGGCCTCTATAACAAAACACAGATTAATAAGAAAGAGCATACACAACATGAGAGCCTTCAGAGTTCAAGATCCCCCAAAACAGGTAAACTTGCGTATGTTTCTGCTGTGTGATGAAGACATAGATAATTGTGGAGAAGTATGATTACAGGACAAAAGGGTATGGTCTAATAATAATAATAATCTTGGGAGATCTTAGCAAGGCCTGTTTGTTCAGGTTCTTCCCTGTGTCCCTGTATCTTCAGAAGTAAGGGCATTCCTTTCCTCTAGGTTCTGGGGTGGGGGATCTCTCACATGAAGCTCTTATGACCTGCTTCAGAGGAAGGTCAGGAAATTCTTTTCTAGGTTTTATGGCCGGCTTTAGGAGAGAAGAGCAGGAAAAGTTCAGAGAATGACCTTCCTGCTTCTGCTGTTCTCTCAAATGCCAAGCAGCCATGTCTTGCAGCAGAGTGTCCTCAATTTCACCAGTGCCTACACCTACATAGTCAGCTGCATATTATCAAAGGTGTTACTCATAAATAGTAAAAATAAATTATTTCAAAGATACATTCTCTGTATACTGGTTTGACATATTTTACTAATGAACTAATAAAAAGAAGTTAGTTAGTTGGTTTTTAAGAGATCAACTTAAGATGGATATCATCGGTTTAAGGGGTCTATTCTATATTAGTTTTGACTTTTTTTAAGCACGCGCGCATGCTCTCTCTCTCTCTTGCTCTTTATTTCTCTTTCAGACACCATCCTTTTCCTATCCATAAGGGTTTTGCCAATCTGGCTTGAGATAAATAGAATTCTCATGCTGAAAGTGCTATTTATGACTATAAGCAACAAAATACAGAATAGCAGCTCTGGGATAGATTGACAATCATAATAATAACTATTATCCTCTAAAGCAGTTTCTGCTACTTAAAGGGGCAGTATCCATTATGGAAAGAATATATGAGTCATTCTTTAAAGTATGGCTCCACTGGAAAAATGTTTTGTTATGGTGATTGTTGCAAATATGAGTGTATTGCCTTTGGCTCCTCGAAATGAAAGCTGCTTCATTTCACTTAAGAAGGTTATATGAACACATTTAAATTGGTAACATTTGAATTCATGTGTAGTTAAATCTTTCTTCCAGGGAGAAAAGAAGAATTATTCTTCTCCAAATCTAATCCTAAACCCAGATTTACCACCTCACATTCTTAGTACAAAGCCCTACTTGTGTTCCCTACACTTTATCCACACTATTCAGATTTCCCAGAATAGTCACATTCAAACTTCATAGTGATCATATTTCCCTTGTTCATGACCCTCCACTTATATCCAACAAGTTAATAAATAAAATATAAATCTATTACCTTGGAATTCAATGAATTAGCAAATGCTGCATGGGAAAAATATCCTAATTTCCTTCATTTTGGACATGGTAGTCTGAAAATAAATGTGAGGAAGTAAGTGCAGAAGGAAGATACTATAATTAAATTTAGCAAGCTTGAGCATTTGCTCTATCACAATAGAATTCTGTATATCACTTTATCAGGATGGGTTTTTGTAAGATTGGAGCGTAAGAAGATAGCTATAGTGATCAACAATGCTTTTTTTGTTTCTCTCTTTCATTTACTTTTCTTGGGGAACAGTCCCTCCCCTATTCTGAATCCTTACACAGAATTCTGGTTTTTGAAGCAAAAAATACCATATTTCTGAACAAAAACCCTGGTTCAGGGTTAGGTATAACAGTTCCTCTCTGGCAGTTTTGACAGAACTACATAGAAGAAGGCATTTGTCTTCTGAGTCCATAGATACTAAGAACCATGGAATCCTGGAGATACAGGAAGTTATCTCTGCCTATACAGGTAAAGAGGCAAGAGCTACCTGAAACCAAGAAAAAGAGCTAGAGGGAAAGGAAAAACATTTCTAATGAATTTTTGAGCAGCAAAACTCAGATGCATCTGAAAGCACTTAACTGAGTTGAAAAATATTCTGTATGTCATTAAAAAAAGATTAATTTGTGCTTTTACTACATACAATTATAAAATTCTTACCAAATACTATTGTTAAACATCTGCTTAGGGTGACTTGATTAAAATTATTAAAAGTCATTCAAGAATATTTTGAGGTAAGTTTGAACAATATGAAAATTAAATAATGTTTGATTTACTGTACTGTATATAAAATAATTTTAGTAAGCAAAATCACCAAAATAAATTAATAAATATTCATTCAATAAATATTGTATTAGTGCTTATTCATTTTGGTTGTAATACTTTGTACTTTCAGTTTTTATGTGACTTAAATTTTATTTTCCATTAAATTTATTCAGTTAATTTTAATGAATAGGATATTCAGTCACTTGTCTGATCATCTTTCAAAGTGTAAAAAAGTATACTATACAATGTCTCCCTCCAAACCCTGCCTTTCCATTTGCATAGATCCATCCCCTCAAACAGGTACCAGGCTATGACTGAATTCTTATGTTGATTTCCAAAGATTTTTATCTATATATAAATAGACATGTTTATATACCCACCTCCCATTTTTACCCAATAGGGAGCATATTATACACAGTGATCTTTCCCTTACTTGTTTCTGATTGCAAACAAAGAGTAGAGTTATTTTTTCTAGATCTATGAAATATGAAATTGGTATTTTGGTGGAAATTGCATTGAATCTGTAAATCACTTTGGGTAGTATAGACATTCTAAAAATGTTGATTCTAATGATCCATGAGCATATGTTTTTCCATTTGTTTGTGTCATCTGTGAGTTCTTACCTCAGTGTTTCATAGTTCTCTTCACAGAGATCTTTCACCTCCTTGGTTAAGTATATTCCTAGGTACATCATTTTCTTTGTAGCTATTGGGAATAGTATTGAGTCTTTTATTTAACTCTCAGCATGACTGCTATTGGTATATAGATATACTACTACTTTGTGTACATTGATTTTGTAACCTGAGATTTGCTGATTTTTTTTTTTTTTTTTTTTTTTTTTATCAATTCCAGGATTCTCTTGGTGGAGCCTTTGGGGTTTTCTAGATATAAGATCATATCCTCAGCAAAAAGTGATAGTTTGACCTTCTGTTTTCTGATTTAGATACCCTTTATTTCTTTCTCTTTCCTGATTGCTCTGGCTAGGACTTCCAGTAGTAGTTGAATAGAAGTCATTACAGTGGGCACCATTGTCTTCTAGTTCTTAGTGGGAATGCTTTCAACTTTTCCCCACTGAGTCTGATGGTGCCTATGGGTTTGCCATATATGGCTTCTGTAATTTTGGGATACATTCCTTCTATGACTAGTTTTTTGAGAGTTTTTTTTTTTTTTTATCAAGAAATGGTTCTGAATTTTGTTGAATGCATTTTCTGCATCTGTTGACATGATCATATGGTCTTTGTTTTTGCTTCTGTTTATGTGGTGAATCACATTCATGGATTTAAGTATGTTGAACTATCCTTGCATCCCTGGGATGAAGGCCATTTGGTCATGGTGGATTATTTTTTTGATCATCTGATGAATTTGGTTTACTAGCATTTTATTGAGGATTTTGCATCTATAGTCATAATGAATAAAAGTCTGTAGTTTTCTTTTTTGTGTGTCTTTTCCTGGCTTTGGTATCAAAGTGATACTGGCATCATAGAATGTGTTGAGGATGATTCTTTCTTTCCCTATATTATGGAATAATTTCTGTGCATAAGTACCAACTCTTCTTTGTAGGTCTGATAAAATTTGGCTGTGAACCCACCTGGTCTTGGATTTTTTTGTTGGAAGGTTTTTTATTGCTGCTTCAATCTCCTTGCTCGTTATTGGTCTGTTCAGGAGTTTTATTTCTTCCTGAATAAGCCTTAAGAGGTTGTGTTTCTCCAGAAATTCATCCATTTCCTCTGTTTTTTCAAGTTTATGTGCACAGAGATTTTGATAGTATTCACAGGTGATATTTTGTATTACTGTATTATCAGTTGTAATATCTTCTTTTTCATTTCTAATTGAGCTTCTTTGAGTCCTTTCTCTTCTGTTCCTGGTTAATCTAGCAAGAGGTTTGTCAAATTTGTTTATCTTTTCAAAGAAACAACTTTTTGTTTCATTGACCTTCTGTATAATTTTTTTGGTTTTGATTTCATTTAGTTCTGCTCTGACCTCAGTTATTTCTTTTCTTCTGCTGGCTTTGGGCTTGTTTTTCTCTTCCTTTTCTAGTTCCTTGAGATGTGTCATTAGATTGTTAATTTGTAATCTTTCTGTCTTTTTGTTTAGGCATTTAAGGTTATGTATTTTACTCTTAGGACTGTTTTTTCTGTATTCCATAGATTTTGATAGCTGTGTGCTCTGTGTCATTCAGTCCAAGGAATCTTTTAATTTCATCTTAACTTAATCTTTGATCCAATAATAATTCAGTAGCAGATTGTTTAATTTCTATGACTTTATATAGAATTTGGTGTTTCTCTTGGAGTTCATTTCTAGTTTTATTCCACTGTGGTCTGAGAAAATACATAGTATGATTTCAATTTTTTTGAAATTGTTGAGCCATGTTTTGTGGCCTAAGATATGATCAATCTTGGAGAATGTTCCATGTGCTGAAGAGTAGAATGTATATTCAGTAGTTTGGGGGTAAAATGTTCTGTAAATGTCCAGTAGGCCCAATTGTTTTATACTCACATTTAAGTCGAGTGTTTGTTCATATATTTTCTGCTGAGAAGTTCCTGGAAATTATAATGTTTCTGTTTATTTCTACTTAGGTCTGGTAGGGTTTGCTTTATGAATATGGGTATTCCTGTAATAGGTGCTAAATATTTAGTATTGTTATGTCTTCTTGTTGAATTGCTTGCTTTACCATTATATAATAACCATCTTTGTCTTTCTTTACTATTGTTGATTTGAAGTCTATGTTATCTTATATAAGAATGGCTATAGCTACATTATTTTGGTTTCCATTTGCATGAAATATTTTTCCTATCCTTTGAATTTGAGTCTGAATGAGTTCTTGTTGGTTAGATGTGTTTCCTGGAGACAGCAGATACTTGTTTTGCATTTTTTTATCCATTCAGTCAGCCTATGTTTCTTGAGTGGGGAATTCAAACCATTTATGTTGATTTATAGAATTGATATTTTGGGATACTGTTCTATTCATCCTGTAGTTTAGTACCTTATTGCTTTATTTTACCTTTTGCATTATTGCTTTATTCAAGCTCTGAGCTTTAGCTTTTGGGTGGTTTTACACTGGTGAGTATCTATTGAGCTGACCCAGGTATAATGCAGTTCTGAGTATTTTCTGCAGGGCAGGTCTGCTCTTGACAAATTCCCTCAGTGTTTGCTTGTCTGGAAAAGTCTTTAGTTCTCCTTCACATATGAAACTTAGTTTTATAGGATACAAAATTCTAGGCTGGCATTTGTTCTGTTTAAGAAAACTGAAAATGGGGCCCCAATCTCTTCTGGCTTGTAAGGCCTCAGGTGAGAAGTCTGCAGTTAGCCTGTTGGGGTTTCCTTTGTATGTTACTTGACATTTTTGCTTTAGGGCTTGCAAGGGTTCCTCTTTCATGTTGACTTTGGCAAGTCTGATGACTGTGTGTCATGAATCTCTGAAGAATATTACTACAGTATGAGCACCATAGTGTTGATCAGTTAGTGCCAATTTGATGTTGAGTACATATGGAAGCCTTCTTCAAGAAGAAGGAGGTCTTTGAAATCCTTTCTCTATCCCCAGCCCTGTGGTTTTCTTAGCACTTTGAATTATATGGCACACCCAGTTTAATCACTGAGACAGTAGGTGGTGCTGGTGGGTGAGAAACCACCTCACCCTGTATTACTGAGTCAGTAAATATTGAAAAGAGCTATACAAACATAAACAATCTTTTAGGCCTTGAGTCAGCATTGGTATTTTCTGTCCACTCTATATGGCCAAACCAAAAGTTAAGGGGTGGGAAGTTTGTCCCAGCCATCATGCACATACAGGCCAATATGCATGAAGGAAAGAATGGATAGAGGGAGGAACGAAGATTAGGGGTCAATAATACAAATATCTATTTAGCTAATAATTGACATAGCTGGGCCACTCTGACTTTAATGGACTCTTGGGAACCAAACACGAAGAAATCCTCCATCTTGCAGCACCGCAATAATGAATAATAGAGAGCTCTTTTACCAAAGCCAACTGTGTCTAAGAGACAGAGTTGTGAAAAAAGACAATAGTACATAGCCAAAACTTATAGTCAATGTATACCTTTGAAACAACCAATGACCTAGCCATCACTATATTCAACTACCTCTCTAACCAGACAGCCATAAATAGTACCCTATGTTCTAATAATATTAATAAACTAATAAAGTATTAATAATTTAAGGTAGCTTAATATTTATTTTCCCTAACCTTTCATTATTATGAGTAAATCAAGTTTTATAAAGGAAGTCTAATAATCAATTATTTAAATTATTTAATGCAGAGAATAAATTCAGCATTTTACTCTAGAGATATTTCAAGTGAACCAGTGTGTGAACTTTCTTTTAATGCATTTCCATAAGGAATAAAGTGCATCACAGGTTTAAAGTCCCTGTAGGGTTGGGTTTAACTACTAAACTCTGTGGTGTGTTCAGTGTACTACACTTGTTAGTATCTGAAACTTCTTTGTTAGGGTCTCATGCAGTCTGCCTTTGCTCTATAATTTTGCCAACTGGGAGACTGTAAGAAAGCATAACAGCCCCTGTACAGCCATAAAGGGACAAAAGATTTCAGTAAGGAGTATTCTTTGTTAATCCCACAGAACAGATTTAGTCCTTGTCAGTAAAGATAAAGGAAGCTGTTTTTACCCACTGTAAAGATTAAAGAAGCCTGCAGATACATAGATGTGGATATAGATATAGATGATATAGATATATAAAATTACCATTTTGTGAATGTTAGCTAGTACAAGATTTTTTATAAAGTTAGGGTATCAGTCCATTAAAACTTACAGAAGATTTCTCTTAGAAAATAGGTCAAAGGGTACATATAGAAAAAAAAATTAATGAGATTAAATATTCAATCTGGGGACTTTTCATGGAGTTCCACTGGGTTCACTTGAAAGAATATGGAATTTAAAATTATCTTATTATGGAAATTAGTCACTGTACTACTTTCAAATTTAAGCATTTGGTCTAACATTATAACCAATGACTATTCTTCTCTTATGTGACTTAATCATGTGAATTGTCTACATGTCGTTTTATAGTGCATACTACAAAAAAATTTCCTTCTTTTGGATGCCTTTCCTTTCATATTTTCTTTGATTTGCATGTATCTATAACAGAAAGTTATCTGTGACAACGTGTGATCTACATGAAATTGTAAAACTACTGAATTTTGAATAATTTGAATGGAAATCAAAACAATCTCGAGGGATATAATATGCTCAATTAACTTCCTATTTGTATTTCAAACAATGAAGTTTGGGTAAATAGTATTATTTATTATTTTACTATATAACTTAAATATGCATTACATATATTCATTTGTAAGCACATTTCATTGATGACTTAATGGTAGAAGTTGGAGTTCTGTTTCCAGTATAGCTGAGTAAGCCTCTAATTGGACCAACTCTGCTTCACACACACACATGCACACACAAAGGCACACTCACAAACACACATTTTCTCAATGAGTAATCACTTATTTCTCCATCCTAAATAGGTAATTTCTTTTTAAAATAATGATGAAACTCACAGTCCTGGAGTATAGGCAAACAAGTGCTCTTGGGATGTTGCCCCAATCAGAAGATAATTTTTAAAACATATTGCTTAACCTGTATAAGGCACAATTTCCTATTCTGTGAAATGAGTGGTTCTAATTTTTCTTTCCAGTTTTAAAAATTCCCAAGATAAAGTATCTTTACACAAAAACAAACAAGCAAAGCAAATTAAGTCAAATATTCCATTTCTACCACGCAGACATAAAGTATACTGTTAAGAAAGCCATCTATACCTGGGTTTCTTCCATGGGTCTACCACATCGTGGGAAATCTTCAGTGGCCTTCTTGTTACAAGCACATAATAGTCCAATTGCAGTCTTTACATCCAACAATTACAAGAAGTCTTTCTTTATATCTTCTTAAAATCAGATTTTTATTTCCAACATTTACATGAATTCTTTTTTCTTTCAAAGAAACACACATTTCTTGAATATTATTTCTATAATTTTTCCCTTAAGTGGCCAATGTTTTCTGATTTAAAAAAATTAATAATTACATTAAGATGAAAAAAAAATTCTTCCTGATGACAATGAAGCTTAACATACCGAAGAAACATTTAATTAACCTATATTGAGCCATTTAGAATCTATGGTGAGTATTAAGTAAAACAATCTTGCACTATGCAATGTTTACTGTAGGTGTCAACCTCACAGTAGAACAGCCGAGCCAAACTCTGTACCACAATTAACCTGAATGTGAGCTATGTAATTAGAAGGCTATTTGCAGTATTATATGAGCATGGTTACAACCATTCTGGGGGTTTTCCTTAAACAAGTTCTAATTACTGATTCATGTGATATCAATAATAACTAAATTTTATGCCCCTATAAGAAATAACACTTAAAATGCGGCTACATATGTTATTTTAAATGAATTTAGCATTTGTTTTACTTTTCAGAGCAATAAACTGTAATTGTGTAATTTATTTTCAGGTGTAATGCAGTAATTTAGTTTTTCTTCTTTTGGCTGATAGGGCACTTTTGTTTTAGAGCTTATTTGTGAATGTTAATAATACACTAAAACTTTATTATTAATATTTTAGTTTTTGTTTTAGAGCTTGTGAATGTTACAGATGCACTAAAATTTTATTATTTCATTTTAATATTGACTGCTTTTCTATCAACATTTTTATAAAGATATGAAATTCAAACAATGAAAAGAAAACCATCTGGAACACCAGAATGAAAATGGGTTATTTATAAAATGAAGGAGAGCCATAACTGTGAGTTTTTCATTTCTCTTTGGTTGATCCTGTTCTTATTTACACCTGACAGGAAATCCTGTAGGGCATTTAATGGCCTTCTTCACCAGAGAAGACATATCATTTTTTTTTTTTTCGTTTAGCAATGACCCTTATCTCTATGTCCAATGAAAAAGACAGAGACACATTTAGATGACAGGCTTGAACCCAGTAGCTCACCTGTGTGACCACTTGCCTCACAAGCTGCTGGAAACAAAGATTACCCTTAACAATTAAAGCTATAAGCCCAACAAAACAATATGATGACTTCAGAATTTGCAATCTGTATGCTTAAATACTGCTTAGTGGCAACAAATCGATGAGGTACAAAACAGGAATAAACAGGTTGGAACTTTCTTTGTGAGGAAGATAATGATGACAATGAAAAGCATTAAGAACATATAATTGAATAGCTTAAGCACCACCACAGCTACAAAATTATCTTTAAAACAAGAGAATGCTATCCATGTGTCCAAAGTAGAGGTTTCTGTTTTTGACTACTATAAGGCTGGGACCTTTTTGTTGGCAATTATTATTGTTAAGGGATTTTGAAATGGAGTTGAAAGTAATTACTCCTTTCTTTATCTTGACCCTTAATGTAGCCTTCTCTGAGTCTGCATACAACCAGGATTTAAATGGCAAGATTAAAGCATAAAAGAACCATGATAGAAGAAGTGTTCTCAAAGCATAACAGCAAATCTGAAGGTTTAATAAAATGTCAAGGCTCAATTGTAACTAGTATTTTTTTTTCCTTCTAGTTCTTGGATCAATAAAATTGTAACAGGACATTTCAAGGGAAAACTATACAGAAATTTTATTAAGTTTAAATATGGTTCTATGTTCATATTTCTGTTAAGGCATAAAAGCCAACAAACAAACCACAACACAAGCAAAGTAAAAATCTGATAGATGTTTACTCTGATAGACTAAAGTAGGAGAAAGCTTTGGGCTTAATGTTAGAGAAGATATGAATACAGATCCTGGGACACATACACCCAAACTTCCAAAACAGAAATCAAAACACAGATTTTGACTGCCATCAGGCCACTTTTATGTACACTTGGGACTTAATAGTCATTTCTGTAGTGCCTCATCTGAGGAATCACTTAAATTGGATAATACTTCAGGGCATAGACTTTTGCTTCTAGAATGATTTGAAGCTATCTCTGAGTTTTGACACATTGTGTGATGCAGAATGGGGGCTCAAAAATATTTGTTCAGTCAATGAATAAATAAATAAACTATAATCACATCAAAACCATGCATGCCAACTGATACCTCAGAAACGGAAGCCTGTATAAGTACACATACTTTGGTGCATACAAGGAATTAGCTAACTATGGAATAGTGTGTGCTTTTGTAAATAAAGTTTTATTGGAATACAGTCATCCTTGTTTATTTACATGCTGTCTATGGCTACTTTCATGCTACAGTGACAGACCTGAGTAGCTGGACAGAGAGTTTATGGCCTGCAAAGCTGAAAATATTTACTATCTGGCCCTTTAAAGAAAAATTTTCTGACTTCTGGTCTATGCTATTTTGTTTAAGCATAAAAGTTTTAATGCTATAGAAACAATCATTTGCTAGATTGCTTTCCAATGATATGTATTAGATTTTTTTCCTGTTAGTTGCAGATAGTCTCTCAATCCACTATCTTATGTGCAGTGAGTTTCACAACTACACTATTATTGATCATCTCCATATCCTTTTCCAAATATAGCAAAATCGAGCAGTCATAGAATAGAATTCTTTAGAGTCTTCTGTAACTTGTAATTAATCTGAAATTTTATAGATCTAATTTAATTATATGACAAGATGTATATGCTAAATATTTTTTGGTTATTAATGATTTTTAATAACTTTCTTGTAAGAACTTGGGTAATTTCTAATGGACAATATTGGATCCTGATAGACTTGTTCACATTCATAAATGACATTAGAATGGGTCTAGCTTAAGTAAAACATAATTATATTGGAAGGATATTACATATTTTATAAAATCAAAGGAAGACCTAAATAACCAGACCAAGTGAAATACGTAAAGACATTTCCAGGGATCTCAATAGTGATATTTTTTTGTGAATCATCCTATTAGGACACCAGCATTGAATAACAAGTCTAATTGTATTTTCTCTCTAAGTTCCTCCTTGAGATTCAAATCCCTAAGGCAGAGTTACATTTGCCTAGCTTAGGTCTGATAACAACCAGACAGGCAAACATTTGTTGTCCACAATTGGTAGCTTCACAAAACCCACAGAGACGAAGCATTTTTTTTTTTTTCAAAATAAGGAATATGATGAAAAACTAAACAGAAGACCTCCATGAAAGCATTACAGGCAAAGGGAAAAATGTGCACAAAACTGTAGCTGTGTGACAACATATGACTTACTCTGAAAACAGAAAGGAATACTAAAAGGTTAGAACTATAGATTTTTAGAAATTGAATGTTAGAGCTGACATAACAGAAGATAGAACTTCTAATTAGAAAATAGATCAGGGCTTTATGGGCCATATGGTATCATAACTACTCAGTGTGGTAGTGTGAAAGCAGACATAGACAATACATAAACTTTATTTACAAAAACAAGTAGGAGGTTGAATTTTACCATAGCTGGCTCACATCTTGTCTAGGTCTATGATTGCCAAAGAACACTGGATATATGCCAGGGATTAGGCAAGATGAACCCCTAAAATGTGTGTGTGGGGGAAAAAATTTCATTTGTATTTATTTTTTATCCTTTAAAAATTCCTGTTATGTGTGTGTGTGTGTGTGTGTGTGTGTGTGTGTATATAATTGTCTAGGATATATTTGTAGAATAATATATGACTATAATTTAATTATAAATGCAGATCATATATTGGAGGTGATTGTTCAACATAGTTTTACTGACATGGCTATATGACAAAAAACATATGTATAGACAATTGCTTTAGGCATTAGGGAATCATTGTACTTTTTATTTTTTTAAATCAATAAAGTATCCTAATCAAATTTGTTTTTCAGAAAGATAATTTTGTGAGCTATATTTTCATTATACTTAATTTCTTTACCAGGAATACAGCTACCATTTTCTTTTTAATTTAGAAGTTTTTTTTTTAAATTCAGTCTCTTATCTCTTTGACTATCTTAGTTTTTTATCAGATGTAATGTTTCCTGAGAGTTGAACCAAATTAAAGCCATAAAAACCATAAGTATTATAAAAAACAGTAATACCAAAAATAATAAAGAATTTCAGTAACTTGATGAGATCTTATTGCACCAAAATAATTCAGTGCAATTTTTGGTGTTGCTGAGAGGAAACAATGAAACCATTCAGTAGAGCAAATCTGATCCTCAAGATTGAACTATTACTGCCAAAGGAATATTACAAGGGGCAGTGTAGAATGTGTCATGATTTGATACAATAGGGAAATTGCATTTTAAAAATTTAACTAAGTCAGGATGTCTTCCTGTAGAGAGAGTGGAGTACACATTTCAGAATTAATATAGCACAACAAAGACAACAGCAAAGAGCTTATCAGGCTGGAAAGAGAATTGCAACACTGAAGAAACAAACTCATCATTGTTTTAACTCTAGAAGGCATAGTTTCTAGAAAACAATGGAAAGGCAAAATGCTATAATTATCTACTGGAGAAGTTTTGTTAAGAAAGGATAAACAAAAACAATGCCTCCAAAAATATCAACAAAATCAAGCATTCACATTAATAGCATTTGAATTTAAACAAAGGAAGGTAACCAAATCCTAACATAAAGGACCTAAAGAAACAGTACAGTAGAGGCTTAACAAAAGTAGAGCTCAGTGGAATCCAGTATCCTCTTGTCCACCAAGTAGGGTGCTTGAAAAATGCTACATCCACTTAGATAATCCATCTTACATTCCGGCCTCATCATAGGATTCATATAGCTGTTACTCTATCCCAGGCTCTCATCCCTGTGATCCCATTCTGAATATCATCAGTATTACTAAAAATTGTGCCAGCTGTGGCCATTTGCTTCCATTTTCCGTGGTCATTTGCTCAATGTCCTGCTGCGATAATCTTTTTTGCCTTATTTAGAACTCTAATCAATTGACTCTAATAAATTTCATTATCAATTATTTCTTCAGGATTAGATTAGTTTCCTAGATTCATCATTACATGCTTTTGCACATACTCTAAGCTTCTTGCCTAAAAATAACAAATTATCAAGCAAGTTATTTTAATTAAATGTATGCATATATCGCTGTTGCAACACCACAGTCTGCCATTTTATGCTAAATTGTTTGCAATGGACAAGTGGTATGTTCAGATATAGAAGAGGACAGTGAATAATGATAGTCAGCTTAAAGCAGGGAGGCCTGATCTAGGGTTTCAGAATGTTTAGGAGTCGGATGTGTGGAAGGATATTTCTAGGAGAGAGGTCCTGATAAAAATAAATGGAAATATATGTTTCAGTAGTAACTCGAATAACTAAATTATGAGCTTGTGTCTAATGAAATACACGGGATTAAGAAAAAATTCCAAGAATACTTTAAAAGTATGGGGTACATTTGTGTATATAGAAGTTTAAAAGGTTAAATGAACTTATACCTACAAAAGTGATTGTTGCACAGGACACACGTTGAACAGAAATCTAATTTATAGGATTCATTTTTAGTTAAACAATATTTTTCATGAGTAGAAAGAACATTATTTTTCAACAAAAAATACTACATTTTTGTACTTGATTATATTTAAATTCTTATTCATTAATTTGTATATATTTAAAACATGAAATTAAATTTTAGCATTTGATTAAGTCTCTTTTATATAATATTGTGCCCAGTATTTTTTACAGCTCCAATATATTTAGCAAGGCATAGCAAACAGGATTATAGGCACAAAAGCTATTTCTTGAGCTCAATCAGCATTGTCCGCACATCTGCATTCATTGCAGTCTTTTATCTGCAACCTGGTATAAATTGAAATCTAAGTGTATACATTAAAGACGATTCATCATACTAGGTTAGTGTTTTCCTATATCTTGATCTATGATAGCCATCTTCTGTATTCATAACTTCTGTGAGATATTTTAAGAGCTGAAAAAGTAATTTTAAACATTAGGGCAAAATTTGAGATTTCCACAGCTGTGTATCAGAAAAAAAATATCTTTCCTTAATAGTAGAAAATGGTTGCACTTTAAAAAATGGTAATTTCAGAAAATGTTCCGTATTTTTTCCAAAATTTAGAAACAGACAGCAAATTTTACAGAACATAATGGTAGCAAGGGTCCGATGTATGCAAGGCTTAACACAAAACTTTTTTTAAAGCATTTCTTCTGAATATTTGCTCCAGACATAAATGTTTTACATTATATAGAGTTTAGAAGGAGAAATGACTCCAACTGTGAACGAATGGCCATAGATTAAGTCTTAGAAAATCTATCATTTTATTATTATAAATAATATTTCTGAGGACTAGCTGTTGTCTGGGACCTGAGGAGGAAGGAGGTAGAAAAAAAGGCAAAGTAACATTGAGCTGACCCTGATTCTTTATCTAGGTAGTTTATTAATGGCTATTATAGAGATAGCTGTCTATATTTACACATGCCTCATAATCCATTAATTCACTTTGAATAAACTTGCAGTGACCTAAGTAGACAAATCTGTCAGAATATGCAACCTGCATTGTTCATGTAATGTGCATTGATAGTCTGAGATTCATTAATTCTACTGTTAAGACGCAAAAGAGTCAAATATTGGATCAAGTGCCATATCTCACTTACAAACTTATTGTTGCAAGTCACATGTATATAAGAGTATGTATATATATAACAAACTGTAACCAAGATTTCAAGAAATTAAAAATACAAGAATGACTCTTTAAAATATGGTCATTAAAAAAGAATACAGAATAAATTGAGTAAACGTATGAAAAAAACTTTCCTAACATGAAAAAGGAATCAAACTTTTTGCTAAAAAGATTATAGTTGTTTTCTAATATAATTAAGAAAATAAAACTCACAACCCTTAATGTACTTGAAAAATTAAAGTAAATCCTACTTGCACAAAATTTTGAAACCAAAATGCACACAAATAAACACAAACTTGATTGTGTTAGCCTTTTTATTTTCAATGGTAAATGGTGAAAGAAAACATTGGTTTTGAGAAAATGTGCTTATGAGGTTAGAATTCTATATCCATCCTCAGATTATATGTGAAGATTTATATGTGAAGGCCAATAGGAATTTATTATTAGTTATACAAGGAATAAGAATACGTATTTAAATTCTTGTATATATACCTATATTAATATATTTTCCAATTATATCAAATATAGATGTAGATATATATAGACATATAGATAATGTATGTTTGCATAAATCATGAAACTATAATCAAGGTGAAATAACACTGAAAATCCTATTGAAAACAAATATATGGGAGATAAGCATTAAAAATGCATTGATATAGTTTTTTTGGAATAGGTGGAAAAACTTGACTGAAGAAAACTAAAGCAAAGAAAAAAAGAATTTTTTAAAGATAGATATTATAATATAATTTAAATATCATTACATTTAGTGTCTTATTATTAAAAATAATTACTATTTGCTACTAAAAACCCAAATTAAATTAACATAGTCTAAAATGAGAGATAATATTAAGAACATGCCAAATTCCTCATCTTAAATAGCAAGAAGTAAATATATGATATCATTTTTGTCTTTATTCACTAAAACAATATTATTGATGTAAGAATGACCACATGTATCAGATATGTCATCTATTTTTTCTTAATTTCCTTTTCTGACCAAAAGTACAGTATTGTGGCTAAGAACACAGAATCTGGAATCAGACAACATGAGGGTTCAAACCTAATCTAATGTTTGCTGGAGTTTGGCATTTCTTTAAATTCTACGCTTTAATTTCCTCACCTGTAAAAGAATTATAATATACCCACTCATAGGATCCTGATGATGATTCATTTAGTTTAATTAAGAAATGCCTTCAGAACAGTGACCAGTACATAGAAACCTTATGTAAGTATTTTTTGTTGTTATCATTGCTAAAAGAAACAAAAGATCTCAGGTTATGCAAATGTACAAGAAACAAATTTAAACAAATAAGATGCTAAAAATTAAGAACAAGAGTTTGGAAAAATACATATAAGCCAAATAGAGAAAAAAGAGAGGAATATAAATATTAATATCTAAAGAAATTACATATCTATGAGAACTAAATGGAAATAAGAAGGTGAGTAAAAGTCAAACTAATATTCATAAGGATTTATGAATCAAAATTCTCTATATATTTAAATATATGGTAATAACATCTATTTTAAAAACAGTTGGAAATTGAAAGAGAAATGGACAAATACATAAATGCATAGGGATATTTAAACACAGCACTATTGGTCTTTGAGCATAATAGATTAAATGGATAAAAGTAAAGATACAGAGGATTTGAATAATTTAATAAGGTTGAACTTTGCTTATATATCTTTGATGTTTGCGTTCTATCACAAATATACTTCTCTTCCATTCAGAAAATGCCCCTCAAAAAACTTGTTTAAAGAATTACAAGCTGTATGTCCCAACAGAAACAAAAACCACACTCAAATTTTAATAATTGGAAGAGGGTTCATTTACAAAGTGACTATTTGTAAGGGTGGGAGTCGGGTATATGAAACTACAATGAATGCTGCAGTAACCTACGGTGGGGGTAGAAGGCACATGAGGACAGTAGAAAGGAGAGGCTAACAAATCCAGGAGGATGATCGGAGAGAGAGAGCTGAGCAGTGTGGAACATTTGAAGGATCCAGGCAGGCACAGACAGCCCCTCAGGAAGGGATGAAGGGAAATAAACACCTTGTCTTTACTAGTCCCCTTTCTTTCATTGCTCTGTTGTGACTTACCAATGGAAAAAAAAAAAAAAAAAAAAAAAACAACTGGAAGCCAGAAAACTGAGAAATCCATAGATGCAATTCCAAATAGGTCCGACCTCTAGGGCAGAAAGCAGCAGGGAAAGGGTTAAGAATGAATCTGGAAAGACAAACACAAGATATCTAGTAGAGAAACAACAAAAACACTTTAGTAAATTCCAAAAACTATGAAAGGCTCACTGTGACCACAATAAAATATATGTAAAATGTTAATAACAAATTTTCAAATTAAAAACATATGCATCTTAATCAATTTATTTGCTCACCATCCCTTCTTGCGACTCATTCTTTTCTCACATTTTATAGTTCCTTTAGTAGTTCTTTCTGGAAGACTATTTTCATGCTAAATTTAGTCTTTACATATAAAATGAAATGGTAAAAAATGAAATTAATTCAGGAAGCAAATATTAATATGATAGCAAACTTAAATAAATGTTGACTATAAAAAATAGTAATTTGAAGGGTTTAAAAATGCAAAATTTCTGCAATGCTACACAACAATAATATGGAAGATGGGATTAGGGAGCTCAGAGTTAAAGCATTTTAAGATGTTTACAGCATTTGATAGGATAAAGATATTGATTAACCTCAAACTTTGTTTATGCACCTTAAAAAAATAATGGTAACTGAAAAAGATTGGAACCAAACCAATATATGGGAAAGAAGAATAAATGGATAATTTTTCAATCAAATTGAAGGTGGGAAAGAAGAAAAAGAGGACAAAGAAAAACAAATGTAATAAATATAAAATAGAAATAGATTATAAATAAATCAAAATAAAGATATTTAAATAGCCTATTAAGGAAAAGATTGTCCAATTAAATGAGCAGTTTTTTTTTTTCAAAAGAAGATATACAAATGCCCAAGAAACATATGAAAGAATGCTCAACATCATTAATCAGGGAAATGCAAATTAAAATCACAATGAGATACCACCTTACCCTTGTCAGAATGGTCATTACTAACAAATCAAAAAAAAAGTACATAAAACAGTACATAAAACAGTACATGTCAGCCCAGATGTGGAGAAAAGGGAATGCTTATACACTGTTGGTGGGATACCATTCAACCCAGCAATCCCACTACTGGGTGTCTACCCAAAGGAAAAGAAATCATTACAGCAAAAAGACACCTGCACCTGAATGTTTATCGCAGCACAATTTACAATTGCAAACATATGGTATCAACCTGAGTGCTCACTAACTAATGAGTAGATAAAGAAAATGTGATATGCATACACACACCCCCAATATATACTGTAGACTGCTACTCAGTCACAGAAAAAATGAAATATCTTTTTCAGCAGCTTGAATGGAACTGGAGACCATTATCCAAAGTGAAATATCTCAGGAATGGAAAAACAAATATTCTCCCTTATAACCAGTGTTATAACTTTTACTGTGATAAAAATATGAAAGTGATCACTGAAAAGATCAGATTAACAATAGTGGTAACAGAGAGAGCGAGGGAAATCACCTTGGAGAATGAACAAATGATTTTTCAATATAAAGTAAAACTGACTAAATGTTAGTATTTGTAACTTCTGAGTATTTAGTAATTGACATTTATTGCATAGCTCCTTGTGTATTTTTTTAAATTCTTCAATTTTTTAACACAGATAAGGAGGAGGTTTGCAAGGGTAGTAGTAAAGTATGGAGAGCAAAAGTGCTTAATACATATGCTTCCCAACTGACCATTTGTGAGATACATCACAAATATGAGATCTTAACAGAAAAGATCAGACATTACGAATGTGCAGATTTGGTGCTAG
Organism: Varecia variegata; assembly: GCA_028533085.1. Classification (NCBI taxonomy): domain Eukaryota; kingdom Metazoa; phylum Chordata; class Mammalia; order Primates; family Lemuridae; genus Varecia; species Varecia variegata. The sequence continues at coordinate 55,058,677 of CM052441.1, forward strand.
TGCTCAGATTTTCGGGTAGTATGTTAATCTCTACCTCTGGCATCAGCACTTGTAACTTTTTAAACTTCTTTAAAACTTCTCTTTGTTTCTCTTGTCCTTTATGGTATGAAATACATTAAAATAGACATGAAAGTACTTGGGCAAGAAATGATCCTGGGGAGAAAAGGGTAACCAATGGCATAGACAACTGCCTGAGAACAATACAAACAAACAAATAAATAAGAATTTTCTGGTCTCGAAGCATACAGGGAGTCTTGAATTAAAATCCTTAATATGGCCCTAGTAACCACAATAATAGTTTACTTAACTACGGTAAGGGGTCACATTGGTTCTGAGTGGTAGCTGGGCATACTGTAAATGGCAAGGTAGGGCAGGCTTTACTAAAGGTGACTGACAGCCTCAGTGTAGGGGCAACGCCAGCAAGTGGAAGAGGCTGTGCTGAGCTGGAAAATAAGTGTTCCTTCTAAAGAATCAGCTCTAAACATCAGTTCTTTCTAAATACCAACTTAGCTCCAGTTGGTATTTTTAAGAAAATGGTCTTGGTTTTGCCATGTTTCTGGTTTCTCAAGAGTAGATAGAAATCCTGGTAGTTATGAGAAACCTCTTGATTTTTTGAATGGTGAAAAACAATTTAGATTTCCAACATTGTGCTAACCAACACTGAAACCAACCAGCCCTGGCTTTAGACTACCAATGGCCTCCAGGCTTCTAAGAGACTGAGTCAATACGGAGAGTTTACCTTTTGCTGAAGCTCCTGGAAGCTTTGGTCAGTGTCCCAGCACCAAAGTCTCCCTTTTTGACCTACCAGAATGGCTGTCAGTCCAGAAAAATGCCCTTCCTGTATGCCTAAATCACTGTGTAGGTATTTTTTTGTTTAGCACAGTGAGTGCTTCATGCCTGTTCTAACCATAATAACAATCGTCCTTGGACAGAACTGTTTGATCACTGTGAAATCATTCATCTTATTGAAAGACATAGGCATAGAACTGGATGCTAGATATTATGTATAGAATCTTTTTTACATGCCTGAAAGTTTTAAATTTATTCATGGCACTACAGTCTACAATACATATTATAACATACTTGCTGAATGAATATTAAAGTTTGACATTAATCACCTTCTGGGTTACATTTTACGTAAGGATAAAGTTGATAAAAATCTTATGTGAAGAGATTTACAATGAGGACGGTTCCCAGGTTTTACGCACAGTAATGGACTCCACAGTGGGAAAGAAGCTGAGTCAGGGGTAGCACATATGCTAAGCACAGACTACAAACCACGAACAAGGCAGCTGTGTTTTGTTTTCTGCACATGGTAATGTGCCTTCAGGGCTGGGTATGTATCCTGGCACCTATATAGAAGGTCTGAAACCTTTCTGTTAAGACTGGGCACCTCTAAACCCGAAAAGTATCCATATTCTCAAGTCTTTACAGCTAAACCAAATATCTCTTTGAGATCATTAAGGCAAACCTTTTCTCTTCCTGTTAATTTAATGTCTCTATTGTCCCCTTATTGTCAACAACCTGATTTCACTGTACATATTTATCTTATAATGGGTTTTACATTGGATTAACAATAAGTCACATGTTTACATGAAATAAGGACATTTCAATGTGTTTATTTTTCATACAAAATCTAATCATAATTCAAGTAGAACTTCTCTTAAGTAAGCACATTAAAATATCATAATTTATTCTATACATTAGAGACCAAAGAGAACACTATAAAATAGAGGAAAAATGCTCTATAAATTATAGAAGAAAGTAAGTAAATAGGCAGTTTATCAACAATTATTACTAAATTTATAGGTATTCTAATCCTCTGGACTTCCCAAGTTGACAAAGCCATAACAGATAAAATTTTTTAAATTAATAAAATCATGTAGTTACTTTAAGGAAATAATCATTAATTGATAATCCCAGACAGACAAGCAAATGAGTCATAATAAGTATTCCAATTTCAATTTTAATTTACAGTCAAGCATTCCTGTCTTAAGCAGGGTTGAGCTGGCATGAGAAATGTCCCCTTAGTTGTAAATGTGAAGTAAAATAGTCACCATCATTGGAAATTTAGGCAACTCTTCACTGTTGAATCAAGAATTAGGTTAGAGTTTGGTTGTGTATGTTTAATAAATAAATGACTAACCTTTGTGTAAATGTTATATAATTAAATGATTTGCTATATACATGGTGCCTTATCTTTAGTATTTCAAGTTAGTATTTGTTTTTAAAAACTAAAGTCATCTGAAAGACAAAATAGTACTGAAAGACAAATTTAGGCACCACTTTCCTATGAAGGCATGATCATAGAGTGTATCAATAACACTTTCAGAATCCTGACGACGTTATGGTATGTACAGATGATGAGGAATTTTAAAAAAACTTATATAACCATATGTTTTGTATGTTAGAATAGTTTTGGAGAGCTGATTCACTAAAATTACAGTTGAATTGGTTTTATTACTATTATATCTAGTGGCAGAATCAGTAAAAATCAATCATTCAAAATATTAGTAAAAAAGAGTTTACTTACTAGAGAAAAAAATATTCTGACTGAATATTATGGTAAATATATGTTGTTTATAGTGGTCTAGACTAATATTTTAAACATTTTTATTGATAGAATTCTATTGGGGTTAAAAATACATCAATAACAGGTCATATACCTTAAAGTGCAGTGCATATTTCAACATACAAATATATAAAAATAAATAATACATGTCAATAAATGTATTTTTTCTCTAATTCTTAATTTTTTATTTTTTAGATAGAGCTTTATATATAAAAATCCAGAATAATTCAGGTGTATTTCCATTGAACTGCCATTTTTTCAATTTATGTTTTCAGAGTAGAGTGCATTACTTGGTTAATAAATTATTTTTATGCCTAAAACTAAAAAAAAATCTATAATTTGCTTCTAGTTTTCAATTTATAATGATTCATTACACAGTTATTTGACCACTTTACTTAGACGACATCCAACTATTGACTTTTTAGTGCTTATTTTTCTTAAGACTCTCTACTATCTCCAAGGGAATTGTACACAGGGCAGCTTCTTCTTGGAGTGATGCATGTGTTCTTTGGTAGTTAAACTTTCACTCATTTCTTAATACAACCAAAGATAGAGCTCATTAATCATACCCCAAAGCACAGAACTATGGTTATAACTCTGTAGTTTCAAGATAGTAAGTAGAATCTGTTATCTTTTATGTCCAAAATGATTTACTCAACTGGTCGTTAAACAACTAGATGCATTAACTTACCTCCTGTTAACTATCACTTTGTATTTCAAAATCAATAGTTAATTCTACCACAGTTATATGTGCATTAAAAGAGTATACAGCAATAAAATTGCTAAAATATTTAAAAACCTAAAACTTTTAAAAAAGATATTTATTTATTTTCAATATATTTAGAGATAATTACATTTACAATCTTTTAAACAATATTTTAACTTAGAAAAAAGATTAACCTCTGAAGAACTTACAGTATTTTAATTTTGACTAATTAACTTATCCTTAAGTAAATAATAAGTCCGTGTGTGTGCCTGTGTGTATACACATCTGAAAACTTTATTTTTAAAAGGAGCTGTTAAATATAATTATTTTAAAGGATTTTTATTCTCCTATTGAGCATATTTGCTATACTAGGCTCAGGTCTGTCCTCACCCTCCATTTTGATTTCACCTGGTCTCCCACTCCTGTTTACAGTACTCCCCTCCTACAGTGTAAGCTCTTCTGATGAGATATCTGCCCACTGTCCTGCATCCTCCCCAGCCTCACACACCCCTCCTGCCCTGTCTCCAAAACACTTCCATTATGACTTCTGAAAATCTGACTCCCTATTTAACAAATTTCCTGACATTTCCTCTCATTCCTTTAAGAATCATTTTTCCTCTCTACTGTCTTCATATTACCATGCAGGTGCCTCACCTCCAATCAAAAGTCAATCCATCCTCTTCCACTGAGTCAAAAGCCCTCCAGCATTTTCTACTTCAATTTCTTATGCTCCCAGCTATTTTTCCTCTACTTCTCACTCTCAACTACATCTATCCCCTCAGCATTTCTACATATGGCAAATATCACCTGTCCAAAACATAAAACAAATCAGAGTTTCTTCTCTTTCTATCTCTGTTTCCACACATAGCCAATATGGACTCCTCACATTTCAAGGATGCTCCATTTTCCACTCACCCTTCAACTCATTTCAATTAGGGTTGCAAGATTTGGCAAACAAAACAAAACAAAAAAGTATGACTAGTTAATTTTAAATATTCAGATAAACAACAAATAATTATTTTAGTATAAATATGTATCAAATATGGTGTGTATTTCATCTGGCAACCTTAATTCCCAAACATCCATCTTCTGTGATGAGCCAAAACTACTTTTGTTTGATCAGAAATTATATATCTATTGCTAACCCAACTGCCTTAGAAACAAAGAAGACTTCTTTGTCCACCTGTAACAGATTGAAAATGCCAGGTGATTAACACTTTTGGAAGTAGACATTCTCTTTAATGAGAGATGGGTTTTGGCATGAAAATACCCCAGTTCTCTGTTTTGGTTTTGGTTTTGTTTTTGGTAAGAATGATTAACATGAGGTCTACTCTCTTAACAAATGTTTTAAGTGCACAGTAAGTACTGCTAACCATAGGCTGTATACTGTACAGCAGGTCTCTAGAATTATTTATCTTCCATAACTGAAAACTTATACCCATTTAACAACAACTCCCCATTTCCCTCTACCTACAGCAACCACCATCTTTTGAGGTTCTATGTTTTTTGTTAAGTAATAGCCAACCTAATAGGTGAGAGATGATATTTCCCTGTGGTTTTGAAACCATCACCAACAACAAAAAAACACAAAGGGCATGAGGAAACTTTTGGAGGTGATGGATATGTTCATTACTTTGTGGTGATATCTTCGTGGGTATATACATATGTCCAAATTCATCAAATTGTGTACAATAAATATGTTCAGTTTTTCATTATACCTCAATAAAGCTATTTTTTAAAATACCCTGAATCTTGTACCCCTCCCATAGAGTAATTTTGAGGGTGTGCTTTACCTCATTTCTAAGAGTTGCACCGCAGGATTAAACTGGTAGCTGGCTTATGTAATGCACCTCATATCGGCTGCTTTCTCTTCCCTGTCTCATCTCCCTATTCCCCTGCCACTGTTCCCAGCCCTTCCCAATAAACTATTCGCACTGAAATCCTTGCCTCAGAGTTAGTTTTTGGAAGAAACCAAAGACAAGGCTTAAGTCTATGTCTATTTTATTTTTCAGTTTATATCTGCTCTTGATGGTCTCTTCCCTCCCATGGTTTTAACAACTTCCTGTAAATAAATTAGTATTTTCAAAGTTTTATATTTGACTCAGACTACTCTTCCTAACTTTCAGACTTACAAAACAAGTAGTATTTGATGTCCACCTGAATTACTTCTAAACATCTCAAAACTAACATGTCAATTTTTTTTCCCTTTCCAGATTTAAGGTCTTCCATTAATCTTTCAATAAATGACTCCTGCACCTATCCAGTTATTTTTGCAGGAGGCTAGGAAGGGGCACTCTTGACAATGCACTATCCCTCACCTCCACATCCAAGCTTTTACCCTGCCCCACTGTCTCCAAAGTACATTTCTAATAGGTGTGTTGCTCCCTGTGACTGCTATTGCCTTAATCCGAGCCACAATAATCTTTACATAGGAATACTGCAATATCCTCCAACCAGTCTTTTCTCTTCTATTCTTGACCTCTTCTAATCCATTCTCTATAGAGTAGAGAAAGTGATATCTGAAAAATATAAATTAAATCTTTCACTACTCTGCATGTACAACTTAATTGGCTTTCTCTTTCCTTTCAGAGTTCAGATCCTTAACATAGACTATAGAGTTCCAGCCTCAAATGTGGCCACTCTGTTGCTGAGACCTTATCATAGTGGCATAGTATCTTTCTTTAAACTAATTTAATTATCAACCACATTGCCATACCTTAATAGAGATATTATACTTCCTCAGAGCGTTCTTCAGCAATGTAACTAGTTTTTCCTTCAAATTATGTCACAATTTGTAATAATGTATTTATTTTTATGAGCAGCTGTTAAATGTCTTTTCACCCTAACAGAATGCAATCTCCATGCAGACAAAGGCAGTGTCTGTTTTGTTCCATATCATCAACACAAGTATTTTGTCTGGGATTACAGGTGTGAGCCACCACATCTGGCCCTTATAATAGATTTTTGAAACAAAGGTAAGATCATTGCCTCTCATTATAGGTGGGAGAGATAGACACTAAAATAATAAATGACCATTTCAGATGGTGATAGGTGCCGTGAATAAAATGAAACATGAAGTTATGATTCATAATGTATAAGGGTTGGAGGGTACAATCATAGATTGGATGTACTAAAAAGGTTGACGTTTATGCTGAGTCCTCAATATCAAGCCATGTGATGAAAATCTTTGGAAGTCACTTTATGAGAAAAACTAAAATATATTTTTAAAAATTATCCTTTAATCAGTAACTGAAACATGGAAATAGAGCCCTAGGCTAACACTCAAGTATATTTTTGTTTTGTACCTGTCATATGCTCTACTCCTAAATCGTGAGGGGCCTATGTTTTCTCTGAAAGTCCAGCAAAATTTTCATACTTCCTTAAACAAGATTTTTCTTTCTTTCTTTGCAGATAAGGCTAATGGGGAGCATTTTTAGAAAGACCTTTACAGAAGAGAAGGGAAAAAAAAGAATAACCAGGTATTGGAGTGTCTGCTATGCTCCAGATACATTTTTATGATAGATATTTTAACACACATGTATTAATTTAGTCTTTTCACAAAAGCAGAAGTTGAAAGTTGCATTATTCCCATTTCTCTAAACATGGCTCAAAAATATCGCTACATGCTTAAAATCTCATAGCTAGAAGAGCTTGGATTGGAAGTCTTCCTGATTCCAAAGTCTCAATTCATAGCCTGCTAATAAACACTCTCACAAACCAGGAAGGAACTTACCTTAATAGTTACTGATGCTGTTGCTGTCGTTGGTTATGGTAGTGTTGATGTTATTATTTTGCAAGTGCTTGCTTCCTATTAATCTTAAATTAACTCTAATCAAAGTAAACTACATATCTGTAAGTCAATTTATATCTTTCAGCTTTACAAAAGAATGTGCTAATATTGGCATTAAACTTTGTTACTTTTTAAATTTTTAGTTTGATCATTAGTATCATAGTTATCTCATTTTCACTTAACGTTAAAAATACACACACATTTTGCTCTAACAAGAAAAAAATCATTAGATTTTTAATCATAAAATACAAGTTGCTAATATCTCCCACCTATATTTTGTTCTGAATGTCTTTAAGATAAAAAAAATTGTTTGTCTGGTTGTCTATTGTATTTAACAAAAATCAAACAATTTTTATGCTTTGTGCTTAAGTTAAAACATCTAGATCACTACATTTCTGACAGAGTGGATGAACATAACTCGATGATTTGTCATTGTGTAGACACAGCCTTTGTATCAATCTCTTGCTTTGTCCCAAGGGGAGGGGAAGGAGTGAGTATGAATTTATGTGGTGTCAGCAAAACATTTTAATTTGATTTCATGGGGAGTTTATTTTGAATGCTCTATTTATTTATTCTCTTGCTGAAATAATTCTTAACAGATATAGAAAGTTTTGGTAAGTAACCAAAATGGGTAATATAAAATTTGCCTTAAAACTTCTCTTGTAGCCTCCAAAATAAATACAAAGAAATTAGTCTGAGCTATCCATTCCCTCATTTCATAAAACAGGCACTAAATCAGCTCTAAAAATGTTACTTTTTACTAAGTTTCTTCAAGTAAGAAATAGAACTATACATGCTAAACACCTCAAATAACATCTGAAAATACGTATCAAATAAGGATAAACATATGTTCTTAGAACCTGAAGATATAAACCACCGTATCCTGAGATTCTATTAACAACAGAAACCATAATTGCTCTGAGGGAGATGGAGTGCTTTCCTAGTGAGCAAAAACGAGTTCCAAGAGAAAAAAAGGGTAATTCATCTCAAGGAAAGTTTAATTAAATTCAAAGAAAAAAAAGAAAGGCATCACGAATAAAATTTTATAACACATGTATTAGGAAAATACTTCTGAAAAAATATAAGGGAACTTTCCATTTCATATGTCAGTGAATAACTCATTTTCCAATTCTGATTTGATAACGTTTGGGCTGAGTCAAAAGAAAATATAAAGTGTTCATTGGAAGTGTGAAGAGGTCATAAACTTAAATCATAAAATATTTGGAGATTTTATTCTTTAAGCCCTGGTTGCATAGTTCAGGTATGACATAATTAATCTCCTCCTAAAGAATGAAAACATTATTTATTTTAAGAAATTCTCATCTGTACAGTCTTACCTCCTTGACTTTCTACTTCCTCAGCTTCATTTATCTCCCAATTCAGAGATGTACTTCAGAAATTCTTGTTTTAAAATAGAGAGAGGAATTCCCCTCCCAAGTGGAAGGCTAATTAGTCTCCCAGTGCTTGACTCCACTCTAGTTTATATACTCAGGAACTTTGCTCTAGCTAATAATCCTTCTCTCTGCTTTATCTAAAACATCTCTGTCACCAATGACTTCTTGTGCTTATAAATGTGCTCAAAATTTTTCATATTAAAAATAATTTTCTCTTGATCCTGTGTGTCCTTCTAGGTAAACATAAAATTGAAATGTTTTGCCATGCTTTGGAGGCCACTTCTGAGTGCTACCCTTCTTGTTTTCTCTCCTTCCTTATTTCTCAAACCTCCCCTAGACTGGGAGCAATCTGGTAAGATTTCTGCCATGGCACTTAAGTGCTCTGCCAAGGTCATTTACAGTTCTATTTGCTGACTCCAAAGACCAAGTTTCAGTGAATATCCTGACCCTTTTCCAGCTGAAATGCTGAGAAGAATGTTAAAGTTGTTTTCAACAAACAAATCAACCACCCTTTTGGGACTGAATGGTAAGGGAAATGGCATCCATCAATCCTATCCTCTGCTTTCTTCTATAATACATTCTGTGTCAGACAATAAGTGATTATGGAAAGGGTCTAATGTGATTTTTATTATTCCTTGACCAATTAAAGTATATGATTACTTTATGTCACTACACTTTATATTCACATCATTATTTACATTATTAAACACTTACCAAATATCATATGTAGTAAACATTTAAAACATGTGAAATAATTAGATCAGAACAAAATCAACAAATTAAAGGGACCAGTAGCAGTATTTAAAAGCATGAATGGCTATTAGTCTTAAAATTACTTATACTTTTAATTTATCCTTCATTTACTTCATATTCTTGTAAGATCTTTACTAGAGATTCACTCAAAAATACTTCAAGGAAACAATAATCATTAAGAGAGAATCTGAAAGGCTATATAATACATAAATTATTTTCATCCTTTAAATACAAAATGTAATATTAATCTAGCACCATTAATGTGGAAAAATATTTTATGTAAGTAAAACTAACCCCCTACAAGATACAGCAATGGTGTATTAATATTCAAACAGAGCTAAAATTAATTTGAAAACTGTTTGCTTAATTATGGTATGTGTGTATATATATATGTGCATATTTCATGCAAATTAAGAAATTCAGATAAATTTTACCAATCAAAACAGAAGATGCTAAGCTCTAAAACATGCCTCTGGTTCATAGCTTCAGTATGGTCTATTTTAAGACAAAACTGCTATATGCTGTTATTTATTTCCAGGTGTGATAAAATCCATTTAATTTGAAGACTGATTAAAGTAGAAGAACCTCATGACAAGGAAAAAGCAGATACTCTACCAATCAAACTAGGTTCTGACACAGACTGCCAACATAACAGAGAAGACTCAATCGGGGAAAATGTCAGCAATGATATTAAGCACTTATATATAGTTTGTTAATGTTGTAAGTCAAGAAATTATTTTAAGGTTTTTAACAATGTTTTCAATCCAAGACATATTAAGCTTATAGTTGATATTTTCTCTAAAAGAATTAACTTATTAAAATATTAATTATACGCTTTTATTTGTTTTATGTGTATGTTCCAGAGGATATGAATAATCAGACAAAAAAGCAATTTAAGAATAAGGTAGAAAAGTCATTCATAGTCTTTATTCAAACTCTTAAAGACTGTGATATAAGCTAGGATTCCACTCAATTAAAAAAACAATCATTTAAATATTTTATTTATTCATTTGCTCTGTTAGTGCCTGGGAGATAAATTACAAGATGATAAGGGTTCAACTAACTTATTTTCTACCTGGTTAAATTTCAAGCAAGATGCTAAAATTTTTAAATTCTCAAATAGACAAAATGTTAAAAAAATAAAAATAAAAAAGTAGAAATATTTTTTGAAAGTAAATTTCTCCTCTTTTTCAGATTTGTAAACATAAAAATAAGTTTACATGATTAAAATTTTTCTGACTGCTATTTCCAGTACTATGTATTACTATGTGTCCAAGCTTCACCTTTAAATTCTAGGCAAATAGGCATCAGCAATTAGGCTGAATGATTTATTTTAAAACTCAAGATCTAGATTAAAATCTAAGATCTATTATTTCCATGAGAAATTTCCTTTTTTGAGACTAAGTTTCATATGAGTGAAATAGTATAACACCTATCACATAGTGTTGGCTTCATATTAAGTATAAGAAAGTAGTACAGGTATATAGTAGGGATTCAGAAAATACTAGTTTTCCTTATACTAATGATTAAGAAAAAATTTAATCATGAATTTATATATTTCTATTTATATTAATAAATCACATACAAGTATTATGTATGAAATTATGCAAAACATTATAAGTAGAGTTAGTATAAGCTTTTCAAACACTGTCAACTGAAAATATTCAATATTCCAATAGATTTGAGATTTTTGTGATATGTTGTTGAACATGAAGAATGAACATGAACATGAAGAATATATCATCATCAAACTCAACAGGACTTGAAGATGTTTATGAATTAAAATTTAGAATACCTATTCAATAAATGGCATTGGGAAAATTGGGTAGCAACATGTAGAAGACTGAAACAGGATTTGCACGTCTCACCTCTCACAAAAATCAACTCACAATGGATAACAGACTTAAATCTAAGGCATGAAACTATAAGAATTCTAGAAGAAAATGTTGGAAAAACTCTTATAGACATTGTTCTAGGCAAAGAATTTATGAAGAAGACCCCAAAAGCAATCACAGCAACAACAAAAATAAATAAATGGAACCTGATCAAATTAAAAAGCTTCTGCACAGCCAAGGAAATAATCATTAGAGTGAATACACAACCTACAAAATGAGAGAAAATATTTGCATGCTATACATCTGATAAAGGGCTGATAACTAGAATCTATATAGAACTCAGGAAAATCTGCAAGAAAAAATCAAATAACACCATTAAAATGTGGACAAAGGACATGAACAGCAGCTTTTCAAAAGAAGATAGACTTATGGCCAAGAAGCATATGAAAAAATGCTCAATGTAACTAATCAGCAGGGAAATAAAAATCAAAACCACAATGAGATATCACTTAAGTCCAGCAAGAAAAGCTTTTATCAAAAATTCCCAAAACAACAAATTTTGGCATGAATGTGGTGAGATAGTATCACTCATACACTGCTATCGGGACTGCAAACTAGTACAAGCTCTATGGAAAGTATATGGAGATAGTTCAAAGAACTAAAAATAGAACTACCATTGGATCCAGCAATCCTACTACTGGGTATCTACCCAAAGGAAAAAAAGACATTCTATAAAAAAGACATCTGCACTAGAATGTCTATAGAAGTACAGTTCACAATTGCAAAGATGTGGAAACAACCCAAGTGCCCATCAATACATGAGTGGATTAATAAAATGTTGTATATTTATACCATGGAGTACTACTCAGCCATAAAAAATGTTGAACTACCTATTGTATTATCCTGGATGGAGCTGGAGCCCATTCTTCTTAGTGAAATATCACAAGAATGGAAAAACAAACACTACAGGTATTCACCATTAAATTTGTACTAATTGATCAACATTAATATGCTCATATGGGAAGTAATATTTATAAGGTGTCAGGCAGGTTGGGGGTCAGGAGGGGATGAGTAAACTCGTACCTAACAGATGCAGTGTGCGCTGTCTGGGGGACAGGCAAGCTTGTAGCAGGCAAGCTTGTAGCTCTGATTCAGGAAGTGAAAAGGCGATTTATGTGATCAAAGTGTTTGTACCCCAGTAATACTCTGAAATTTAAAAAAAAAAATTAGGTAGCCTAAAAGATTAAAAAAAAAAAAAAGAGGAAAATAAATGATTTGTTTGATTTATTTTTAATTTAGTATTTTTCTCATTCTAGGTAAAGAAAATCTTATTTCTTCTTCTTCCAAATTATTAGCACACTAGTTTTGAGTGAACATCATCAAGTTATGACTACAGCTCCTTAGGTTACCACATTACCTTGAATATAATGTTCTCAAATTCATCCTTCTGACTATTGTAAGAATCTTCTAATAAAATGCAAATCTGACCTTTCTACATCCCCTCATATGGTTCTTTATTGCTATAAGGTACATTTCCAAGTGCCTTGTTATAGCACATAATTCCTTCATTATCATTTTCAACCCCATCTGCTGCCACTGTCTACTTTACATTTAAGCTCCAGCACACCAAATGGTTAATATTTTCCCTGAATACACCATGTGACTTTTCATCACTGCTTCTTTGCTCAAATGGTGAGTTCTATCCAGAATTTCCCTCTCCAACACGATTTGATTTGAATAAATTATATTTATGTCTATAAACTCAATTATGCTGTTAGTATCTCCATGAAGGCGTTTTGTTATCCCCCATACACAGATAGGGATACATAAAACCAAATATAAAGGAATGATTGACAAATTTAACTGCATAAAAACATCATAAGTAAACATAAACATCATGAATAAAGCTGTAAGATAGATTAGGTGGGAAACTTAGTAGTAGTGTGCGTGTATGGATATACAGCTGACAAAGGATTAGTATACATCTAGAGGTCCTCTAAATAATATGAAAACATTAGCTGGATGCAGTAGCTCACACCTATAGTCTTAACTACTTGGGAGGCTAAGGCAGAGGATTGCTTGAACTCAGGAGTTTGAGGCTACCATGAGCTATGATCATGCAACTGCACTCCAGCCTAGATGACAAAACTAATATGAAGTAGGAAAATATACATACAAGTAATTACATAAAAGAGAAACTCAAATAGTTCACATGTGAATGAATGGATGGCCAATCTTAAATATTGTCAGGAAATCACAAATACAAAAATACAATCCTGTTTTTCACACATTACCTTTACAAAATGCTAGAACTGATTAATAATATATAGTGCTGATAAAAAATTGGGAAAGCAAGCTCTGATACACTAAACCCTCAAGAAACTCAATTAAAATGTACACATGCTTTGACATAGCAATTCCCCTCCTAAAAATTTAACTTTAAAAAAGTCTTATATCCATATATTCAAAGATGGTAGTACAAAGATATTCATTACAGTTTTCTGAGTTTTTTTTAAGTGACCATCAAAAAGTATCAATATTAATAGCCTACATGTCCATTAATTGTTATAGGGTAACATTAAATATGGTGAATGCTTCTTTTGAAATAGCATATGAATATTGGAAATCATAAAAATAACATATTTTGCATATGCATAAAATAACCTAAGTGTAAAGGTCATGTCACAGAACATTAAGGATACTATAACATATTTATATTAAAATATATTTTTAAAATTTTAAATATAAGTAGGACAGGCAGTATGGAATAGACAGTTAAGAACAATTGATTTTATACCAGCTGTTCCGCTTAATTCTCAGTTCCACCATTTACAAACTGTGTGGCTTTGGGCCAGTTACTCAATATCTTTATACCTCCATTTTCACATCTGTAAAATGGATATAAATTTTTTAATGGCTTAGAAAGTTTGAAAGATATGCATAGACATCGTTAAAGGTTACCTCTAAGCAAGACAGTGGGAATGGAAGGGTCTCATTTGGAAATTTTAATTCTTAGTCTATAAATTTCCATATTTTAAAATATTTTGTATTAACCATATTATTTTCACAATTACAAAGATAAAACAATATGGAGTTGTTCAGATCTGTAATATGGACAGGTCTTCCAAATTATCCATGTAAAAATAAGGAAACATGATTAATGCAGTTGTTACAGGGAGGACTCACGTCAAGAATAACAGCATATAAACTACGTGCTGGTTTATACAGATATGCCATAGCATACACAGCAAGAAAATTCATCTTCCCATCACTTCTATATAACATAAAAAAATGTAAGTTTGAAACCAAATAAAGCAAAGCATACATGATGGTTAAAAGCTTTAAGAACTTATCCATCTGTGCAGGCGCTGCCCATCTAGTCTGACAAGACTTGGCCGTAAAATCTTGATTACAGTACCCAGTTCAAATTAACTTGGGCGAAATATTTACCCAAATCAATATGGTTATTTTATTCAAAGATTTAAATATAGAAAATAAAGGATGTAATGAGATTTATGGATCCAATAGTAAGGAAGAAGAATCATACAGAAATGATTACACAGTAATTATAATTACATATGTAATACCTAGGTTAATTTTTAATCCTTCCTCATAAGTAAATATTGGTAAAATACTCATGTAGTTGACACAAATATTTCTGTTTTCTTCCTATTTTAACTTTCTCTATTCATCATAATCTGATTATTTCTTCCTTCAAGTTAGTCTCATCAGAATTATGTTTCACCTACCAATCGCAAAGAATTCTACCTTTCTTCAATTGCACAATGTTAGTAACTGAAATACAATTTACATCTACTGTATTCTATGGAAGTTTACGTTCTTCAATTTACATTCTCCCTGTATAAAGGACATAGAGGTAACTTTTCTCTTTCCATGTTCAGAAAACTCACTCTTCTTACCTAGGAACAACTAGTCTCAATCTAAACTGTGCTACATCATAACTCTCTTTGTTTATCTTCATGGTCTCTAGACTGCCCTGTGATGATAGTAGTTTCATAGTCTACCCTATCTTGTGGCAGAAAAAGAACTGCTTTCAGGTTGAATATTACCTCATAAAATCTTCCTACAGTGCAAAAGTCATTGATTTTGAAAGATTTCCTAAATTCTAATTGCCAGTATTTCCCTAGCTGTAGGAACCCAGGATTTTACTGCTTCTTGCTCATTCTATACTTTTTAATACTTTTTAATACAAGACAAGCTTGTTTAAAATAAAGTGTAATTAAAATTGACTGAAAAATGTTTTGATGTCACATAAATACATCTTATATGTGACATAGGGGACCTTCAAAATATTACTGATATAAAAAAGTTCTTCTGAAAAGCCCTGATAAGGGCTTGAAAATATTTCAAGAACTTTGAAAATCTTGAAAATCACTGGTTATTCAAGCCCTTGACAGTATTCAATGTTAACACTTAACCATTGGATTATAACAGGCTAAAATAATTTCACAGTAGGCAAGTGATGGTTATTAAGTAAACGAATAAGTAAATAAAAGAAGGAAAGAAATGAAAAGATTCTTTTTGCAGATTACTTCACTACTGCTACCTGAGGGGCTTGTCCAACTTCCACTCAATTTACTGTATGTGAGTAGTGAAAATTTTATTGCCTCTATAGCAACTACTAACTTTGAAAATGGCTATTCGTTCCTAGAGAGTAATACCATTTTGACTTCCAGGCAGTCTGAGGAAAAAAAAGGTCTAGAAATAACTTTGCTTCTTCTATGATCAGAAAAGACACATTCTCAGGCACCCAGGGAAAAATTAAAGTCAACATAATATTTAACAGCCATGGGAGTACCTAATAATCTACTTTGATTGTCCCCATGAGAAATACAAATTTACCTTTATGTCTTTATTGTGATTCCTCCAATCTATCAAATGACCGAATTTGGCAATTCCCATCCCTTTGATTGCTCTAATCTATCAAATGATGAAACTGTGTGATTCTCATTTCCTCTAAAAGGGTGTTCTGTTTTTCTCTTTTCTTTTCCGTAGCCTGATTTACAACCTTTTCTTCTATTGCTCCCTCTGGTACTCTCTTTCCATATTTCTACTGGCTTTTGTGTTAAACAGTTTAACTAAATTGCACAGAGGCTCACCCCCTCATTAACTTTAATCCCTGCCTTCTTACTTTTAAATTAACAGTGCCCAACTATCAAGAGAGTTTTATGACCATCAACCCATTTCTTTCTTTTCAAGATTATATAAATACAGTTATTGTATTCCCAGTGAGAATAATATTAAAATACATTTTCTCTGAGATTAAAACAAAAGCATTCTCCCTAAATTTCTTTCATTATACAGATGTTTTCAATTGTTTTTTTATTGATTTCCACATTAGGAGAAGGCAGAATAGAATGATACAAATTCTAAATGTGCAATTTCAGTTTTCTTAATATTTTAAAATTATATCTAATTAATGCATATAACAAGATCTTCTTTAGTTTATAATACTAAATATATTATTTTGATTTTGGTTTATAATTATTTTTTCACACTTTGAAATAATACTGCTAGCTGTATGTGTCTACATATTTTTGCTATTTTCACTTAAATTACTATTTCACACATTTGATCATTATATGCTTTTTGATTTTGACACTGACTTTTTAAATTAAATAACTACTTATGTTAATTATTCTAACATACACTCAAAGATCACTTTCTAAGAAATTTAATCATTCAGTATTTTTGATATATTTATTACAATGCTTTATTTTTATGGTCAGTGGTTCAAAAAGAAGATCGTCATGAGGATTATGACTGGCCATATGTGGTGACCAGTAACTCAGTGACCAAATAAATGGCTGGTGAACTCCAGGACACATGGTTAGGAGGTTATATATTTCATTTATTCAGCACTGTGTGTGGGTGTTATATACTAAATGCTGCAATGTCAGGATGAGTAAAGCACAGCTTCTGCCCTCAGAGAAAATCAGAAGCTAGGGGATAAGATAGAACACTCTCCAGTAACTATAATTCAGGCAAGCTACAATAAAAACTTTGAGAGAAGCATAAGTGCTTTGAGAATAAAGACAGGAAACAAATAACCACTGAGGATGAAGGAATCTCTGCCATGAGTTTTTCATCCATTTAAAACCAAGTATTCAAGGATGCTACAGGATAAATACATTGCTAAGTGTCATGTACACACAAATGTATAAAACAAATTCTCCTACTCTCATGGAGTTTACACTCTCGTGAGTGAAAATTAATCTTCACACACTCAAACTAAGAGGAAGTGGAAGAGGCAGAGAAACATATTTCAGGCAGAATAGAATAAACAACAGGAAAAAAAAAAAAAAAACTCTTGGGATTATGGCCATAGTAGAAGTATTCAGAACCAGGTACATGTGTACCTGTGCAACTAGTACAAAGGTATATAAGAATGGGTAGGAGTAGAAAAAGAATGTTTCAATACAGGTGAGGACAGATCATGAAGGAAATTGAATTCTCCCTAAGGGTTTTTGTCTTAATTGTATAATCAACGAGTTATAATTTAAAAAACTTCACAGTAGAGTTGTGTACAAAGATAATGGAAGCAGCGCATGGGAAGAAGAGTTAGTGGGGGAAAGAACCATGATGACATCGATTATAATAGTCCAATAGCAAAATGTTATCATGACTGATGTTTTGAATGTAAAATATATAGTTATATAGAAAGAGTGGCAGAATTAAGGGAAGAAGATCATTCAAGTTTGGGTAGTGGCATTGATAATACAATTTCCCATGATTGGAATACAGAATACAATGAAGCCACGTTTTGTGATAGATTTTAAGAACTTCAGGATCATGGAGTGGGGGCCAAGATGGCAAAATAAAAGTGGGCTACACATATAGCTCTAACGGATAGGATCAAAAGTGGTGAGTAGACATTTACCTTCAGATTGGTCACCTAAGAGAGAGCATTGGGAATCAACAGAGGGATGGCAGGAGGCTCCCAAAGTGAAGAGGAGGGAAGAGAGGAGACCAGCTCAGCAGAATAGGAGGTTCATATCGAAGGTGCCCACATGTAAAGAAGGGACAGAGGACTCCACACTTCCTCTGTGAACATGCAATCCATGCAATCAGAGTTGTGGGAGGGCCCCTCCACTACAGCAGGATTGCTGGACTGATGCAGGGAGCTGACTGGAGACTGTAGCAGCAACACTCCGGTCCTGCTGGCTGACGAACCCTGGGTGTGCAACTGACACCATTTTGAGTTCCCAGCCCCAGAGTGCTGTGTCTACCCAGGATTCAGATTTGTTGCTGTAGCCTCTGCACCACCCCTGCAGGGCAGAGAGGGCTCAGAAAGGCCGGTCACTCTAGTGCTCCTTGTGGGTGGGTGTTGGGCACCCCTATTGCCACCAGAGGATCTGAGAAGAGTAGGCACCCACAGACCCAGCTCCAATATTGCCACTGGGTCACCCCCACCCATCCACAGCTGCCTGTGACCCAGACAGGGAGAATTCCTGCAGCCTCTGTGCCTGCCCCTGATATCTGAGTGGTGCAGCAGCCACTGCCATTGCCAGGGTAAAGCCACCACTGAGAAATCTTGGAGGGCAAATGCTTACACCACTGTGTGCTGACTGCCCACCACTTCTAACAGACCTGAGTGGAGTAAGCACCCATGCTGTCATTGCCTGGGTAATGGAGCAGGAGCAACTGATGGACCTGGGTAGGGCAAGTGCTAATGCCATGCACACCAACCACCCATTCAACCACAGGGGAATTGGGAGAAATAGGAGAGCAGCAGTGTCAGGCTAACAGTGCACCTGCTCCTCTCCTAACTTGTCAATCTTCTGGAGTAGGACTCAAGTCTGTCATGTAGGACCTTTCCCTCTCTTCACTGAGCAGCAGAGTTCCCAGTGGAGGAGAGCAGGTATACAACAGAGCTGTCTGTCTTAAGCAGAGAGAAGTGGTTTCAGATGAGAAGGAACCAATATAAGAACATCTGGCAACATGAGAAAACAGGCTATATTGACACACCCCAAAAGATCACAATATACACCAGCAATGAACTCCAACCAAAAGAAAATTGGTGAAATGTCAGATATGAAATTCTGAATATGGATGGCAAGTAAGATCAATAGGATTGATGAAAAAGTTGAAACCCAAGAAAAAGAGACCAAATAATAATAATTCAGGACATGAATAAAAAATTTACTAAAGAGATACATTGTATTTAAAAATGTATAATAGAACTTCTAGAAATGAAAAAGTCATTTAGGGAATGTCAAAATACAATAGAAAGTTTTAACAATAGACTAGAAAGAAATGAAAGAAAGAATTTCAGACATTTCAGAGCTTGAAGACAAGGTTTCCAAATTAACATAGTCAAAAATGTATAAAAAAGAATAAAGAAGAATGAACTATCTCTCCAAGAAATATGAGACTATGCAAAGTGAATGAATATAAGAATCATAGGTATCCCTGAGGGAGAAGAAAAAGCAAAAAGCAAAAAGCATGGAAAATCTATTTGAGGAAATAATTAAGGAAAACGTCCCAGGTATCACTATAGATTTAGACATCCAGATACAAGAAGGTCATCAAACACCTGGAAGATTCATGATAAATAGGACATCACCAAGGCACATAGTTATCAATCTGGCCAAAGTCATAATGAAGGAGAAAATTCTACAAGCTATAAGATGAAAGCAACAAATAACTTATAAAGGAAAACTCATTGGACTAACAGCAGACTTATAAACAGAAACTTTATAAGCCAGAAGGCATTAGAGTCCCATTTTTAGTCTTTTTAAAGAGAATAACTGCCAGCCAAGAATTTTATATCTTACAAAACTAAGTTTCATAAATGAAGGAGAAATAAAGTCTTTTCCAGACAAGGAAACACTAAGGGAATGTGTCACCACTAGAACTGCCCTACAGAAAATACTTGAAAGTGCTCTACACATGGAACTGAACAATCAATATTCACCAGTGTAAAAACACTCAAATGTTAAAACTCGCTGCTCTTATAAAACAGTAACACAAGGGAGAAAACAAAGTAACTAGGTATCATTCAACATTATTAACAAAACAGTATCTCACATATCAATACTAACATTATAAGTAAATAGTCTTATTTCTCCACTTAAAAGATATAGTGTGAATAAATGAATTAAAAAAAAAAAAACATAAGCCAGACCTATGCTGTCTTCCAGAAATATATTTACTCACAAGGATTCTCAGACTCAAGGTAAAGGGGTGGAAAAAAATATTTCATGCAAATGGAAACCAAAAGTGAGCAGACATAGTTATTCTCGTATTAGATAAAATAAACTTTAAATCAACAATGAAAAAAAAAAGAGACAAAAAAGTCATTATATAATGATAAAGGGAGCAATTCAACAAGAAGTTATAACAATCCTAAATATAGAGCACCCAGATTCATAAAACAGATTCTAATAGATCTAAGCAAGGAAAAAACAGCAATACAATAATAGCCAGTGACTTCAGCACTCCACTGACAGAACTGGACAGATTATAGAGGCAGGAAATCAACATAGAGACAAAGAACATGAACATGATTCCAGAAAAAATGGACCTAACAGACACTGACAGAACATTCTACCCAAAAACTGCAGAATATACATTCTTCTCATCATCACATGGGACATTTTCCAAGCTAGATAAAATGTCATGTCACTACTCAAGTCTCAGCACATTCAGAAAAATAAAAATCATACCATGTAGCTTCTGAGACCACAATGGAATAAAACCAGAAATCAATTCCAAGAGGAACTTCAAAACTACACACATACAGGGAATTTAAGCAACCTTCTGCTGAATCATCCTTAGGTCAACGAGAAAATCAAGATGAAAATCAAAAGATTTTTTTTAATTGAATGACAAAAATGGCACAAGTTTCCAAAAATCTCTGGGATACAGAAAAAGCAGTGCTAAGATGGAAACCTTAAATGCCTACATCAAAAAGACAGAAAGATCACAAATTAACAACCTAAAGTCACACTTCAAAGAACAAGAAAAAGAAGAACAAAACAAACTCAAAACTAGCAGAAGAAATGATGTAAACCCAAAAAAAAGGGGGTATCAATGAAATAAAATTTCTTTCTGTGAAAAGATAAAAAAAAAATCAATAGACCACTGGCTAGATTAATCATAAATAGAAGAGAAACAACTCAGATAAGTTCAGTCAGAAATGAAAAAGGAGACATTGCAACTGATACCACAGAAATACAAAATATCATCTTCAATATTATGAAAACTTCTTTGCATCAGACCAGAAAATCAAGAGGAAATGGATAAATTTTTGGAAAAACACAACCTCCCAAGCTTGAATCAGGAAGAAATAGAAATCCTGAACAGAAAAATAAAGAGTATGGAGATTGAAACAGTAATAAAAAAAAAAAAAATTCTTGACAAAAAAAATCAAAAACAAAACCCTGGACCAGATGGATTCACAGCTGAATTCTATCAGAACTACAAAGAAGAAATGGCAAACATCCTACTATCCTACTGAAACTGTTCCATAATATTGTGAAAGAGGGAATCCTGCTTAATTCATTCTATAAAGCCAGGAAAGGACACAACAGAAAAGCAAACTACAGACCAATATCTGTCAGGAACACGTATGCAAAAATCCTCAACAAAATACAAACAAACTGAATCCAATAGCACTCCAAAAAGATAATTCATCATGACTAAGTGGATTTCATCACAAGGATGCAAGGATGGTTCAACATACATAGATCCATAAGTGTGATTCACCACAAAAACAGTACTAAAAACAAAAGCCATATGATCATCTCAATAGATGCAGAAAAGCATTGGATAAAATCCAGCACCTTTTCATAATAAAAGCCCTCCACAAACTAGGCATACAAAGAACATACCTCAAAATAATAAAAGCCATATCCCTACAGCCAACATGATGCTGAATGGGGAAAAGTTTAAAGGATTCTCCCTAAGAACCAAAATAAGACAAGGATGCCCACTGTCAACATTTCTATTCAGCATAGTAGTGGAAGTCCTAGCCAGAGCAATCAGGCAACAGAAATATATAAAGTGTATCAAAATACGGAAAGAGGAAGTCACACTATTCCTGGTTGGTGATAATATGGCCTTATATCTACAAAACCCTAAAGATGCCTCCCAAAGACACCCGTAATTGATAAATAAATTCAGTATAGGCTCAGGTTACAAATTAATGTACATGAATCAGTAGCACTTCTATATATTAATAGCAATCAAACTGAAATTCAAACCAAGAACTCCACACCATTTACAATACCTACAAAGAAAATAAAATACATGGGAATATACTTAACCAAGGAAGTTAAAGAACTCTACAAGGAGAACAACAAAACACTGATGAAAGGAATCATAGATGACACAAATAAGTGGAAAAATGTCCCATGCCCAAGGATTGGAAGAATCAACATTTTTGAAATGTCCATACTGTCCAAAGTGATTTACAGATTCAATGCAATTCTCATCAAAATACCAACATCATTTTTCACAGATCTAGAAAAAAATCATCCTAAACTTCATATGGAACCAAAAAAGAGCCTGAATAGCCAAAGCAATCCTTATCAAAATGAACAAATCTAGAGACATCACATTATCCGACTTCAAATTATATCATTATCCTAAGGGAAATATGTTAAGAATGGAAAAACAAATACCACATGTTTTCACTTATAAGTGAGAACTAAATGTAGGGTATATATGGTAATAAAGTGGTGTAATAGACATTGAAAACTAAGGAGGAGGGAGGGTGGGAGGAGGACAAGGAATAAAAATCTATTTATTGGGTATAATGTATAATATTCTGGTGATGGGTACACTGAAAGCCTGGATTTTAACATTATCAATTCATCCATGTAACAAAAAAACACTTGTACCCCTAAGTCTACTGAAATAAAAAAAGATCAAAGGGAGTTAACAAAATGTGTAAAAAAATAACTTAATGATTATATTGGTTGAGATACCAAGTAGGCGGCTGGAAATTGAAGTAATGTTGCAAAAAAAAAAAAGATATACATTTGAATGGTATCAATATGTGTTGATAGTTAAAACAATGGGACTGTATGAGATTGACTAGGGAGAGAGAACAGAGGAAGGAGGAAAATTGGTAAAAAGAAAGACCACTGGTGAAATATTAATGTGAAGGGATAGGAATAGAAACAGGTGACCTTGGAAGATCCTGTTTAAGAGCAATCATGAAAATCAGTAAAGCGGTTACACAGGAATGGAGTATTGATAACAACTTATGATAAAAAAGTTCAATACATCTGAGGACAACTGATGGCCTTTAGAGAATCTGATTCAGTATAGCAGTAGGAACAGCAATACTACAGAAAAATCAAGACTACGTGAGAGATGATAGAGTGAAAGCGGCAAATGAAATACTGAAAGCAAGAATTTTCACAGGGTTTACAATATACCAGGCCTTGTTGTAAACACTTTACATACCTTGACTATTTAATCCTCAACAATAACCTTATGAGATAGATATGGTTATTAGTTCCACTTTAGCGATAATAAAACTAAGTCAGAAAGAAATCAAGTAGTGAATCAAAGGATACAGAGTTAAAATGAATGGAACCAGAGTTTGAACTTGGGCAACTAGATCCAAAACCCTTCCTCTAAACAACCACAAATTATTTTCCAGTTTGTATACACCTTTGCATTATATTTTTCTGCTCCTCCCATCTAGAAGTAGGGTCTATTTTTCACTATCATGAATTTATGATGGTCTTGTGTTTGTTTTAACAAATAGAATGTGACAGAGGTAATGTTGCTTAAATTCTACAACCTAGGCCTCAAGATGCCTCGCAGCTTCCACATTCACCCTCTTAAAAATATTATCCTAAGACATCATATAGGGATCTAGTCTAGGCTACTAGAGAATGAGAGGTCTCTTGGAGCAGATTGAAAATGCCCCAGCCAAGCACCAGCACTAATTTTCATGAATTGCACTACATTACATCTTTCTACCAAGCAAAAAGTACAGAGAAAACACCCAGACAACTCATGAAATCCTGAGAAGTGAGATTCTGAGATAATTGTTAAGAGATAATTAAGAATCCTGAGATAATTGTTGCTTTAAATCACTAAGTTTTGAAGTAGTCTGTTGTACAACAGTAAATAATCAATGCAGAAATTAATACTTAATTTTGTTATTGTTTTGCCATCACAAAAATCTAAAATATATGGCATTGGTTTGGGAACTAGATGTTAGAAAGACATTACAAAATCAATAAGGAGAGAGTTAGTAGATTCTGTGTGAACAGTGAAAAAATTGCTATTAAAGGCTTGAGAAAGGGTGACCTGCATCATGCAATACAGGAAAAACTTGCAACAATGTCATCTGAAAAACTTAGGAGATAAGAAATGTACCTAATGACTGTGTGAATCTGGCCAAGAAAATTTCCACATAGAATATTAAAACTGTAAATTAGCTTCTTAACTCTTTAAAAAAATTTCATGGAAAATGTGTTTTATGAAAAAATACATGGATTTAGAATGTTTTTTGCACAAAAATAAACTCATATTACCTTAGTATAACAAGTCTAAAAAGGATCTAGTTTCAGGCATTAAGAAAGATAAGGCATAAGTTTGTAAAAAGTCCCTATCATGAATTCTGCTGAAATTAAAGCAAGAGCAAACTTCAAATTTATGGTGAAGCTTGGGCGGAAGAATAGTGAAATCATTGATACTTTATGAAAAGTTTGGGGATAATGCCTTAAAAAATCATCAGTTTACAAATGGATAACTCATTTAAAGAAGAGAAAAGATGATGTTGAAGATGAATCCTACAGTGGCTGATAATCCACATCAATTTGCCAGGAGAAACTTTATTTAGTCTGTGCTCTAATTGACGAGGACTGATGATTAACAGAAGAAACAATAGCCAACACTACAGACATTTCAATTGGTTCATCTTACACAATTCTGACCAGAAAAATTGAAGTTTAGCAAATTTTTCTATTCAATATGTGCCAAAACCATTTCACCCAGATCAGCTACAGACCAGAGCAGAGCTTTCAATGGAAATTTTAAACAAGTGGGATTAATATCCCAACTCATTTCTTGAAGAATTGTAACAAGACATGAAACATGGATTTAGTACGATCTTCAGTATGATCTGAAGACAAAGCACAATCAAACCAAAGGCTACCAAGAAGAAGTGGACAGTCAAAGCAAAAGTGGACAGGTCAAAAGAAGAGATTATGAAAACAGTTTTTTGGGATAATTATCACATTTTCCTTTTTGCCTGTCTGTAGTTGACAATGGCAACATCTGAATTTTGGAGGCGACACATTGAAACCGTAGCAGGGTATATCTTAGAAATATCACACACTCTGCAAGTAGAAAGAGGTCCGTCTCAAAATGGATTATGAATATACTTTTTGGAACATGGAGGAAATGTCATTGTAAACTAGAAAATTTTAAGAGAAAGATATCAACAAAACCACTATCAGCTTGAGCTAAAAGGAATAGTGACAGATCAGAATGAACAGAGGGCTCTGGAAAAGACTACTCAGCTGTAAACATGAGTCATTTCTTATTTTTTAAAGAAGGAAGTACATCTCAGAAGGCTCAACCACGAGCCATAAGTCATGAGCCAAAAGCCCAAAGGGCAGAGCCAAGAACTGTGGAGAAAAATGGATCATTATCAAATATTATTTCCTGTTCTAAGAGTAAGGGGAACTGACAGCATGTGCCCAGCTGAATTTCAGAATGGCAGGAATGCAATAGACCATTGACTCCTAGTTTCCTCTGTTTTCCACATTTTTTTAAAAATGGAAATGTAGTTTGTAGTTACTCTGTCCCTGTTTCCCCATGATACATTAGAGGAAGGGAAGTAGATAATTAGTTTTTTTTTTTTTTATTTTTCAGGTCTTTTGTCCAAGAGAAATCACACTAGAGAACTCGCACCTGAGAATACTCACCCAGCCCTGATGCTGATCACAAGATTAAAGTCTTCAAGTCTGATGCCATGATTTATTGAGACTTTTGGGCTATTTGGAAATGTGAATGCATTTTGCATATAGAGAATGTGTAAATAATTGTTGTCAGAAGACAAACTGTAGTAAATTAAATAGTGCCACATTATTTTTTTCAACTTCTCCCATCAATAGGTGGGGACTGCTTCCCCATACCTTAAATCTACACTATTTTTGTGACTTGTTTTTATCAATATAATGTAAAGGTTACAAGTCTGGAGTCTAGGCCATAGAGGCCTTTCAGATTGTACTTTTCCCCTGAATGCCACCCTGAGATTCCAATATAGAAAGCCACTTTAATTTAGCCTAGCATAGGAGCAGAAGCACTCAGAGGTCAACTAATGTGTCCCAGCCAACGGCCAGGCATATGAGTGAGAACATCTTGGACTATTCAGCCTAGCCAACCTTCGTGTTACATGCAGTCACGTAAGTGGGCTAGGCAAAATCAATAGAATCTATCAGCCAACGATATAATTGTTTTAGCCCATTAAGTTTTCAAAAATTTTTTTTTTAAATGTAGCATTGTATAGCCAGAAATATAATTTTATATAGTACACTAAATTATATTATATATAGACAAAAATATAACTTATTATTGTATTATATAGGCAAAAATATAATATATTATTATACCCTACCTTTTAAAATCATTATTGAGGTGTAATTGATATACAAAAATTACACATATTTATTGTATCCATTTTGATGAGTTTGGATATATGGATACTCCTGTGAAACTGTCATTACAATCAAGGTAGTAAACATATTCATCACCTCCAAAAACTTGTTTCATTTTATTCCATGTGTGTGTATGTGTATGTGTGTGTGTATGTGTGTTGGTGGCAAGAACACTTAACATGAGATCTATCCTTTTAAAGAGAGGATAGTTGAGAGAGTTGAAGTTGTTGAAGAAGATAGTCTATTCAACAAATGGTGGGGGGAAAACTGGTTGTCCACCTGTAAAAGAATAAAGTTGGCTCTCTCTCTGATACTATACACTAAAAAACAAATTCAGCAAAATTGTAGGATATCAAATCAACATAAAAAATGAGTTGCATTTCTATATACTAATAATGAACTATCCAAAAATGAAATCAATAAAATAATTATATTAATAATAGCATCAAGAATAAAATATTTATAAATAAACTTGATCAAGTAGATAAAAGACTTACACAGTAAAAATAAAACACTGAAAAAAATTAAAGTAGATACAAATAAATGGAAAGATAGCTCATGTTCATGGATTTGAATAATTAATATTGTTAAAAGGTCCATATTACTCAAAGTGATCTACAGTATCAATGTAATTCCTATCAAAATTAAAATGTTATATTTTATAGAAATAGAAAAAACAATTCTAAAATTAATATGGAACCACAAAAGACCCCAAATATCTAAATGAATTTTGAGAAAAAAGAATAAAGCAGTAGGAATTACCCTTCCTAATTTCAAAGCTAGAGTAATCAAAATAGATTTGTACTGGCATAAAGACAGACACATAGACCAATGGAACAGAATAGAGGATCCAGAAATAAATCCATGTATGTGTAGTCAACTAGTCCTAAAATCAGGTGTCAAGAACACCAATAGGGAAAGGATAATTTCTTCAACAAATGGTTGGAAAGACTTGATATCCATTTGCAAAAGAATGAAATTAGACACCTATTTTACGCTGTACACAAAAATCAACTCAAAATGAATTAAAGATTTAAATATAAGTCCCGATACTATAAAACTTCTTGAAGAAGACATAGAAGGGAAACCTTCTTGGCATTGGTTTTGGCAATGATTTTTTTCAATTTGACACTACAAGCACAGACTTTTGTTATTTTTGTTAATCCAAAAATAAACAAGTGGGACTTTGATATTTTTATATCAAACTAAAAATTTTCTGTACAGCAATGGAAACAATCAACAAAGTGAAAAGGCAACCTACAAAATGGGAAAAAATATTTTCCAACCATCCATTTGTTAAGAGGTTAATGTCTAAAACATATAAGAATCCCCTACAACTCAATGGCACACAAACAAATGACAAAAAGCACACAAATAACCCATATTTTAAAGTGGGCAAAGGATTTAAATAGACTTTTCTCTAAAGAAGACATACAAATAACCATCAGGTATATGCAAGGGTGTTCAACATTACTAATCCTCAGGGAAATGCAGACTAAAATCACATGGAGATATCACTTCATACTTGGGATGATTTATTTTATATAAATAAATCATATATATATTATATATGATTTATTTTATATTTGTGTTGGTAAGAAGAATATGGAGAAATTGGAAACCTTATGTACTGTTTATAAGATTTAGAATGGTGCAACCACCATGGAAAACAGTATGGAGGTTCCTCAAAACATTAAATATAAAACTGCCATGGGATCCAGCAGTGTTCTCTACCTTTTAAAGGTGTTTGTAAAAGGCTTTGGTTTGAGGGATAGGTTGCATAAATGACTGTATGCTTGTGTATATGAATGTTTTAGAATGTGAACATCTGGAACACATTTGACAGATGGGGCAAAATATGAACAAGGCATAAGTAAACATTATTAGGAATGAAAATAGGACATACATATCTGTAAAGCAGAGATTTAAAAAGTAAGAGATTATAATAAAAAACAATATGCCAATAAATTAAATGATTTTAACATAGATAACAAATTTCTAGGCTGATCAAGAAGTCATAGAAAACTTGAAACAGCTAATTATTAACCATATTATGTGATTTTAAAATATCTTCTCAAAATAAACAAATGATAAAACAGGTTCATATGGCTATATAGGATATTTTATATTCAAAAAGTGTTAATGCAAACTTTAACCTCATTCTTTCAGAGAATGGAAAATGAAGGAACACTCTTCAGTTAGTTACGGGTTAAGTGTTGCCTTGATAGTAAAAATTCTGAGGACAGTACAATAAAGAAAAAAAATGGCCAATATCACTTATAGATGGTAAAATCCCAGAAATTACATTAGCAAAATTGTGATCATTAGGTTTATCATAGAAGCAAACACTTATTTTTTCCTTAAAAATGTATAACATTTAAATACCAGACCTTATTAGTTTAAAGGAGAGGAATAAATATTATTTTCTCAATAGGTTAAAAAAAAGTAGCACACCCTGCATAAATATCTTGTCTGTATTGGTGGGTCATCCTGTGCAATAGTCAGATGCACAATTCCCCATTTCACTTTTTGGTTTATATATCCATCTATTTTGGCTATAAGAAAGAAAAAGTGTCATCTATTGGAGCCTGCATCCTTTTATTTATTAGCCCAACCTCACAAGGCACTGTCTCCCAGCTAGAGTCATAACTGAGTTTTTAACATTCCGTTTCACTGTTCTCCTTGGTTAGTTGCTTCTGGGTGATGGGATATATATAATAGGGAAAATCATTAAATACCATGGCATCAGCCCACTGCCTTTCTTCTCATATTGTATGTTGAGCTCCTTGGTAAGAAGAAATATTGTGTAGAATGTTGCAATAATAAGTAAAGCTTTCTAATTCCTCGAGAGTTGTTTCTGGCAGAAGAAGTCACGGAAATAAAATCCATTTATTATAAGTATCTACTCCACTGAGGATAAATTCTGTCTGTAGTCTCCTCCATGATAAAAGAGATCTAACATAATCCTCTTATCACCAGGTGGCTGAAGACTGTTCTTTGCTCCTGGTACATAAGGCATGCAGCAGTACCTGCAGTCAGATTAAATGTGGAGGTTGAGGGGAAGCAATGAGAATAGAGGTGGATACTTGGAAAGTTCATGTATAACATCTCTTTTGACTTCTTACTTAACAAGTCCAAGAAGCGAGCACTGAGGCTGACAGTAAAAAAGAATGACTGATATTGACAGAATAAGTATTTTTTTGCACCTGATGATTGTCTCCTCATTTGCATTGAGTGTTCATATTGGAAACAGACATTTTTACTCCCTAGGACTCTTCTGCATGGGTTACCTACATAGTCCTGGACCTTCCCAACTTGAGGGCTTGGTGAATGAGATAATACCCAGTTCAATATGAGAAAGAAGTTTAGGTTCTCAACTCAGAGGGGGTGAGTTTTCCTCCCAAACACCATTGGTTTACACTGAAATTCCCCATCAGTGCTTGACATAGTCTCCCAGGAGCATTGCAATCTGACAAGAGCCACGCTGGGCACTCTTGAATCCAATGGATTCTAAACATAAGTGGCAACACTTCTTGCACTACAGCCTGGGCCAGCGGGAGGGCCTATATTACTCTGAGTCACACTCAAAACTCTCAGTATGGGTTACTATGGGTTACGAAGTGAATTGGTTGGAGCACCATTTCCAAATTTGTATATCAATTGAGCAACACATTAATTTAGGTATATGTCATCTACAAATCCAAATTGGTCCATACATTGTGTCTTTTTTTAGAGTTAAGTAGTCCACGCTGCAACTTATCTTACACTTTGGAGAGGGCATTCCAACAGCCTCCAGACATCTGAATAGCTAGAAAATGTATTTCAGGGGCAAACATCTAAAAGTCCTTCAGTTTATTTTCCATTTTCTAACATGCATTGTATCTTTCAATGCATGTATCTTTCAAGGTATCTAGGATACCTACTACTTACCTATCAGCATGGACAATCAATGGAATGGACCAGCATGATTTCCTATAGGAAACAAGATAATTAAGGTCACACTGAGGTAAATTATGGAGCCAAGTCCAAGAACTGATGAAGCCCTGTGGCAAAACAGTGCAGTTATACTCTGCTGGTTGAAAGTAAGCGACTTCTTTGTTTATTGTAAGCTCTTTGTTTATTGGTATTAAGAAAAAAATACATTAATCAGCTTGATAGCTAATCTTCCAGGTGTCAGGGATGATATTCACTGTCTCCATTAAGGATCAAGTGCAGTTGGAGGCAACTCTTGATTGAGCTCATGATAGTCCACTATCATTCTCTGTAATTTATCAGCCTTCTACCTAGGCCAAAGTCAAATGGGACTGTGATGAGTATAAGTGCTCCAGTGGATGGAAATTGCATCCTTTCTGCATCCAGGCAGAAACTTTGGCACCATTTTCAATTCTCTTTCTCTCACCCATACATCCAATTTGTCAAGAAATTCTCTCAGGCTCATATTACCGTGACAGCCTCGAAACTGCTTTCTTACCTTCCTTCATCTTTGTCCCTGACCATTGATTTTCAAAAGAGAAATGCTTTTAAAATATAAGGCAGATCATGTGCCTTCTCCACTCAAAATGCTGTAGTGGTTCTCCATTTCACTCACAGAAAAGTCTGGAGTCCTTGCAGTGGTTTACAAAATTCTGTGGGTTCTGGCCCCCTTAAATCTCTGACTTCAACTCCTAACCTCTCTCTTGTTCACTTCACTCCAGCCACACCAGCTTCCTTGCTATTTCTTAACTACACCAGTCATGCTCCTGCCTCAAGTTCTTTATTCTAGTTGTTTCTGCTGCTCGGAATGCTCTCATGTTATCCATTCATATTTCCAGCCTCCTTGCCCTCTTCAGATCTTTGTCCAAAGGCCCCTGGACACCCTATTTCATATTGCCAGCTCCCCTCCTCCCTCTTTGACTCCATAATCCTGATGATTGCCCATTCCTTGCTCCATTTTGGGGGGGGGTATTTTTACTCTGAATATATTACATATTTAATTTACTTCTTTTGCTTACATTGTTTATTATTTACTATTTGCCTTTTTCTGCTAGAATGAAGTCTGCATGATAATAGAATATTTGTCGGCTATGCTCATTGATATATCCTAAGAGCAAAGAATTGTGTGTGGTATAAAAAAGATAAAATATTTGGGGAACCCATAAATGGATAAATGAACAAATCTTAAAAAACATATTTGGTGAAATAAGGTAAGTTGAGGAAAATTCATAATATTCCCTTTACATAAAGCAGAAAAAAAGAAACTATAATATTTAGTTTAGGATCTCATCTTATATATTAAGCTATGAAGGTAAACAAAGGAATGATAATCATAGAAGTTAGAATAGTTATTATTTTGGGGTGAAAGGAGGAGAATTTAATTCAGGAGAGGGACACAAGTGATATTAAGGATAAAAATAATGTCTAATATCCAATTGAGTAGAAGGCAAAGTGGTACTTGATTTATTATTTTTTATATGTTTTTTCTTTTGTATATGAAAAGCATTTAATGAAATATTTTAATTTTCAATTTAAACAAGTTGTTAGTATAAAAATAAAAAAGATAAGGGAAGAAGAGGGCTTTTTCACTCTCATGCTGAATAGATGTTCATTCATTCAATTATTCATTGAATAAACACTTATTCAGTATTTGTTATTTACTAGGCACTGTCCTTGGCTGTAAGATTATCAGTGAACAAAATAGAAGGAAAACAACAACAACAAAAATACTTTGCCCTCCCAGACTTTCATTTTGGTGTGAAAGACAGACAATAAATATGTAGTCTGTTAGATGGTCATAAGTATAATGGAAGTGGTTATTTCACATATGATCATCAGAAAAGGCCTCAATGAGATGAAACCTGAGAAACTAGAGAATCCAGGCCATGGATATATCTTGGGGAAATTATTTTGGGCAGAGGGAAAAGCTGGTGTATATTTCCTGACTTTGGAGCATTTGGATAATTGTAATGTGGACTATGCAATTCAAGAGCCAAGCAGTCAAGGGGCAGAGTTGTAAAATATGAGACCAAACTGTATACAAGGGCATTAGATTATATTGTGCATTAGATGGGAAGACCTATGAGGTTTCTATCAAAGGAATAGTATAATTGGAACATTTAAAACTGGAGCCATTCTGGGTGTAGGGAAATGAAGGCAGAATTAGGGAAATCTATTAGAAGACTTGCCATAATCCACGCAGGAGCCAATAGCTACATGGGCCAGGGTATCACAGAGGAGATGGCATGAAGTCATCAGATCCTGGGTATATTGTGAAGGTTTTCCTAATGGCTTGGATGTGGTTTGTGAGATAGAGAAGTCAAAGATAGCATTAAGATTCATAACCTGAGCAATCGAAAGATGAAACTATTTACTGAGACTGGGAAGACAGTGAGCAGAGCAGGAGTCACATTCAGAATTAGAGGTATTAAATTTGAGACATAAAGTGAATTAAGCAATTGGATCTACAAGCCTAGAGTTCAGGAAAGCAGTCTAGATATGCATATTTGGCAAAGGATCAGAAAATAGATGGCTTTTAAAGCCATGTGACTGAATGGAATAACCTCGGGTATATGTGTAGACAGAGTATTTCCAAGGACTAAGCTCTGACACTCTCCAACATTTGAAGTCGAGAGTCGAGAAGCCAGCAAAATGTCTGAGGATGACTGGCCCATGAAGATAACTAAGAGAGGGTGATCTTTATCCCTGAAGCCAAGCTAAGAAAGTGTCTCATGAAGAAATGCACGATTGATTGTAATAAATGTTGCCATTATGAAAAAAAAAACAAACAAAAACAAAAACAAAATAATTGCTCCAAAAGTAACATGGAGTAAACCTAAAGGAAAGCTGGTTTTGTGAACCATTGAGAACAAAATTAATATGAATAGAAGTATTGGAAATGGTGAGAATAGACAATTTTCAGTTTCATTAAAAGATAGTTTTAATTCCCTTGAAATTAGGTAAGAGTTTTACTTCTTAACATTTCTCAGTTGTGCTTCTGGGGATGGTCATATCTTCACCAGGTCTCTGGCTCATTGGGTGGATTGGTTCAAGAGTTCATATGAGTATATGAGTCATTCGGCATTGTTCACCTTGAATAGAATATTTTACAATTAATTTTTCATTCCTTTCTCCCTGCAGAATCAAAATGTTCTTGGCATGCATGATTCCTGGGAATCCACCACGGTATCAGGCACCAGTTTTCTTATAGGAAACTTCAGCAATCAGCAGCTTCAATCAGCTGCCAGCCATAATAAGAACAATGTTTCAGTTGCCGAGCTGAAGCCAGTTAGAGAGAGATCTTGAGATCATTATTCTTTCATGAAGCTTGATGGTGGTGAACCAGCCATTGCACTGATATTCTTTCTTCCAGCATTTCCAATTATTATAGCTAAGACATTTTTAATGTCATATAATGTGTATTCAATTGTCTTTTGCAAAGACATTAGGTATGCTGCACACAGAGTATGCCACAGTATTTTCAAGACCTCCACATTTGTAAATTTATAAGTGTTTAATTCAGGGGAAGCTGAATTTTTTTTTTCTTTTATACAGAACTATCAGTTTTGTCTGTCACTAACTTCCTACTTAGATTCCTTAACAATCCCACTGATTTTTTCTCTGGTTGTTTGCTTCTTTTATTGATCTCTCTTTTCCAAAGCCATAGGCAGTACTAAACACAACAAACAATTTAGGGTTTTTATTTGTCTCTTGAGTCAAACGGTTTAAAATCTATCTAATGATATTATCTCTTCAGCCCATAAACTTGGTAGTCAGGCCTCAAAACACTACTTTGTGTTCTCAAAGCATAATTTCATTCTAATTTCTTTTTCTCTGTTGTCATACAAGGCCCTCCCTTAGTTGTCCACTCTGTTTGTTTTAGCAATTTCAAATTTAATAAACAGTGGAATATAAACATTCATTGGCTTTAATTACCCATGTCACACATTTCTATGCATTTTTCCATAAAAATACATTAAATATAATCTTAGCTTATTTTTACGTTGTGTATTACTGTAAAGGTTGTCCA
Source organism: Varecia variegata (assembly GCA_028533085.1). Classification (NCBI taxonomy): domain Eukaryota; kingdom Metazoa; phylum Chordata; class Mammalia; order Primates; family Lemuridae; genus Varecia; species Varecia variegata. The sequence continues at coordinate 55,093,382 of CM052441.1, forward strand.
AAGTATTGTTTATTCCCATTTAGTTATATCCTCAGGGTTATCATTTGTTATCTACAGTTTTTTCTAACTACATGAAGATATTTCTAGATTCTTATTATGTTGTGACTCTGAAATAAAATATTGTCTAAAAATGAAACTACTTTTTCAAGTACCATATTTTATGTATCTCCTCACACCAACTTCTGCTAAAATTTATAATGCAAGGGTTTTTTTTAGAGTTCAAGCTTGAATTTCATGAGGATTATATTTATTTTCATTATTAATGTCATAATGGGTTCTCAAAGTTTTTGTGAATAGTGTTAGGAGACTTCCTAAACTTGACATTCCATCATATACCAGAGTGTAGGTCATGTATTACATAAAGTACTGGTGAGAAAGTGGTAAACAAGATGGACACAGATCCTGCTCTCACAAACCATTAATCAGGGATGCAACTAATAGGATGGGCAGAGTGAATAGCAGAAGTACAGGATGCCAGTCAATCTCTTAAGCTTGAATGTTTCTTCACCCTTTGTTTGGGTGTCCCTCACAAGTCCATGGTAGAATGCTATTAAATTGGGCTTCCTATTCACTGCAATTGGGAGCCTTATATTAAAGGAATGAGGCATAGTATGTTCTTCATGAGCAGCATATATCTTGAGAGCTGAGAGTCTGTGAAAGAGCAGTAGGAGCAAGCCAAATATAACTTTGCCAGCATTAGGATTATACACAGTATTAGCACTATTGGGATTATGTGGCTGGAATGGAAGGAGGATACTTCTAGTATATTTTTCCATGCCAAAGAATCCCCATCTTGCACCTGTCATCCTAAAATTATTTCATGTCTTTATGTCAACATTTGTCTCTAAAACATGTGCCTATATTAAAAGGAACTTGGCCAGAAAACTCCCTAGTAAGTCTACTTCTTTTAATTTTTGTCAAAGAGCATAGGTGAATTTACCCCAATCACTATTATGAAACCCTAGTTTGTTTGCAGAATTTGTGGAGGGAATGGGTAGAGAAAAATTGTGATGTACTACTAATTCATGATTATGCCAGCCAAAGAATAAAGTGATACATAAAGGCCAAGTAACCCTAGAGAGGCAGGGAAAGTGTTGATTCAAAACTGAATAATATGAAAGGTGCAATTATATGAGCAGTACACACAGAAAGCTCCTTCAATAAATATTTAGTATAATTCACACAAAGCATCCAGAGCACAGCATCCAGGAGATTCAGGAGACGACAACACAGAAATAGGGCTGGCTTTCAGAAGCAGGACACCTTTCTTGGTACCAACATAATGGCTTGGTCTTAAGGGACATGTCTGGGACTCTTTCACTGAAATAGGATTTTGGCCAAAGAAGAAGGCAGGTAATAAATGATCTACAAGTCAGCAGCAATGAAACTGAACTGATGTCGGACTGATAAACTAAAGCCCTGGAATGTATACAGTCGTCTCTACTTATCAATTTCCATAGTTTCAGTAACCTTAGTCAATCACAGTCTGAAAAAATATTAAATGGAAAACTCCAGAAATAAACAATTTAGGAGTTTTATATTGCACACAGTTTTGAGTAGCATGATAAAATCTTGTGCTGTCCTACTGCATCCCATCTAGGACATGAATCCTTTCTTCGTCCAACGTATACATGCTGTAGACACTACCCATCCATTAAGTCACTTAGACGACATCTAGATTACCAGATCAACCGTTGCGGTATCACAGTGCTTATGTTCAAGTAACACTTATTTTACTTAAGAATGACCTCCAAAAGCAAGAGTAGTGATGCTGTCATACTGTTATAATTGTTCTATTTCATTATTAGTTATTGTTTTTAATCTTTTACTGGGCCTGATTTATAAATGAAACTTTATCATAGGTATGTATGTATAGGAAAAAACATAGTACATGTAGGGTTCAGGACTATATAGGATAGGGTTCAGGCATCTATTGAAGGTCTTGGAATATATCCCCTGTGGATAAGGGACAGCGACTGTATTCCATTTTCCTTTGACATATAGGAATTTACAATAGGGATGCAGAAGTGATTTCAATTTATAAAATTATGGATTTGGAGAGGGGTGAGTCAAGGTATAAAAAACTCAAAGATGACTTTGAATTAATGCCACTAACTAGGCTTCATAAGAGGCAAGGCAGTGTGCTTGTTTTTGTTACAGGGTTGCCTGAATGGCTATCTGCCGGTAACTGACAAAAAGTTTCTTCTTAACTGTGCGTGAGCAGAGATTTGTCACAGCACGAATAGCTTCAATGATATACAAAAACAAAACTTGATTGGAAGAACGACCTAAAATTAATTTTTTAAACTTTATAAATTTACATATGATTTCTGTAAATATTAATCTGATTCAATCATAGCATTTCTCCCATGAATTATAAAGGATTTGAATAAATCAACATTTATTTGAAATGGTGTCTTTTTCTCTCTACTCAGGTCCCTTGAGTAGTTCCTTTCTTAGTCCTTCCTGACTTGACATTCTCATTATTCATTTTTGGACTAGTTTATCCACATTTCCTCAAATCATTTCCTGTTTATAGATCACTTCAAGTTTTAGAGTCTACAGTGCTTTGAATATAATGACTGATTATGCTTCCGTTACTGGAAACAATACTGAGTATGCCAGTCACAGTTGTGTAAACTTGTTTACCCTTTAGGGAGGAATATTTGATCTTATCATTTCCTGAAATTTATCTCTTTTTAATTTACAAATGATTACAAATATGTAAGCTTCTGCTTTAGGGATTTTATGTGTCTCTACTTAGGAAAAGACCTACTCTTTGATACTTTATCTGTCTTCCCATCAATGGAACATTTTACTTTTACCAAAGTAAATCTGACACATTAGCAGAAGATTGATATAACTCATTTAGCAAATTCAATGAAACTGAAATTTATCTTTTACTGTTAGTGATTTCCTTCCATGTTTTTAAACTCTGTTTCCCAAAAAGTAAGGGAAAGGAAAGAGTGAGAATAATAAAACCGTGAAACAGAAACTGAACATTTGTACCATCTAGTTTATGATTTTATACCTTTGAGTATCAAACTTATCATCATTCTAATTGTTAACTTTATGAGCTTATAAATATTATCTTGAATTCTATATAGTTTTAAGCTTGTTTTCCCCTTCAGTTTTCCTTTTTCAGATTTTATAACACTATTGTTATTTTTCAAATAATAATTTTTAATTTACCTCAAATAAGAGTAAAATGATTAATTTTTATAATTGTATTTCTATAGATTATATCGACAAAAAAGGGGGAATTTTCTCTGCCCTCAAATGGCTTGCACTTTCTCTAAAGTGTGCTGGAATACAAAAGGGGATTGAGTTCTCAGGAGAATCTTATGATTGCACCAGCAATTACTATGCATTTAACCTGCCTCAAGAGTCAATCTAAACAATCATGTAAAAAAATAGTTTCCTTCAAATAGAATATGTGTAAAAGCTAGTGCTGCTTTTTTGAGATATTACTAGATTTTATTTCAATAACTTTCAGTTCTATGTAGAGTTCTACCATATCCAAATGCTATCAAGGAAAATGTCTATTTCTTCTAAAATGAAAAGAACTCATTTTCATAATACATGTAATACTAATAGGTGTGTTGGAGCTAGTCAAATCAGCTTGCGAATGTCAATAGTGTGTATTTCCTGCTACTCTACATTCAGTAACATCATACTGGTTGGCTAGAATTGGCCATGGTGGGAGTATTTACACCACAGAAATTGGCAAATGCCACAAATCAGGGCTTTTGGTTTTAAGGAGCAAGGTGTTCAATATTTACCAACACACTGCTAATAAAAGCTCAAAACTGAAGTATACAAAACAAACATGTATAATGAAGATGGCAAAGCTTCCCCCAAATTGCATCACCTAGAGATTATCTCTACTAATATCTTAGTGTAATATAACTTTGTATATAGTGATGCAGTAAAAATTTGTGTGCTAAAGGAAAACAAAAAAAGAGCAAACTCCAATTAAATAATTAATTCATGCAGAGGGCAGATTGTAGCAGCCAAAATTCTAGTATGACCTCCAAGATTTCTGCTTCCTGATATGCACACTCTGTATAACCCCTTCCGCTTGACTGTGGTGGGTACCAGCAAATACACTGGGATATTACTCCCATAATTAGCTTAATAATCAGTTGATTTTGAGTCAATCCAAAAAGAGGTTATCTTGGGGGGCCTAACTTAACTAGATGAGCACTTTTAAAACAGGTGACGTAACAGAGGGAAGCTCTGCTGCTGGCCTAGAAGAAAACAAACAGCCATGTTGTAAACTGCCTAAGACTGGAGTCATCGAGATTGGAATCAAGGTGACATCTAAGAACTGAGTGTGATCCTCAGCCAACAACCAGCAGATCAAAAAAAAAAAAAAAGTGGAAGACAAGATCAGGTGCATTCAGGGTGGTATGGGACCTTATTAAATTAAAAAGCTTCTGCACAGCCAGAGAAAATGTCACGAGAGCAAACAGACAACCTACAGAATGGGGAAAAATTTCCACAGGCTACACATCCGATAAAGGACTGATAACTAGAAGCTATTTAGAACTCAGGAAAATCAGCAAGAAAAAAACCAAAAAACCCTATCAAAAAGTGGGAAAAGGACATGAATAGAAATTTCTCAAAAGAAGACAGAATGGCCAACAAACATATGAAGAAATGCTCAACATCTCTAATCATCAGGGAAATGCAAATCAAAACCACAATGAGATCTCACTTAACTCCAGTGAGAATGGCCTTTATCATAAAGTCCCAAAACAATACATGTTAGCTTGGATGTGGAGAGACAGGAACACTCATACACTGCTGGTGGGACTGCAAACTAGTGCAACCTCTGTGGAAAGCAGTATGGAGATACCTTAAACAGATACAACTAGACCTACTATTTGATCCAGCAATCCCATTATTGGGCATCTACCCAAAAGAACAAAAGACATTCTATAAAAAAGACATCTGAACTCAAATATTTATAGAAGCACAATTCACAATTGCAAAGATGTGGAAACAACCCAAGTGCCCATCAATACATGAGTGGATTAATAAAATTTGGTGGTCTATATATACCATGGAGTACTACTCAGCTATAAGAAATAATGGGGATATAGCACTTCTTGTATTTTCCTGGATAGAGCTGGAACCCATTCTACTAAACAAAGTATCCCAGGAACGGAAAAATAAGCACCACGTGTACTCACCATCAAATTGGTTTCACTGATCATCACCTAAGAGCACATTTAGGAATAACATTAATAGGGTGTCAGGAAGATGTGTGTGGGGAATGTGATGGGTGTATACATACATAATGAGTGCACCATCTGGGGGATGGACATGCTTGAAGCTCTGATTTGGGTGGGGAAGGGGGAAAGAGCAATAGACATAACCTAAACTTTTGTACCCCCATAATATGCTGAAATAAAAAAATAAAATAAATTAAAAAAAAGTGGAGACATTAGTCCTACAATCACAAGGAACTGATTCTGCCAACAATCTGAATAATATTGGAAGAGGACACCAACCTCCAGATGAGATTACAGCCCTGGCAAACATCTTGATTTGAGCATGTGAGACTCTAAGCAAAAGGGACTCTACCACTTTGTACCAATAGAAACCGTGAGATAATAAATGGGTGCTGATATAGTCTGAAAAATGTGTGGTAGTTTGTTACTCTTCAATAGAAAACTAGTACAGCTTAGAGGAAATATTTCAAACATTTTTAGAGAATGGTGACTGACTGAGACAGAATGAATGAAAGGAAATCCAACCACAGAACTTTAAAGAATGAGTCTTCATATTCTTCTTGAGGAAGGGTACAGGGCTCCAGGTTTTAGGCCTGGATATGCAGACCAGGTTATTCACTGTAGATGTGTACGAAGATTTAGTGGTTGAATGGGAAACAGTGCAACTTCTTGGAATTTGGATTCCAAGACAAAGGATTGTGGGAGGAATGGAACAGGATAGAGACAGAGAGTAGAATTCAGCCTAACAAGATTCAACTCTCTTTGCTGGTGAGTTCAGTACTTTGGACATGCTTTTAGGGGTGCTGGTAAACACTGGTCATTAGAACTGTGACCTGAAGGTCCTTCATAAGGAGCCCTAAGGTTGAGCTTTGAACAGATGTATCTGAGTCACCACAGCTGCCATATCTAAAATGAACTTGCTGGCCTGGGTCAGGAGCAGATCAAACTAGGCTCTCTAATATAGAAATCAACATTTTTCCCCTTGAGGATCTGTTGTTGCAAGGAATGAAGGCAACTCCAGTGACAGTGGTATAAGGCAAATGGAACATTCTTCTTTTAACTAGGATCCAAAATTCCCCAGGATTTTCTCATGATGTAATCAAAGGCAAGGAGAGTAAACCCTGAAAGATATATTGGCATCAGGCTTTCCTTCTAGTCAGTTGAGTTGGGTTTTTTAATTATAAGTAAATGAATAATGATGCAACCTCTAGTTTTATGAAGCAACTTACATCTATTTACAAATTCATAATTTTGTATTTTGCTTTATTAAAATTTCTTCTACAGTCAACTTGATGTATATAAATACTTTTTAAAAAATACATTTCTCAAAGTATAACTATTTGGACAAAATATAGGAATATTTTTAAGCTTTATATATATGGCCAAATTTTTGTTAGGAAAGATGATATTAAAATTTACAACACACCAATAGTCTATATTTTATAATGTCATAACTAGCAATGAGTATTCAATGCTTTATTGTAAGGTAGGCAAAGTTAGTCATTTTTTTTGTTTGAACTGGCTTTTCTTTGGTAATATGATATAAGAAATGCATTTAGCCTTAATTCTTTTTTTCAAAGGAGTCTAATGAGATATTCATGTTTTTCTTTTATTTAATTAATTTTTAAGATTTTTCCTAAGTATTAAACATTTTTATCAAATCACTTTAACTCTTCAGGAAGACATAATTAAACAAAACAAAATAAAATAATGTATTTGTTGATATTTTCCTGAACATGACCATTTATTACCATTAAATTAAAAATAATGCCATGTGATAAAATTTTATTCACGAACCTGGTGACCATCCATTTAGTGAAATGAATATTATTGATTTGAGTAGTAAAAAACAAAATATATGTAATCATATGAATACACTTATAATGTATGGAGAGATAAAAAGAGAGGGCAAAAAAAGACACACCAGGATATTTTTGTCTCTTATCTATAAATCAATAAGAGATATATTTAAAAATAATTAAATGGATTTGAAAGAATAACCAATCAGTGGCTCACATAATTTGATAAATCTAAATTTCTTGATAATCTGTGAGATTCTGGCAAATCTGCTTGGCATAATTAAAGTTTATGCATGTAGGTTGCGCACAGTGGCTCATGTCTGTAATCCCAGCACTTTGGGAGGCCAGGAGTTCAAGACCAGCCTGGGCAACATAGGGAGAGGCCGTCTCTACAAAAAAATAAAAAAATTATCCATCCATGGTGGCATGCATCTGCAGTCCCAGCTACTTGGGAGGTCGAGGCAGGAGGATCTTTTAAACCCAGAAGTTCAAGACTACAGTGAGCTATGATCATGTCACTGCTCTCCAGCCTGGGAGACAGAGTAAGACCCTGTCTAAAATAAATAAATAAAGTTTATACATGTAGAATTTGGTACAAACTCCTGTCCCTTGACTGCATCCTTTATGTGAGACAGCCCTGCCAACACTGTAAAAAGAATAGAGGGAGAATTTCTTACATCAATGGGTGAGTGAGTCAAGACCTTTACGCAAGACAAAATAGAGGACGGTGGTCATTGGCTGAGGTTTGTAAGCCAGAGAAGGGGTTAAAATAGCCCTCTTATTAAATTAATGTTCATCAGATTTTATAGATGACATGACAAATCTTTTCATAACTTGTACAAAAGTTTGTTAATTCAAATGAAATAAATAGTGCAAAGAACATGGGTGTGATCTTGAAAATGTAAATGGAATACATGCGCTAAAAAAAGCAGAAGTGTTTATACATCAAGGAACAGAATCAAGAAGCAGGCCATATCAGGTGGACATGGTTACTATTATGTTGATTTGGGCTCATGTTGGAGATGGAAGCTCTCGTGGAATCCTGGTTTCTCATTTCCAGGTGAAAAATATCATTTCTGATGAGCGAAGAATGGCTTATTGCATTACAAAGGCATCAGTTTCCCTTACAAAAAATGACTCTAGACAAAGAGTTATTATAATATGTATAGCTCTACTTAGATGCCAACATACAGGCCAATTGATTAGTTTAAGCAGACCATCCTGTGAAGGGAGCCTGGAAAGGTTCAAGGTGATGATCAGGCTGTCTGGTGTGGGGAAGGTGGGATGCTGTAGCTGGCCTGGGGGAAATAAAGTATCTCATCCTGGAGCCACAAAAAGAGACTCAGTTAGAGTTAGAAGTGATCTTACGTCTCTCAGCCTTTGCTTAATGTTGTGACAACACGTGAGTCTTCATTCTTGTAAATCAGCTTTAATTTTTCTCTAGTTAGAATTCTAAATTTGGATTGTCTCCCATGTATGGAATTAGAATAATTTATGAAAATATAATCTGAATCAGCAACAGAAAGTGTGTGCAGTGGGGAGTTTGATAGAATATATAGCTTAAATGAAATCACAGATAGAAGTAAGATTTAAATTTTTCTAAAATAAACATGTCTAGAATACAAATAGTGTGATAGGATGAACCTAAAAGAATGCTTCTTTGAATAATTCCTATCTGCTTAAATTTCAAACCACCTATTCTATGCTGAAATTGTCTTGAAGGAAATGGCCATGTGAAAAAACCTACTGTGGTGGCAGATTTATAAGTGTTTGCAAATATTTATCCACATATAGTTTTGTTTCCTCTCACCTCAGGAATGCACATCCCATCCTATTAATATTGGGCTTAATTAGTGTCATATTCTGATCAATGGAATGTAAGTGGATTTGACATACACATCATCTGAGCAGAAGCTTTAATTGTGATTGTGGGGTTTGTCTTAATCTCTTGCTAATCCCTACTGCCAAGAGAATAGGATCTCCTAAGTGGTGTTCTCTCTTTTAGCCTTTGTCTTAAAATGGAAGAACATGGAGCAGAGCAAAACTGCATGTATTAGAGCCATGGTAGTCAGAGGTAACCTGCAGTCACCAACACGTACTTAGGCAAGGAATAAATGTGTATTATTGTAAAACATTGAGAGTTTGGCTTGTTTGTTTAGCAGCAAAACTGATAATACAAGTGGGTACTTAAACATTGGTTAAATAAATAAATAAATATCTCTCTTAAAAGTCTTACTTAGTAAGAGAAAAACAAAAATAATGCAGTATAAATTACTATTTTGTTTTTTAAGAATATTTGATTCTATTGAGTTCTAATAACTTTCTTTACATTACAATTCTTGAATAATGGTTGTTCCAATTTTAATTATGAGTAGGATTTTAATTATGAAGGAATGGGGATGCTATTCAAATAGTGACCAATTTTTCATAAATATTGTGGTTCACTCATGTAATGAGAAATGTACTGTTTACAGAGAGAGAACATTCAGATATTTCCTCACTACAAAATTAATGAAATAGGAATAAATGCTATGGCAATATTAGCCTTATTTCCAATATTTATCAACCTATCATGACTTCCAATTAGCTCTGAAACTCAAAGTTGAATAAATGTCCTTCAGGAGAGTGATGAGCATATGCAGATTCACATTAACAACTACCTTATTCATTAGTTAAGGACTTTATTCAAGTCACCTCCAGGCTGATTGTAAACTCAAGCAAGTTTTCTGACTTTAAAATTGTACAAACACACACTTGAAATGTCTAAATTCAAATCATATCATAATTTTTAGATTAAAAATGTTTAAATAGGAAGATATTAAAGAAATCCAGTCAAAATCCAATATAAATTATTAGAACATGAGCAATTCAGGCAATTGGCATTAATCTGAACAAGGCCTGGGATCTTGTTCCAGTTTCATTATTTGCATTAATTATGTATTGGCAGTTTATTTTTTATGCATGAGAACTGAGAGAAATACCATTCTTACTGTGTATCATAATTGTCATTTCAGAAGTGAAAAACGTTCCACAGCAAATATTGTGAAAGATTAGGAGAGCCACTTTAGCTTTATGTTTATTTGATTGTGTTTAATCTCATTTTTCCAAATTCATTGCTAAACTGATATGCAAAACTATTATTTCATAAATTCTACTTTTCAATATGTTGAATGAAGATGACACTACACACTTTGGAATTAGCTTCCTCTTTTCAAAAACTTTCAAAACTTGTGATTCATTTTTTTTAAAATATACCTTTCCAGATGTCATTATCTTCAACCATAAGATGACAACGTTTAAAATATGCCATTAAAATGTATCCTACCTGATTTGAAGAGGAAATAAATATTCAAAGAAGTTTCCCAAGTAATCCTATTAAAGCAGAGTTTGCAAGGAAACATTTCGCATGCTCTTGAATCTTTGAAGCTCATGATGGTTGTAAGCCGTGCCATAGCTCTGTTGTTAAATTTTCCCAAAGCAGTTAAAGCTAATGGCAGTAACAAATGAAATGCTGTAAATCCAGGAAAGCATCAGCCTGCTTAATTCCTGAGGCATAAATTTTAATCATTGAAATGGAATTTTTTTCTGTTTCCTTAGCTAATCTCACTTGCCTTTGTTTTTCCCCAAGAGGATTTGATGTTTTGTTAAGAATAAAATCAATTACAGTACAACTGCAATTTATAAGGGATTTAACACTAGACAGAGTCACTAAGTTGAGAAAAAGGTGTTTCATGTTTCACCCTGTATTTTAAGCAAAAGAGTCTCTCTCTTTCTTTCTCTTTCATTTGTTTTGTTTTGTTTTGCTTGTTTCTTGTATTTCCATTGAGGGATTTGGCAAATCAATCATATGAACTGACATTCAGTTGGGGAGTTATTTCCTGAATTCCCTTTACTCCCACCTTTGGAAGCTAGAAAACAGCTTTGTATAATTTATATGATTTAATCAGAGTTCATATATGGACTATATAGATTTGTTTTGTCAAATTTAACATTGAATTTTCTCCATCAACATTCCTTGTTGAGTTTGTCAAAAGTGCAGATTTCTAGGCCTTTACCATAACACATTGAATCAGAATGTGTGTTTTTATATAGCCCACGTATCTGAATATTTAATAAGATCCTCAAGTGGTTCTGAAGTTTGAGAACCATTGGTATGAATGAAAAAATAGCCAAATAAGTAGAATTACTGACTTTTTTTTCACCCTTTCCTCTTCATTTGATTTTTTTTTCTTTCCTCAATTTGATTTCCTGTATCTTCAAAATTGAGCTTCACCTTTCATCAACAGAATTACAGAACTGCTGGGTAAACCTGAAATAAATTAAATTTGTGCCCTAAGGTAGTAAGCCCTATTTTTTTCATTTCATTGAATTTGTTATATTTGTTATACTTTCAAATAGGAAATCCATGTGGTCTTTTTGTAGATTAGCATACTTGCACTTACAGAATATCATATTTAGTGACTGGAGAAATTATCTGTATTGGACTGTTATGAAAAATCTAAAGCCCTTTCTTACAAAAGACTAAAGTTAATTTTGTGAGAATTCAAACAGGATATCTGAAATGATCAATATCTAGGAACCAAATCAAAGATTCAATACCCTTCACAATAGCAACAAGAAAAAAAATAAAATACCTAGGAATATATTTAACAAAGTAACAAAGTAGGTAAAAGACCTCTACAGGGATAACTAAGAAACACTGAGGAAGGAAATAGCAGAGGACATAAACAGGTGGAAAACCATACCATGCTCATGGGTTGGCAGAATAAACATTGTTAAAATGTCTATACTAACCAAAGTGATCTACAGATTCAATGCAATCTCTACTAAAGCTTTTCATTATTTTTTCTCCACAACACTTATTTAGTCTTTCCTTCCTTGGTGCATAGATGTACAAAATTTTGTTAGCAACTATGCTACAATGGGATAATGTATCTGAAAGTGAGTTTTATACTGTTAAGAACCTTATAGATATAAAAATATATTATTACTATTAATGATGTAACATCTCAAACAAAACACAGACCTTAGGTGTGATTTGATAAGTACAGACTTGAGGCACAGGAATATTATTCATCTATTAGTGTTTAACTTGCACTAAATTCTAGCTGCTATTTTACAATGTTGATTTATACACAAATACACATGTGTAAATACACGAATGTTGAATTCGTGGCTAACAAAAATATCAAGGGGAGGACATGTTTGTGTGAAAGTCTACAAAGCCAGACATCTTCTAGTCTACATTTCTACAATTGATTTTTTTAACATTCACAATTGTATCGCAACCTGGTAATTGGAAAACTGAGCTGTTTACTTATGACTGAAGGCCTGACTTGGTAACCCACCATGACAAGAGCCCTGAACCTGTACTTGTCAGTTGTATATTCTCCACTGAAGAACATACACTGCTGTTGAACTTCCAGTCTAATAAAATGGTTTGTTGTAAACATACATACAACACTCTCACCATATTTTCCCATGGTACCCAAGGTCTTACCCCATTGCCCTTTGTCTTCAAGAAGGTTATTTTATAGTTCACTAAATCACTAACCTTGAAGAAACTTTCAAATCTTTCTTGTATTTTACACACACAATGCATAAAAAAATCATATGAAGTGCTTTTAACCTCCTCTTCTATTGCTATATCTTATTTAAGACCTTAACTCCCCCGTAACTTCATCCAGTAAACAATCAGTAAATCCTGACCAACCCACTTATTCTCTGGCACACCATTAGCCAAAACTAAACTTTCAATGGAAGAATTTCTTCTGGGTTACCTAACATCTGGGTAGTTTGAAACACATGTATATTTACTTTTTATGTACTATCCTGAAATAGTATAGACAAAATCTGTCACTGTGACTCTGTAATAGGTATACAGAAACAGAAAGAATCTGGGGAAACAGAAACCTGAATAAAATTAGAGTTGGAAATGGCATACGTAGTTTCACTGCTTAAAATTATTTTGAAATTGATAGACCTACGTTAAAAAATTATTATAAAAAGTATGTTTAATGGACTATGCACAGTGACTGTCTTCCAAAGAATGCAGTATGGCGCAGGGTGGTAACTTTATGTAGGAGAAACCTGAGAAGTATCACCTGAGCTAGGTGATCAAAGTCAGCATCAACAGTGGTAAGTCACGTAGATAGAATGCAGCCTTTGCTATAGTGTGATAAGAATGGCATTTTACCTCTGTGGTCTTCCTCCTCAAAACTCATAATTGCAATCTAATCATGAGGAAAACATTAGTAAATGCAAATTAAGTGATCGTCTACAAAATACCTGACTAGTAGTGCTCAAAAATGTCAAGGTTATTAAAAACAAGGAAAATTTGAGAAACTGTCACAGCCAAGAGAATCTTAAGGAGACAGGATGACTAAATGTAATATGGAATCCTGGAAGGGAATCTGGAAGAGAATAAAGACATGAGGTAAAAACTATGAAACTATGAATTAAATATAGATTTTCATTCATAGACATTAATATCAGTTCATTAATTCATATGGTGACCAATGTACTATACTGAGGTAAGATATTAATAGAAGAGATAATTGTGGGATATATGAAAACTCTATTATATTTACAATGTTTTATAAATCTAAAACTATTCTAAAATAAAAGTTTATTTTTTTAAACTATAGTTAACAGTTAACAAACAAATAATAAACCATTTGTTTCAAAAATAGAAAACCAGGGAAAACTCCCAAACCACAGTCATTACAAAGCTTCACACATAGTCTCAGTCAGAATGCAGGGTGAGATCAAAGCCCAAAGGTTATTACATAAAATTTAATTCAGGCTGTTTAAATACAGCATCATGAAATTCTAAAAGATAGTCCCTAAATGGTTGTAGTTGTATCCAAAGGATATAAGACAATTCAAATATTAATGGAATGCATCTCTTTAATTCATTTTTAATAAACCCCATTGGCCATTTATTAGAAAAAGCCAGTGGACATTGTGCTTTCTATGGAAGGAAACACGGAAGATAATTATAAAAATCCTCCATGGATTGATTGATTGACCTTCTCACAAAGAATACACATTTATACCTAGTCTTTTTTATATTTTTATGTCCAATAAACATATGATACTACAGGCAAGATGTGAAAAATAACCAGATTTTTTTTTCTGAGAGATTTCATACTCAATCTCCAAATGGAGTCAACTCTGTTAATACTTTAAGATTTAAAAAATAAATTTAAGTATTTGACTATTTGATTCATTTACAAATACAATATAAAAGGAAAGAATTTTCCTAATAAGGTTAAGTGTTAACAGGGATACAGGAACTTAAATAAACTCTGTGAACTCCTTTAAAATCTATAAAGGTTAAAAGGTACTCTTGTTGCCATGTTTATTATTATTATTTATTTCTAGGTTATAAATGAGAGAGGAAATTCTAAATATTATGGATTCCTGATATTGTCTCTAGTTTCTTTCAGGGGTCTTTGAACTAAACTTTAAGTATAAATATTTATAAAATACTTATGTTTGTGTTTTTAGAGGGATAATTTAACATTTTAATTTTGACATTTAATAAAATTGGGTAATATGTAATTGATATTTCATCAATGAGTTCCATTAATTTATTGAGGATTTTTCCCCTCCAGGAAGCAGAAACATGTGGAGTAGGCATTCCTTTGGGGCTTCTCCTCTCCCAGTATTATCCTACACAAGAAAAAACAATAAAAACCAATAATTTAGAGCACATTAATATTTGATTTATGACCAGCATGTAACTGAGAAACACAGCAGAAAAGATGACAATTGTTTAATTCTGGGGCAAAATAAATATTACAAAAAAAATGAAATCTCTCATCAGGCATAACATATGGAAGCAAATGTCTTGATTAGTAAACTGCATTGCTATTTGTCTTTAACACTAATCTTTGTAGGGTTTGCAGATGTAGCTATTCTTCCAATAATAATTCTTTAAGTAAATAGTACAATAGATATTAACAGAGCCACTTAAAACTAAGGCCAATAAAGAATGAATCCTAGTTACCAATATTTGCCTATAACAAAATTACATAAATGAAGATAAGTAATGTCAGTGGCTATAACAAATCAACTCCTGAGTCTCAGTGGGTTAACACATAGAAGCTTATTTCTAACTTACATAAAATGCAATTATTCTTCCTGGTTTGTATATAGACTTTTTTTATGCAGTCTTTTAGGGTCACAGGGTTCCTCCATATTTGGGCTCTAATTCTTCTAAGCTAAGGCTCAAAGTCATTCCATTCAGCCACAGATAGAACACAACAATGAATAATCACATGTGAAAGATTTATATGGACCAGGCCTAAACATGGCATGTATCACTTTCACTCAGATTTCACTGGCTAAAACTCAGTCACATGATCATATCTAACTTCAAGGAAGACTAGGATATTTATTCTAGTTGTACATGCAAGAAGGAGGGGATTTGGGTATTCTATCTCAGTCATACGAATAAAGAATTAACCTATTTTTAAAGGCCTTAACTATGTCCTATTATAATGGGATAGTTTGATTGCAAAATTGGCCTCAATTATTCCTCTCCCATTATTGATGCCTTTGCAATGCAATGTTGTAACCCTTCCCATTAAGAGAAGGAATGTGTGTCCAAGCCTTTTAAATCTTTCTTTGGTAAATAGAATGTTGTAAAAGTAACGACGTGCCAGTTCTGAGCCCATTCCTCAATGTACCTGGCACGTTTCTGCCTTTTGGAAACCTGCGCAGCTACCATGAAATGAAGCTCCAGTTAGCAGTCTGGATGATAAGACAGGAGAACCAAGGTGCCCCAGGCAATAGGCAGAGAACCTCCAAAAACAGAGCTACCTAATTAACCTAGCACTTGGCAATAGATGCATAAGGGAGCCTAGATAAGTATGGGAAAAACCTTCCAGGTGAGGGCAGTCTAAATTTTTGGCTGACTGGCAAAATATCTAGGTAGACAAATAATTTGGGGATTGTTTGCTAGATAGATAACTACTGAAATAGGAATAACTCTCACACATATATGCTTAGAAAGTTGTTTTGTTGAAATATTTAGGAACTTGTATAATGCTATTTTATAATAATATAAATAGGAATATTTAACAGTCTTTTTAATGTAGACAATTTGATTCTTATTTCCAACCTAAAAAATTTATTCTTCATTATCTTGCTAGGTATGGGCAACCGAGCAAGGGGAAAAAATCTGTACTAATAATGGCTCTGTTCTTCAAATAAATGAATTTATTATTCCCCATTCTTCTTTACTCTATGCAACAGTCTCATGAAAAAACATGACAAATATATTGCCTCCTATTAACCTTTTTTAAGCAAAAAGACATTGAAAACTGAACTGCCTAAAAAATAAAATATCTATTAATTTTTTTTAAAGTTCTAAGAAAAAGAGCAAGTTGGCAAAAGAAACTGAGCTTCTTGGCTCCTAGTTAAGTATGTTAGCATTTCTTCTTTTTTTGGGAGTTTGATTTTGCCATATTTCCTCTTAAACACCCATTTGAAAATACCCATTACTGGTTATTTTAAAATACTATTAGCATCTGATTGTTATAACTTGTACCTTCACATTGAAAGGATTATAGGAGAATGTTGGATTCTGACAGGTTTAAGAGCTGCATGACTTGGGTGCTCTGCTTTGTTCTCACACCTTTCACTCCAGCCCAGATTCCAGAACACACAGGCAAACTTAGAATTACAATATCTGACCACTAACAGAAAATGCATGTGATCCCTGTGGTGTTCCATGATTCTATCTGAGCCACTCTTTGAATTCTAATGTTCTTTGATTGGAGGAACATAGTGTTTCTTCGTTAGCTATGATTATTTTGGGGGGGGGGGGGCAGGAGAGGGGTTGGGAATTAGCTGTTTTTAAAATGAAGTTAGAATTTTTAAAAAATTAATGCAAGAAATTTTTTAACAAATCATAATAAAGTTAGTATTTTTTTTAAGTAGAATTCATAATTTCAGAAGATAGGCTATGGTAAATTCCTGTCTTTTTAAGTTTTCCCTCAAATTACCCTGTCATTATTTTTAAATTTATGCTCATACATGAACACATCAAAATCCTTTATTTTCTCTATAATCAGTTGTACAGGTATAAAGTTTTGCATGGATAATATTTTTAAAAATGTATTATATTGTATTAAGAGTACAGACAGAAGGAGATGAAAAAGGGGTTAGTGGCCACAGTAGAAAGTAACAAATCGATGTTTTCCCCATATTACAAGTTTGCAACTATTCAAATGAAAGTAAAAAGAAAATTGAAGACTTAGACATTACCACCAATTAACTTATAAACTCATTGAAAGACAGGAACAAAATCAAATAACTACATCATAAGCATGAATTGTAGAAATATTTACATGCTTCACATAGAGAAACTGGCTTATAATCTGCTTTTCTTTCCCTGTGTTAGACTGCTTTAATATAGAAAAGTAGATCTATTGAACAAACCAGAACTGCATCTAATAATTCCCAACAGTAGTGTGGCATTCCTGCAAATACAAAACTAAAACACAAAGAGCTGCTAAATAATATTGCCTTAGGGATTGGGTTGGCAGAAATTCTGCTTATTAAAGTAACATTAAAAGTTAATTTAAAAGTCCCAACATGCAGTTTTATTCAATACCCAATATAGTAGAAATAAAACCCATTTCTACTCTCCTACAATATTAGATACTATGTGGGCTTATGTGAGTAGATGTTGGCTGATTATATTCTGATAAAATAATGGAAATATTTTCTTTTCAAAATGACTGTTTAAGTTACACACTGTTGAAGTTCTCTATTTTTATAGTATAAATAAAGATAATAATGTTCTTATTAGGCATGTAAAAGATACCTAATAGCATTATTCTCTTATAACACATAAACATCAACATATGATAATAAAAATGAAAAAGTCACAATGGAAAATCTTAGGAGTCATGTTAAGTGATAGACTTGAGAGAAAAGTATTTTATTTATGAGAAATATAAACCTCACCCAATGGCCAAATCAAACAATATTGGGTCAAATATAATAGATTAACCCATCAGCAAGTGTTTGAACTGAATTTCAATATCATTTACTATTTAGCACTCTACACGATGCTATTGAAGACACAGATAGATAGACATTACTGTCAATTTATAACCTAATTAAAACATATGAACAAAACACATTCAAAATGTTTTTGAATGCCATGTCTTAAAAATAACTTGGTGTGAAATAGAAACATAGATGGTCCTGCTCTCAATAGCAGTATAATCTTATGAATAACATAAAAACCAATAGAGGAACTATTTGATTACAAAATCATAAGATATCAACAATGTGTGTTATTAGAATGCAGAATTCAGCTAAAGTGATTAGAAATGCATTTTCATTTTGATTGGATCAGGAAGAAAGAAAAGAGGATTGTATCAGTCAGGAAACTGATTGGCAGGAAACAGATGCCACATTCAAATACAGTATTTAGGAGAGAGTCTATTTATAATGGGGTGAGCAGGATTAAGGATAACAAATATGAAATGATGCATACTTTACAGCTAAAAATAGAATGTCATTACTGGTCCCAATAACAAGGAAAGGGAATAGCATGTAACTAGAAAGAGAAAAAGTAGACATAGTTGTGGGAGAGGACTACCTACTAGGAGATTGTAGTCCTAAAAAGATAAAGGAAGAAGTACCTTAAGCATGTCCTCATTTCTGTTGGTATCTTTCATTGGTCAAAATCACTGAAAACTGGAGGACAAGAGAGACTAGTATAGTTCCGAAAGGGTGAGTGTCCCAGGATGGACAGGAGTGGAGGGTGGATATAGAAGAGGAAATGGGGAATATATGATACAGATATCAATGTTGATTATAGAAGCACCTTAATGTTGACAGGCTGCTATTTTAAAATATATAAAACATCACTGAGACCTCTTTCTCATAAACAAAACAAGACTAATGTGAGCCAGATTATTTACTATTGATAAAAATAAATATTGTCAGCATCCTAGAACTCCTTGTATGTCCCTCTCTGATCACAGCCATAATCCCAATCCTGATTTTGAGATAATTTATTTTTTCTTTCAATATTTTATTACCTATGCACTTATCCTTAAATGAGACAGTTTAGCTTCGCTTGTTGGGGAAATGTGTATCATTTAAATTATTCCATTTGTATTCTTTTAGGGCTTGCTTCTTATGCTCCACATTTTGTTCAAAAGATTCATCCATGTTACATATAGAAATAATTTAGTCATTTTCACTTTTGTAAATTATTCAATATCCTACAATTTATGTGTCCATTTATACACATTTGGGTAGTTTCTGGCTTTTAGCTATCATAAAGAATACCACTCTGAACATTTTTGTGCATAGATATTGATAAATATTTTCATAAGCTTCCCTGGAATATAAACTCCAGGTCATAGGGTTGTATAGCTTTGTCTTTATTGGATGATGCAAAGTATTTTCTAAAGTAGTTGGCAATATACACTTCTACTAAGAAGGTCCAAGGGTTTCCATTGTTTTACATCCATACTAACATATTATTGCCCAACCTCAAATTTTTGTCACTTTGGTGGATCTGTAGTTATCTCATCTTTTGATAAATATAAGCTCTTGGGTGAAGGGAACCAAGAGTTTGGACCAGCCAGAGCATTTTAGTAAGAAGGAGAAGTTTTAGATGAAAGAGAAAAAACAGACAGACAAACATAGATCATATATGAGGGTCTGAAGGCAGGCTTCCTGAACCTATAGTAGACTCCACAGGAAAAGGTGGTAGAGCAGAACTGGAAGGAGAAAGGTATTGGTGGATATTAAGCCACGAGAGGCTTGGAGTCCAGTGAGAAGTGTAGGTAGAGTGTTTTTTTTTTTCTCCCTCTCTCACATTTCTGACAGTCGGTGGATTCCTGAGCTGCTGAAAAGACCTTCTGTCCACATAAGCTCAGAGACTGCTGCCACTAGTAAGTAGGGAGCTTCTTGTGGATAAGACAACAGGCTCTGAGCCCCCCATGGTGCCTGTCACCCCGTAGACCCAAGTTAGATAGCAGGCATCATATTGCTTCTCTACCCACTGTGCACCCTTGTCTTTCCCAGGGGCCTTCAACTCCCCAGGTTCCTTCTTGCTTGTCCCCACATAGACATTTCCCAACTCTGGCACAGACTGCAGGAGTCATAGGGGTCCAGTGGATCCCAGGTGATCTGAATGACTCCAGAGCCCGGTCATTCTGGGTGGACTGCCATCCTGAGACAGGGTTAGATATGATCAGAGTGAAGACTTTTCTCCACCCAGACTCTTTTTATCCCCTTCCCTTCCACCACCTGCTGCTGCCAAGAGACACAATTAGGCCACTACACAGAGGCTTCCACAGGGAGCAGGGCTCAGACCTTAACCTTTTGGAGTCCTGCTATGGACTGAGGAGGGCTCAGCCTCTGAGTTCCCTGTGATCTGGCCCTTCCTGCTGCTATTTGCCTGGTGGGACATCAGAGTAGGACACACCTTGAGGTTGAGGGACAAGAAACCAGCCTGGGCACTCCATGAGGAACTTGGGAACAGCATCCTTCTTCCTGGCATGGTCAGGGATTAATCCCCAGGGCCCCAGGGACAGACTCGCATGCAAGATTCCATACAACCAGGTCTCAATTGAATTGTTTGGGGGCACAGAGGGGATATTTGTGAATCAGTCTCAGAAGGTTTGGGTACCTGCATGGGCAGAACAGGAGGGAGAGCGCAGTGTGGGTCCTAGCTGTTGTGTGCTCATAGAGCATCCTCCTCCCCCAGGAGGTCTGTGCTCCCTGCTCAGGGCAGGATACTGGGCAGGGAACCTCCTGACCCGCATCACAGTCCTGGGAGAGCTCAACTGCCTTAAGGTCCTGCCCGGGAGAAACCATGGAAAAGGGGAGAGAGGAAGGGAGAGAGGCCTGTTCCAGACTGTCAAACTGCAGGTCTCAGACTGCCCCACTTCCACCCACGGACTTTCTAATTAAGTCTACTTCAGCCCCTTCCTGGCAGCTTCACCCAGAGGCAAGGAGCAGACTTTTGACCCCTACTAAAACAGATCCCTTGCCATCGGGTGTGGAGCTTGAGGATAGGCTCGCCCATCCCAGCCCCACCCAGCCTCACTCCCCAACAACCTTTACTGTGATGGAGAATAAGGACTCACCTGGAAGTTCCAGGGCCCCACCCCCCACCTGGGACATTAGAGTGCTTCCTCTGAGGGGCTAGAGGTGGTCACAGGACCAAAAACAACATTGCAACTTGTTCCTTCTGGCAAGTGCCACCTACTGACAGGGAGGTTAATTTGCACACACTTTATATCATTTACTAAATCAATCATACAGGGTATGGTTGATTCTTGCCCACAAACATCACCTACTGGCTCAGAAATTAAACTAGACATGTTATGATCTAAACAAAAGAAATTCCAAAAGTGAGAAGCAATAGCTACTCCAGATGAAAAGGAATCAATGAAAGAACTCTGGAAGTATGAAAAATCAGTGTGCAAGGACACCCCCAAAAGGGAATACAAGCTCTCTAGCAATGATACCAACCAAAAGCAGAATATTGAAATCACAGATGAAGAATTTCCAATATATATTGTAAGGAAGCTCAATGAAATACAAGATAAAATAGAAACCCAACACAAAGAAACCATAAAAACAATGCAGGAAATGAATGAAAAATTAACTAAAGAAATTGAATCATTAAAGAAAAACAGAAATTCTGGAAATGAAAAATTTATTTGAAGAAATAAAAAATGCAGTGGCAAGACTTAAGAATAGGTTAGACCAGGCAGAAGAAAGAATCTAAGAGCTTGAAGAAAACACCTTTTAATTAAATCAGTCAGTCAGAGACAGAGAAGAAAAATAAGAGGAACAAGCAAAGCCCACAAGAAATATGGGATTATGTAAAGAAGACTAACATAAGAATTAGGCATCCCTGAGAGTGAAAAAGAAAAAACACAAGAGCTGGAAAACCTACCTGAGGAAATAATTGACGAACATTTCCCTGGCCTTGCTAGATATAGATATACAGGTACAAGAAAGTGAAGGGATAGAAAACAATATTCCATGCAAATGGAAGCCAAAAGAAAGCTGGCATAGCAGTTCTGATCTCAGATAACTTAGTCTTCAAATCAACAAAAGTAATGAAAGACAAAGATGCTCATTATATAATGGTAAAGGGAGCAATTCAACAATCCTATATATTTATGCAGCTAACAAAGGCGTGCCCAGATTCATAAAGGAAATCCTGCTTGATCTAAACACAATGATCAACAGTAGCACTATAAGAGCCAGGGACTTCAACACCCCTCTGACAGAAGATGACAAACACTCCAAACAGAAAATAAACAAAGAAACAATGGACTTAAACAGAACTGCAGAAAAAATGGGCCTGACAGACACGTATAGAAATTTCTACCCCAAAACAACTGAATATACATTCTTCCCATCAGCTCATGGGATATTATCAAAGATAGATTACATCTTAGGCCAGAAAATATGTCTCAACAAATCTGAAAAAATAGAAATGATACCATGCATCTTCTCAGACCACAGTGGAACAAATTAAAAATTGAAAGAACAAATTGGGAGGCATCAATTTACCAGACTTCAAGCTATACTACAAGGCTATAGTAACCCAAACAGCATTGTACTGGCACAAGAACATAGACATAGACCAATGGAACAGAACTGAGAAACTAGATTTAAAACTATTCTCATATGCTCATCTAATCTTTGGCAAAGCAAGCAGAAATATACACTGGGGAAAAGAATCCCTATTCAATTAATGGTGCTGTGAATATTGGATAACCACATGTAGAAGACTGAAACAGGATTCATACCTCTCACCTCTCACAAAAATCAGCTCACAGTGGATAACAGACTTAAATCTAAGGCATGAAACTATAAGAATTCTAGGAGAAAATGTTGGAAAAACTCTTAGACCTAGGCAAAGAACTTATGAAGAAGACCCCAAAAGCAATCAAAGCAACAACAAAAGTAAATAAAGGGGACCTGATCAAATTAAAAAGCTTCTGCACAGCCAAGGAAACTATCATTAGAGCAAACAGACAACCTACAGAATGGGAGAAAATATTTGCATGCTATACATCAGTAAAGGGCTGATAACTAGAATCTATATAGAACTCAGGAAAATCTGCAGGGAAAAAATCAAGCAATACTATTAAAAAGTGGACAAAGGACATGAACAGAACTTTTCAGAATAAGGTAGACTTATGTCCAACAAACATATGAAAAAATGCTCAACATCTCTAATCATTAGGGAAATGCAAATCAAAATCACAATGAAATATCACTAAACTCCTATGACAACAGCTTTTATCAAAAGGCCTCAAAACAACAAAATGTTGGCGTGGATGCAGAGCTAGGAACACTTATACACTGTTGGTGGGACTGCAAACTAGTACAACTTCTATGGAAAGTAATATGGAGATACCTCAAAGAACTAAAAGGAGACCAACCATTTGATCTATCAATCCCACTATTAGGTATTTACTCAAAGGACAAAAAGATGTTCTGTAAAAATGACATCTTCACTTACATGTTTATAGAAGCACAATTCATAATCGCAAAGATGTGGAAACAGCCCAAGTGCCCATCAATCCATGAGTGGATTAATAAAATGCAGTATATGTATACCATGGAGTACTACTCAGCCACAAAAAACAATGATATATAATACCTCTTGTATTATCCTGTGTGGAGCTGGAACCCATTCTTCTAAGTGAAGTATCACAAGAAAGGAAAAACAAACACCACATGTACTTACCATTAAATTGGAACTAATTGATCAACACTTATGTGCACATTTGGAAGTAACATTGACTGGGTGTCAGGCAGGTGACATGGGGGAGGAGAAATGGGAATAGCCATTCTCACCTAATGGCTGGAGTATGTGCTGTCTGGTAGATGGGCATGCTTGTAGTTCTTACTTGGGCAATGCAAAAGCATTTATGTAACCAAATCGTTTGTACCCCTATAATATTTGATATAAAAAAACTAAGCTCTTAGTTTTATGTTATAGAATTTCTCAAGCAATATGTTATGGTTAAATCATCTCGTATCTTCTTTGAGTAATCTTTATCCTCAAAGTCATGGAAATGTTATCCTATGTGTCTGAAAATTCTTTTGGCTTTTTCTTTCATGTGAAAGCCTTTAATCTATCTGGAATTTTGTCTTGTGTGTGGTATAAGATCGGTGCACACGTTCCTTTTTTTTTTTTTTCTTCTGCTTTTTAGATACCCAATTGTTTCTCTTCTGATCTGTAGTGCCACCCCTGTAATATATCAATAATTTATAGAAATATACCAATGTAATGGAGGATATAATATTTTTAATTCTACCCAAATGTATATGAGCCAGTATTACTTTATGGTAGAAATGAGGAAACAGATTCATAGAGTTAGCATCTTTCCAACACCAAATGACTAATAAGTGACAGAGTAAGCATTCTAATCCAGGTCTATCTAAATCCAAAAGCAAAGCTCTTTCCACCATGACATTCTGATGGAAAAGAAGGACTCCATTTTAGGAAACTATTTCACCGACTTCAACTTCTCCTCAATTCTGGTGTCTTCCTTCCTTCTCAGTATAGGTATCTGTTTTTCCTTTTTCTTGTGTGAACTTCTTGGTCTTAATCTCTACTCTGATGATCTATAGAATCTGAAAAACTCTTCCTTCTATTCAAAAACTGCCAAAGTGCTATTGTTTCTCCAAGCTCCTTTTCTCTAAACCTACTGTGTTTCATTTTGCTTTTGAGCTAATTTGTCAGTCAATATGACACTTGGAATGATTATATAAATATAATCATAAAAAATTATATAAATATTCAGTCACTTCCCACCATCTTCTTCCATTATCTATATTTTCTCTAGTTTCTCGGTGATTCCATATATCTTCCTGGTGGCAATATGCTGATTCCTCAATGTCTAGGGCAATGCATATGCTAAGGCACTGGCCTGCCTTGTGCAGTGCATCCAGTTACCCTACAGTGGCTGTTTCACTCACAGAAAGCTGCCGTGAGGCCAATCCTGTGCTACCTCTACCACCTGTGCTAGTTACATAAAACACATACCTAAGTGGTTTGATTTCTATATGCATTGTAGGTAAGCACTTGGGCCAAGCTGAGCCAAATATTTTTTACATTACTACTAAATGTTATGTTTAAACCAAGGAATGAGCACAAGGGTTAATCAAGTCAGTGGCTTTGCCTAGAGTTTTTGATCTAATAGACAGATTTCCTTTTATTCCTAGTAAGAAAATTCTGAGAATGCAAAGTAGAGATGCAGGTGGCCATGAGTCCTAAAGTGTAAAGAATTTAATCTTCAGAAGAGAGAAATAAAACTTTTGTGAAAAGTGAGGCAGAAATCAAGCAGTAATAAATACTCCTATGTGTTTGACAACTTAGTTTCAGTTGTTGTGGTCCCAGAACTGTCTTGCTTCCTATACTTTCAGATACTTGTTTTTTTTTTTGTTTTTTTTTTTTCAGTCTTTCTGTATATTCTGGAAGAGTCCCTCTGACTTTAAGCTAATTTGAGTTAACGTTTTATCCCTTGCAACCAAGAGCTCTGATTAATCTATCAGTTCTCTGGTCCTCACTCTCTCCTTACTCTCACCATTCTATTGCTCTTTCATCATTTGCCATATATTCCATTCTTGTCTGTCTGTCTCTCTCTCTCTCTCTCTCTCTCTTTCTTTCTCTTCTTTTCTCTCTCTCTTTCTCTTTCTCTTTCTTTTTCTTTCTTTCTTTCCTTCCTTCCTTTTCTCCTTCCTTCTTTCCTTCTTTTTCTCCTTCCTTCCTTTCTTCCTTCCTTCCTTCTTTCCTTCTATATGCTTAATTTGAAAGACAATATTAAGATCATTTATGCTACTAATGGATTTAGGTAGGTTTATTATTTTCATATTTTTTTGTACTTTAACACAGAAAAATGACTTACAAGTCCAAACTAATGATTTCTAAGTATAGTAGAAAGACCTTTGGAGTCAGATGGCCTGGTATCTGAGTCTAGCTTTTCTCTTAATAGCTACATAATCTTAAAATTTTACTTGCTTCTGTAATAAAATGATTGCAATAACACATCTCTTGCCTAATCATCCATTTTGAAATATAGTTTGTGAAATAAATTTTAAGATTTTAAAACTTATAAAAATATTAATTTGTTTTAAGATTTTATATTGTGCTAATTCCTTACTGGTATTTCAGATACTGATAACATGGTGAGGGATGTATTTCAGGAAAGATGTCTTTCTATTTTCTTCCTAATGTCATGATGTAGGTTTCAAAGTTAGCACTGGGAACAAGAACTGATTTAGGTCCCATTTTTGAAGAGCCCAGGAAATCTGTGAACTGACATAGATTGTTATTAGTATTGCATTAAGATCTGTGCTCTAAATTCACAGGGCAATGACAAATCTGTATAAAATTTACATATCTTTCAAGTTCAGTCTTAATTTTCTCCTTCAGCCAAGAAATAGTTATTATTTTATTGTGTTTAGAAGAAAGATACATAAATTGTGTATACTAAGAAAAAATTATATAACACTAATTATTGACTTTACTAAAATATGACACTTCTAAAATAAAGGACAAATAAACATATGTTCGGATAGGGAAGTTATGATAGGAGTGTCAGAATTCATTTTAAATCTATAGTTTTCTAAGTGTCTAATTTTACCTTGAGGTCACAAGTATGTTCCATATTGAATGTGAAACAGTAAGACTGACCTGTCCTAACACTGTCACAATATTAAGGGCTTCATGAGTTGAACTCCCAAAGTCTCTTGTGACTTCATTAGCTACTTTCTGTTCTCCTCTGTCAGAAACTCAAAGAGGTAATTCATGCGAGTGTGTCATTCCAGGTTATACCCATGGCATAGAGTTATGCTTCCTTTCTGTTTGCAATAGTGCTTCAGGGTAACATTAGCCTTTTTTTCTTTTTCTGCTGCATTGGTGGTGACTTGATTTTGTTATTTTGGCTTTGTTTGTTGTTGTTGTTGTTGTTTTTGTTTTTTTTTTCTTTTTTACTGACTGTCAGATGGAAATAACAAAAGGAAATGAGCTTAGAAAATAAAAACAGAACCACTTCTTCTTAGGAGTTCTGTTATCTTGCGGCAAAGTGAAGAGCAAATCCACCAGCTGCAAGAGAATAAAGAGCTGTCACATACACCCTTAGTAATGAAGAGCTCTTCTTTCCTGTTAGATTCACCAAGCAAGCTCTTAAGGTCCATTGAGGGTCTATTACCATTATGATGACAGCTTTAGTCATTTTAGCCTAAGGGGACATCCATTGTTGTGCATAAAAACAGAGACTCAGTGTGTGTTTCCATCTTTAAAAAGGTTTTACAGCTTCACTTTCCTTTTGCTAAGTTCCCACAGATCTCAGAGTTAGAGACACATTAAAAATGTCAGTTTCCCTTCATACATGATGATCAATCATTTCAGCCATTTTAACAATTGATACTGACAACAACTGAAACAGCGACTCACATGGCCAAAAAAGATCAAATGTATTATGTCACAGTCTAAGTGTTCATTGTAGGTGTGTACATGTATATGGGGGTGTGTGTGGATGTGTGGATGAAAGGTGGATTTTATATATATACAAAATGTATACTTATATAGTTAGTACATATTATCTATCTATATATTTATTATGTCTGTGTGCTAAATTATTGTTTTTGACTTGAGAACTTAAAAATCACACATTATAAACACATGAAGTTTTTTATATCATAGTGATTATATTGTCCACTGAATATATTACATATTGAAAGAAACCATGCACTGTGTATTTCAATATATTCCATAGACACAAATGTATCAAGGCAAACTAAAGCAGAGAAAACAATATGTGCCTAGGAGTGAGAATCAAAATGACAGGTTTAAGAGCCTAAAGAAAACTGTGTATGTTGGAAGAGAGAGAGGTAGACTGAGTGGCAAGAGATGATGTTAGAAATACTCTTGCAAACCACATCATTGAGGACATTATAAACATGATAAGAATTTTTGCTTTTAATTTTATCTGGAAAGCAATGGTTTGTGGGACACTATATTGAAGATGGTGAAATTTATAGTAAATAGACAAATCTGAAATATGAAGGCTGCAATATGAGAAATGAATAGGAGAGAGACATGACTGGAGACATAGAAAGCTGTTAAGAAACTGTATCAGGGATTCAGTCTTCCTTTCACAGACTTTAAATAAAATTCTAGGCTCACAGGAAGTGAGGTGTATTAAGTATGTTTTTCCAGAGAAACAGAATCAATAGGATATGTAGAGAGATGTATATAGAGGGAATATATAGATCTATATATAGGGAGATATTTATATCTCTAAATAAGTATATATAGAGAGGGGAAATATTATGTGAATTGGCTCTCACAATTATGGAGGCTGAGAATTCCCACATTATGCCATCTGTGAGCTGCAGAACCAGAGAAGCCAGTGGTGTAATTCAGCCTTAATGCAAAGGCCTGAGAAATTAGGGAGCTGCTAGTTTAGGTCATGGAGTTTGAAGACCCAAGAACTAGGAGCTCTGATGTCCAAAGGGAGGAGAAAATGGATGTCTTAGGTCTAGAAGAGAGAGTGTATTCACCCTTCCTCTGTTTTTGCTATTGGCGGTGGTGTTCTACTCAGGCCTTCAACAAATGGGATGAAGCCTATGCACACTGGTGAGGGTGGATCTTCCCTACTCAGGTCCACTGATTCAAATGCCAATCTTTTGCAGAACACCCTCACAGACAAGTCCAGATATAATGCTTTACCAGCTTTTGGGGTAACCCTTAACTCTGTCATGTTAAGACCTAAAATTAAGCATTACTGAAGGGTAATCACCAATGCTAAACACAAAAGAGTAAATGTAAGCAAAGGAAGCAGGTCACAGATCTGAAAGCTGAAAGCAAACAAGAAAGGGATACACTGAGGTCGTGTGACTATATCAGAGCTGTAGAGACCAATTTTGAGCCATTGACAAGATGGAGAATCTGAACCTGAGCCTTCTGTTTTGAGTCTGAGACTTTGGAAGAAATGAAAACGGTCTCTGGTCCATATCACACTCTTGGGTTTGGGTAGAAAAATCTCTCCAGAGTAAATCTCTCAGTTGGGCCCCCATGATTTTCATAGATTAAAATAATGTGTAATTTAAGATTAAACACAAATAATTAAGCCATGTGAATAAGAATCAGCAAAAAATATTTTTAAAAAAAGAGAGAAATTTTGACTCAAAGTGACTTAAAATAGTGAATTAATAAATACAAAACATAACATATTTATGGATAAAGTATTTAAGGAATAAAGTATAGAATCACAAAAATGAGCAAACAACAGATTTTCAAAAGTGATCAAGTACATATTAAGAAAAATACAATTAAAAATGAAACATAATGAGTAAAACAGTAAGTTACACACAACTCTGGGGGGAGGGAAGCAAATAAGAAGTTAAATTTA
>CM052441.1:55123362-55145104 GCA_028533085.1 Varecia variegata
GTATCTGTATACCGTGGAGTATTACTCAGCTATAAGAAATAACGATGATACGACATCTCTTTGGTTCTCCTGGAGAGAGTTGAAACCCATTCTATTAAGTGAAGTATCCCAAGAATGGAAAAATAAGCACCACATGTACTCACCAGCAAATTGGTTTCCCTGATCATCACCTAAGTGCACATTTTGGAATAACACCAATTGGATATCGGACAGAGGTGGGGGGTGGGAGGAGGGGATGGGTGTATACCTACATGATGAGTACGATGCGCACTGTCTGGAGAATGGACTCACTTGAAGCTCTGACTCAGGGGGATAGGGGGGCATGGGAAATATATATAACCTGAACTTTTGCACCCCCATAATAAGCTGAAATAAAAAAAAAGATGGAAAAAAAAAGAATCTAATGAGAAAAATACAAAGAGACACAAAGAAATGGGGACTCAGGAAGAGAAAGGAGGAAAGAATGAGGAGTATATGACTAACTGGAGTCTCAAACAGAAAAAAATAAAGAGAATAGAACAGAGATTACATTTGAAGAGATAAAGTCTGAAAATTCTCCAGAAATGATGAAAACAGAAATGCTCATATATGGAAGTAATAGCGGATAAGAAGCAGAATTTATGAGATTGAGATAGAGAGGAAGAGATGAAAAGGAGGGATGGAGAGAAAAGAGAGGGAGAGAAGGACTGAGGGAGAGAAGGTTGGGGGAGAGAGAGAAATCACAACTAAACATATTTCAATAAAAGCTGACAGATGCTCTACCAAGACAGATAATAAAGTCAATAGCAACTATCTTGTTAGCACAAATGGAATCAGAATATTGTGGAAAAACACACTCTAAATGCTGAGAAGAAGGTGACTGTCAAATCAGACTTAGGACTTCCAGAAATCAGGCAAAATAAATTTATTTCTATATAAACAAACAAAATATTTTATCATTAACACATCCTCAACATGGAAAACTTATGAGGGATATAATATGAAAAAGGAATATTACCCCAGAAAGTTTAGCTGAATGCAGAAAAGAATAATGAGCCAAGGCAAAGGTAAGCATGTAGATAGATGCACGTGTTTCATCAAAACACATATTGAGTATCTACTATGTACTGGGCATAGTTCTAAGCAAATTAAAAACAATTCCATATTTTTGGAGCTTATATTACAGTGTGGAAAGACATAGTTAATAACATAAGTAATAAACATAATAGATATATGTCATATAGTTTGTTTTAGGCAAAAAGTGTGTTATCCATATAAGTAAAAATAACAATGCCAAATTTATGAGGTTAAAATGAATTTAAAATATGGCACCAATATATTACATACATCAAGAAATAATTCAATCACATTTTTTCCCTAAGGTCCTTGCCTCTTTCACAGGGTGGAATTAATGTGTAATAAATTTTAGAATTTGTTAAGTATATATGATAAGGTTTCAAGGTTAACTGTGGAAAAAAATAAGTGTATAGTTGCTAAACAAGCAAAGGAAGAAATAGAATAAGAAACTATAAACATACAAATCCAAAGAAACCATAGTTGAGGTCTATATCAATGTATTTTAATCTAGTGTAGTGACAGCCAGGATGCAAAAAAATTGAACAAATTCTAAAAATATTTAAGTGGAAGAAAGATGGAATGGAGTGATGGACTGTAATGCAAAGGGTAAAGGAGAAAAAGTCAAAGAAAAAATCCAGGTTTCTGGTCTGGTGTTTGGGGTGGATGGGGTACCATTTAATAGAATGAAAAAAGTAATTGGAGGAAGATGCTGGTGATTTCTGTTTTGTTTTGGAAGTCTCACTTTCACTGTCAACGAGACATTCAAGTAAATTGCATACATTTATGTGCAGATAGTGGTTCTATAACTCATGAAAAGTATGCAAGCTTGAGTTATGGATTTGGCATCTAAATTCATGGCACGACATGCATTTCTTGCCTGAACCGCCCCTCCAACTGTTGCAATTTTTTTTCGGCCATTGTCCTTTTCCTGTTTATTTGTTTTACTTTCCTACCTTTTCTATTTATTTATCTCTTCTACATTCAACTCCTTCCCTTAATAGCACTTTAGCAGAATATCAATTGCAGGAGTACTATTGGTGCAAATGAGGTGAAATGTCCATAACTGGATTCAGTAACTTTTGTAAAAATGTAAATGCAGATATCTTTAGATCCAGTAATTACACTCGCAAAAAGCATCCTTAAAAATTCATACATTTAAGAAAATGTGTATGTATAAAATATTTATATCACATTTGTTTATAATAGCTAAAAATAAGAAAAAGCTAACTTTTATGGGTAAAGGGTGGTTAAATGCTAAAGGCACATTTGTGTAGGGGAATATTAATGCTGTGTAGTGGTTTAAAAAAATTGATGAGCAACTTCAAGGTTTGATATTTTATTAGTAATATGTCTGCCACCAGTTAAATTTAGTCAGCGAAAATAAAAATAGAAAAAATCTTTATTGATTGAAAATGTTTTTTTATATTTAGAAATAGTTATTTTTTAGTTTTGGTACCCTAAATAGGATTTGATTGAATCTGTAGTTTGCTTTTTAAACAAGAAATCTCTCATAAAATAGTATGCCATGCCTTTATAATACAAACTTGCCAAATTTTAGTGCAGACCAAAAGAAACTGATTCACATTTTATCAATTTGAAATATTGGAACATTTTGTATATACTTATCCTATGTTTTCTTTTATTTGGCCATGAGGGTTTATCAAACTGCAAGAAAATATGTATTCATGAACACACTTCAAATGAGCTAATGAAAATTACTGTAAACTGTTTACATTTTTGTAAATTTGTTGTTTATCCTATCATTTTGTCTTACTTAGTTCACCATCTCTCATAAAGTCACTTTCTTTGCTTTCTCGA
Source organism: Varecia variegata (assembly GCA_028533085.1). NCBI lineage: Eukaryota > Metazoa > Chordata > Mammalia > Primates > Lemuridae > Varecia > Varecia variegata. The sequence continues at coordinate 55,126,237 of CM052441.1, forward strand.
AATTTGTCATTACAATACAGAAGCATTATTGATATAGTTACTTTGCCTCTTCATTTAGCATGGGTCAGTGTCAGGATGTAACAAAAGGCATTATTTTGTGAATTAGGAAGAACATTATGATGCAAGTGGTTTTTTTATAAATTTTCTTATTCTTATGTTTTGTATATTTTATACTCTGCAAATACAAACAAGCATGAGCATCGCACATACTGTCTCTACTTTACCTCCTTGAATTCTATCCAAATATTGTAGGATTAGAAATCATGTGAGAGAGAGGAAAGGCTTCCATTATTGCTCACCTTTTACTCCTGGAAATGTACACACCCCCTTTTCCCTTTTCCTTTCACCTACCCTCCCAAAGAGAAAATATAGAGAAAGGAGTTTACTGACATCCAAATATCTTCCTGAATGACAGAGAAATCAATAGCGAATGTTTGGAGTAAGGTTCATGTATGGGTGGCTCAGGCATATGCTATAAATTAGAAAAGCAGTAGAAAAGTTCTTTCATCCAAATCACCTGGCCTTTCCTGTTCTCTGTGAATAAGATGCAGTCTGCTGGGAATAGAATTCATTATCAAAGCAAAAGTTTATATTAAATAATAGAAAGACCCTTTGGAGCCTTTGGAGAGGAAGTACATGCCTTAAACCCAAAGGACATAGATCGTCTGGGAGCACTGAGTGTTGTTATATTGAAGAAGGAAAAGACATGGGAATATAAACTTTGTCCTGATCTATCAAGAGTAAAGTGAAAAATATGTGGATGTAGATTCAACTTAGAAGAACCGGAATCCTGAGATGGGACAAGACTTAACCTAGCAGAAAAATAAACAAATTCAGCTTCAAAGTCCCTGATTTTTAGCTGGGACTGGAGGGACAAAAACTGCAAAGTGCTAAAGCCGAGAAGGTGAAAGTATTGTGCAGTTGATTCTGAACTACAGATGAATTTTCCCAGAGAAAATTGTGTGAATTATGCTTTTCATCTAATATGTCCCCAATTCTCTGTTCTTTTTATTAACCTCCACTTCCAGGTAATAAAATTTAATGGAACTCTAATAGGGACTCTAAATATCACTTTATGTCTGGATATTAATGATTAATAATCTTAGTGTCTAGTAAAGAAGAAAAAAGAAAAATGGAGAGAATAATGATATTTAAAAACTAAATAGTATTTTCAATTCCAAGTAAAGATTTTACCACTCTTTTCTGCCTAGAGTATCTTGCCTCTGATATGCATCACCTTTCTTGCAAGCTCTCCCATACTTCCTTAGTGAAGTTCAATATCTCTCATCTCTTCTTCTATGCCTTTAATAGCTTTTACCATAATGTAATTTTGCAAATCTGTCTCCTTGCTCAACTACAAGCTCCGTGAGGGCAATCACTATGTAATGTTTTTTTGTTTCCCATAGCCCAGCACATTACCTGGAATTTAGTATTTGTTGAATGATTGAACAGATGAATAAATTAATGAATTTTTGCTATTATGTTGGTGTGTCTGTTTTTTTTTTTTTTTTTTTTTTTCCCCTTAGGGCTCTTCATATGATTTGAGTTCCCTAATTTAAAAAAAAAGCCTGATTAGACTTCATGAACTCTAATTTTCTTCCTAATTTAGTATTTTCACTTCTTCTTCAATGGTTAATTAGAAATATGGCTCCTTTAATTTTGGATGGCACAGGAGAAAATAATACAGTTCTCATCAAATTGGTAAGGAGAGTGTGATTTAATGACAACACTTGAGTGGTTATTGAAGGGAGATTTCCAAACATTTAGTGAGCAGTTAGATGGCCCTGAAATGTTTAATGTTGGGATGTCTGGAATTCCTTTTTTGTCATTAATTCAACTATTAGATCATTAAATACGAAATGTCTGATTTTGAATCAAAAGTGTAGTTTATTACATCTTAAACAAGAAGCAGTACAATTGATGAAAGTATGCACTCAAACTGTCTAAGATGTTTTGCCATCTTAATGGTAGCTTGTTTATGCCAGTAGTGAAGACGCCTGGAAAGTGAGTGACTATGAAATTGCAAAAGGTGTTTTCCACAGCTTGTTGAGAATTGAGTATTTCTCCTTGCAAGAAGTGGTCCAAAGCATAGAAAAAGAGATAGTCAGTTGGTACAAGGTCTGGTGAATACAGTGGATGACAGAGAGTTTCCAAGTCCAGCCTCTGTAGTTTGAGCAGTATTGTTTATGTGACATGTGATCAAGCACTGTCTTGTAGAGGATTGGCCTATCTCTATTGACCAATCTTGGCTGCTTAATTGCAAGCATCCTCATCATTTCATCCAAATGGTTTCAGTATACATTGCTATAATAGATTGACCAAGTTTCATGGAGCTATAGTGGATAATACCAGCTCTGGACCACCAAACAGATGCCATTAGCTTTTTTTGATGAATATTCAGTTTTGGACTGTTTTTGGCACTTCGTCTTTATCCAACAATTGTGCTGAATGCTTGTGATTGCCAAAAGAATCCATTTTTCATCACATATAAGAATACAGTGTAGAAATGGTTTGCCTTTGTGTCATGACAGCAAAGAAAGGCAAGCTTCGGGATGAGTTCTATTCTGACGCTCGTTTAATTCATTAGGAACCCATCTATCCAGCTTCTGTACCTTGCCTATTTGTTTCAAATGGTCCAATATTGTTGGAACAGTAATGTTAAACCTTGCTGCTAATTCACATGTAGGTTGAGATGGACACTATTATTGAAAATTATTCCCTGAGAGGAAAGGGGATAGAGAAAAACATACGAGAATCGCAATATATTTTCTTGAGAATGTACAGAAGGTAAAGAAAAAAAAAATGTGTGATTAAATTGGTGGAAATTCCTAGTTATGTAAATGATGAGAATCAGGTATCTTCTGCTTTTCACTCTCAAACTGAGAGCTCAGTATTGGCATAGTGTGTCCACCCTGGGATCTTTGATGGTATATGATAGAAATGGGACTTATTAGCTGTGAGTCTGTTCCTAAACATAGATCCCACCTCTTACCCACCTGAAACTCCTGTCCTTGAATTAGATCAATGGTTCTCAGTGAAAAGTAAGAGCAACTTTAAGGGACATGCGAATCTGTAGCACTAAGCCTTGGAAAAGACAGTCATCATGGTAGCAAACATGGGAAGTTCTACTGCCCTAAAGGGTAACTTCCATTTGCTGGAAGACTAAGTCAAAAGATTTGAGCCTTTATAAAATCAGCCATGTCCATAGTTGTCTTTTGTAACATTACTCTAGCCCTCTTTATTCCCTCCCCAGACCCTACCTTCCACCTAGGTTTTCCAGATAGGTATTATTAATTTTTAAATCCGGCAACCCTGTCACCACCACAACATTGGTATTTACATAGAGTTCATTTGGCTACCCTCCTGCCTGAGCAGAGAGTTGACTATGATAATGCTAGACTAATGATGGTGACCTAACCTCTAGGAAAGCTATCCATTTGATAAATATTTACATAGGGTTATCTGACTTACTCATTAATAATTGATTTTTCAAAATAATTCTGACACTTCTGTTTCTATCTTCCTTTAACTTGCTGTCTCGTAGGTTAAAAATGATCAGGGTTCATGATTTTTCACCTTCTGCCTCACTTGATTGAAGTAGTTCTTATGCATAATTTGTGCTGCTACTGCTTGATTGCTGTATTTACAACAAGTATACTGTTTTTGTGCTTATATTTAGCTTGAGCCTTGAAGCTGCTGTGACTATAGCTTCAGTTTGTGAAATGTAACCTTCATTATTTCTGGAGAATTTATAATATGCATGCCTTTGCCAGGGGAATTATTTTTTTAATTGTGCATTTTTTTTTCTCCCTGGTAACAAGAGGATGTCCTTGACTTCTTGCAGGTTGATGGACTAGTTTTTTGGTATGTTTGTGTTTGTGGCTGTTTCAACTCTGTAAATGCCAGAAAACCTCAGAATAGTGTGGTATGCTTTGCAAGATTTAAAATTACATAGATATATAAAATTCTGTATTTCCCCAAGATAGTCACAGTGGTTTTCAGAAAATTATTAACAATTTTCTTTTAATAAAGGCGATTGGGAAGGACTTTTGAAAATATTTAGAACATTCACTCCCATAACTTTGAAGTCTAGTCCACTCTCCAAAATATTGTCTTAGATATACTGTTTTATCCATTGAAAATTATTACTTAGAATAAAATATAGGATGCTACTAACTCGAGATAATATTCCCAATATTCATACTTCTATATTTTTATGTCACTAGGCACTGTCTATAAATTTTAACAATAATAATATTATTGACTTTTATATATTATAAAATAGTACATCTGTCAGCATAGAACATATAGAAAATACAGAAAAGTATAAGGAGAACGACATTTTCAATTCTCAGATAGTGCTAGTGTTAATTTTTTTGTTTTATTCCCAGTCATTTTCCTATATCTACGTGTGCATATTTGCACACCCTTATACATAATGCAAAATTAAGATGATACTATATGGACAATTTTGCTTTCTGCACCTCTCAATATTATTCTGTGGATTTCTCAAAATACTTTTATATTCTTTGACAATGTGATTTTTACTAAGCTACATATAATTATGAATATGTAGATAATATAGTTTAATAAAGATCTTGCTGCTGGATGTTTAGGTGGCTTTTTCAATTTTTCATATTAAATAAAATTGTACTTCATGTTTGTATACATACTTGTCAGACATCTCTTGTTTCTTTCTTAGAAATAGAGTTCTGGGTCAAAGGTCCTAAACCATTTAAATTCTTTTCATACATATTTCTAAATTATTTACCAAAATATGGAAGTCAAAGTTATACCTTATTTTCCCTTAATTTTTGTTTTTACTACTTATTGAAGGTAAACAAGTTATTAGCTAGTTTTCTTTCCTTATATTACAGTTGCCACTTCATGCTTTTACTTTTCTGAAGCAGGTATTTTTCTTACTTATTGGATTATAAGAACTCTTTACATATTAAGGATTTGATTTTTCAACACTTTTTAAATTGAACACATGATTTATGTGCTAGTTGATGAGTAAAAAACATAAGTATCCACTTTAACAGAGCTTATATTTTAGTGGTCAGAGACAGAAAATAGACAAGTAAAGAAATAAGTAAAATTTAGATAGTGATGAAGATATGCAGTAAGGAAAGTGATATTTGAACTAAGGTGCCCAGAGGCATGGTAAGATTCTTTCTTCCTCAAATTGTCTTTATTTGGGTCCTGCATATTTCATGTCATATTTCTCCTTTTTCATATTTTATTAATTAATATTTATACTTAAAAGTTTTATAAAATTTCATTAATATAAAATCAATTATCTTTCTATATATATAACAAATCTTACTGTGCTCATCCACTTAGCAGAGGCTCCTTTTTATCAAAAATTGTGAAGAGTACTGTATAAGTTGTTCTCTAATGGTAGTTCATTGCAATTCATACTTGTTAATAGTTTGCCAATAACTTGAAGTTCTAGAATAATTTCAGGAGCAAAGAGTAAGCACTCAAATTCTAAAACTATAGCTTAGTTCACACTATGTAGTAGTTTTGATTTTTTGCAGAAAAAAATCAGAGTATGGAAATATTTGGGCACAGTAAATACATATGAAGAGAATCCTTAAGTGTGCCCATGCATGCAGGTACAATTTTGGAAGGAGGTCATCTGAGATCTTCTCTTTTCTTATGACCATTATCTTTGACAAAAAATAATATACCTTAAAGAGTAAGGATAAAATAGAGGGCCCATGAGAAAGCTGTGATGATTGATTTTGTGTCAACATGACTGAGATAAGAGATGCTAGATAGCTGGTAAAACATTATTTCTTCATGTGTCTGTGAAGGTGCTTCTGGAAGAGATTACCATTTGACTCAGTAGACAGTAGAATGAGTGAAGAAGAGCAGACCTCACCAATGTGAGTGGGCATCACCCAATATCTAGACAGAGGGGCCAGATAGAACAAAAAGGAGGAATCAAGGTAAATTTGCTCTCTCTTCTTGAGCTGGGACATTGCTTTTTTCTTGCCCTCTACTAGAAATGATATAATCAGCTTTTCTGGTTCTTAGGCCTTGGAACTCTGAATTATACCACTGTCTTTCTTGGTTCTCTAGCTTGCAGATGGCATGCCAAGGAAATCCTTGGCTTCCATGTTCATGTGAGCCAATTCCCATTATAAATCTTTTCTTATCTATATATCTACCTATCTATTATTCTATTCTATTCTACTGATTGTGTTTCTCTGGAGAATTGTGACTTATACAGATGATATTTAGAAGTAATGGAGAAGGGGGATATAGGCTGTGGACTCTGAAAGACAGGATGGAAAAAATAGAAGGTGACTAAAGGAATTGAATGGGTACTTCTGTGACCCTCCTTTTTTCTGACCCCACAAGGAAATCACATAGGTCCTAGAGAGTTATACTCATATAGAAAATTAGTCTATAAAAGATTCTCCAGATCACCTTGCAGGACAAAAAGTGGGGAAGGTGTTTGAGGATTCTCAGACACTCAGACAAACAATTATATTTTCAACACCATGGAAGGCCTTGATTAAGATCTGTAATTAGAAGGTGGAAGTAAAAGTGTAATTAATCTTGGTATCTAATTAGATTTTTTTAAATGATTAGTGTGGCATTAATAATTTTGTCACAAATGAATAAAGTTTAAACTCATCTGAAGTTCCACTCCTCCAGAGGCTATGTATGATGCAGCGAGAAAAACAAGAGATGTGTGAAGTGATAAGTGATAACTGTTAACAAGGTAAGAGCCTCAGGAGAAGTTCTTAGTTCTTGGGACAACAATGGAGAAATGAATTTGGGCAAAGGAATGTACTTCTCCATTCCTAGGGAAGTATTTTAAAATACTTAACAAAAAATATTAACTCCAAAATGACCCTTATCAATGACCTGATTACTTGTTCTTCTGGGAGCAGGGATAGGAGTCCAATTCATACAGTATGAAAGACCTTCTCAACAGATTTTCCACCTTTATGAGTGTTCTGTTTGCTGTACATCATTCAGAAAGGAGTGACAGAGCATGATCCTCTCTTCCCAGAGCTCCAAAACCTGTCATTATTAATGTTAAATAAAGTAATAAAGTATTTTTCTTTGTAGACAAAGTCTCACTCTGTTGCCCAGGCTAGAGTGCCATGGCATCAGCTGAGTTCAGAGCAACCTCAAACTCCTGGGCTCAAGCAATCCTTCTGCCTCAGCCTCCCGAGTAGCTGGGACTACAGGCATGCACCACCATGCCCAGCTAATTTTTTTCTATATATTTTTAGTTGTCCAGCTAATTTCCTTCTATTTTTAGTAGAGATGGGGTCTCGCTCTTGCTCAAACTGGTCTTGAACTCCTGACCTCGAGCGATCCTCCCGCCTCGGCCTCCCAGAGTGCTAGGATTACAGGTGTTAGCCACCGTGCCTGGCCTACAATATCTTTTTTTTTCAGGAAGGTGTCACTCAGAGATAATCTGCCCACAACTAATTTTAGCTAAAGAATTTTCATTTGTGTATGGTATCTCTTGCTAAAAATTTCAAAAAAGTTTGTATTCTTTGGGAAGAAGGAAAAAGGAGTTTATTAATTTGCCAGCAAATGAGGAGGTTGTCAGACTCCCATCTCAAAGTATCATCCTATTTCTGAGCAGAAGTACAGAGTTTTTAAAGGTTCTGATTAATCCCATAATCCCATCTTTGGCTAAGACAATCTTGTGACCTCTGCCTGCCTGGACAATTCCCTTGAGCCATTTCCCGTGGTACAAAGAACAAACGACACTCCTCTCACCATCCCAACCACTGGCCTGAAGCCCTTCTCCCATAGACATGGAGGGGTAAAATTGACAGTGGGGAATACATAACAAAGAGAATGGTCTGAAAGAGGGTAAAGATGTTTTCTACCTCTTCAAATCCCCCTCACCCTTTTTTAGAACTGAAACCTACATCAAATAAATTATTATTAATATGTATAGCTACTGTGAACCTTTTGTCACCATTTGAAAATACAAAATAATTAGTTTTGCTGAATTGCATGTGTATGTTTGTATATTTTATAGATATTAAACTTCATATTTTATTATTTGAATCCCAACTCTGAAGATCTTAATCCAGGGCTTAGCACAGTGGAATATATGTTAGGCATTCAATAAATAGTGTAGAATTAACCTATTTAACATTTTACGATGACTATGATAATGATGAGGATGACAATGACGATGATGATTTCTCTCTACAAAGATACCATTTATTGTACTAGTAGTGACTGATACTGTGCTAAACACAGGATGAACAGATTATGTCATGTCATTCCTCTAACAATCCACTTTGGAAGGCATCATAAATAATAATTAGAGATGTGATGCATGATCAAGGCCACAGGACAGCTATAATATTAATCATGGTGCTTAGAAAATATCATTAGCCTCATCTGCTATACAACATTTCCATCAGACATTTGTTTTTAGACAACAAAGTATTACACAAACTTTGGTGCTACTCATTGTTTATGAGGTTCTCTGTATCTAACAGTTAATATTTTCTTTTCTGAGACACCAGAGATTTCAAGAATGTTTATTGCAGGCTCAGACCCAGGCCCAGTGTGCTGTAGGGTGTGAGTAGACAACTTTAAACCTACCTCCTCCAAGGAAACAAATAATTGGAATTCTGTGGTGGGAAATCATGGAGTACTGAAACATAGGTTTAAGATGTTTTATGACGTATTTATTTATTTTTAGTTTTGCTTTTTTATAAAGACTTTATCTTTTTAGAACAGTTTTAAGTTCACAGCAAAATTGAGAGATGGTACAGAGATTTTTCATATACTCCCTACATCCACACATATACAGGCTCCCTATTATCAGTATCCCGCACTAGAGTGGTGCATTTGCTAAAACTGATGAACCTACATTGACACATCATTATCATTCAAAGTCCATAACTTACACAAGGATTAACTCATGGTGTTGTATATTCTATGGGTTTGGAAAAATTTTTAATGATATGTATCCACAATTATAGTATCATACAGAGTATTTTCACTGCCCTAAAACTGTGCTAGACCTATTCATCCCTCCCTCATCCCAACCCCTGGCAATCATCGATATCTTTACTGTCTCTATAGTTTTGCCTTTTCCAATATATTATATAATTAGAATAATATAGTATGTAGCCTTTTCAGATTATCTTCTTTAGCTTAGGAATATGCAGTTAAATTTCTGCCATGTCTTTTCATGGCTCAATAGCTCATTTCTTTTTATAGATGAGTAATATTCCATTGTCTGGATGTGCCACAGTTTATCCATTCACCTACAAAGAACATCTTGATTGTTTCCAAGTTTTGGCTGCTGTAAACATCCATTTGCATGTTTTTGTGTAGACATAAATTTTCAACTCCTTTGGGTAAATATCGATGTGTGTGATAGCTGGATCATATGGTAAGATTATGTTATCTCTGTAAGAAACTGCCAAACTGTCCTCCAAAGTGGCTGCGCTATTTTGGATTCCCACCAGCAATGAATGAGAGTTCCTATTGTTCCACATCCTTGCCAGTATTTGGTGTTGTCAGTGTTCTGGATTCAGCCATTCCCATGGGTCTATAGTGGTATTGCACTGCTGTTTCAATTTGTATTTATCTCATGAAATATGATGTGGAACACCTTTTTATATGCTATTTTCCATGTGTATAACTTGTTTATAATTTATTTTTAGCATTTTATAACTTTTTAAGAATTTAGAATTTTTTAATGTACAGAGGTCACCATAAGAAATCTCCCTCAAAAAGTATTCTGGGTCTACAAAGGTGAAAGTTTAGGATATGGCTTCCATATTCAGTTATGCAAAGGATGTGGGAGAGGCGCTAGAGTCACACACTCTTAGCTGGAGCAGAGGCAACATCAGCCTGAAGTAAAGGAACACCTTTTTCTTGGCACTAAGGCACTATCTGCACTCCTGGCCCTCTTCACTGAGACAACTCCTTTTCTAAAGACAATATATTAAGTTCACAGTGGTCTTTGCTAAGAGCATCCAGCAGGAAATAAGTGATCCAGAAATGGAGAGAAACCAGGAGAGCAGTCATATATGTGTGGATTTCAGAGTCCCCATCCTCAGACTTTTAATTTGCTTTTCAGAGAAAAATCTAAGGAAATTTTTTTTTAATATTTGGCATTGTTTGCTTTGTTTGTCTTCAAATAATATTATTTAAGTATTTCTTAGAAAAAGAAACAAAACAATTGAGTACCAACATTCAGAATGGATAAACAGTTTCCAGGTGAGGCAACACAATCTCAAGGCAAAAGATCAGTTTTGTCTGTAAGTAAAACTGCACATGACTTACTAAAACCTCTAAGAAGATCTCAGGTAAAAAATTACAAAACAGTTGAGCGAAATTCCAGGTTTAAGGGAAGTTAATGAATATAGAATACATATAATTTGAAAAAAGAACTCTGTTTTGGTCCCGATTACATCCTTAAATGTAATTCTTAGAGGATGTCTTGCTCAGCCATGATGGAGTGGATTTCCCCATAAATAATTAGAAAACTAGACAAAATATATAAAACAATGTTTTCACATACTGGATAACAGGCAGTAGTAGGGTTTTGTTCCTTGAAAAAAAGTGACAGAAAGGAGGTAAGCCCCTCAACTGCTTACTGTATGGGAAGAATTGTCAGGCCACAGTGGAGGAATATGGTACCCAGCAGTGCCTAACAGTTTTGCTACATTGAATAAATATTACAGAAGTTGAAAATCAGAGAGGCCAAAGCAGCAAGTATGTGGAAAGTAGGATAGCAGAGAGAGGAGAGAGAAAGATACAGAGAGAGAGCTCTGGAGGTCTGAAGCAGCATTCCCTCAAAACTTTGGCTAAGTAATTATCTGTGCCTGTATAAGAGGTAACTACCCAAGGCTAGACAAAGAACCTTGGAAAACAATAGCCAAAGATATTCAGTATTTCACCCGGGCTGAGGAGAGTTTATGCTGTCACTGTTCAGAGTGTAAAGACCTTGTAGTACACAGAGCACTAGGAAGAGTCCACAGAAGAATATTACCTAAAAGAATGAGATTTAATTAGTCAAGAAATTAAGGATGTTTTAACCTCTCCCTTAAAAAAATTGAACCCAAAGTCTTGAAAGGATCAAATTGATTCCACATTACTTAATTTCATGCCAGAAAAAGTCCAACACAAGGTAAACAGAACCAAAACAATACAGAAAACAACAATGTAAAATTCACATTGTCTAGAATCCAATAAAAATTATTAAGAAGCAGGAAAATATGACCTATAACTATGAGAAAACTCAATACAAACAGATCACAAAATGACAGAGATGACTTTAAATAGTTATTATAAGTATGTTCCATATATTTGAGAAGAAATAGAATAACAGGGAAATGATATACAACCCAAAGGGAACTTCTATGAAGAAAAACAGTATTTAAAGTGAAAAAGATAGTAGATAGCATAACAGCAAATTAGATTAAGTGCAGAAGAAAGAATCAGTGGACTTGAAAATATAAATATTAATATAAACTATCTAAAAATCCACAAGGCAAATGAAAAATTAAATAAATAAACAGAACATCAGTGATCTGTGGAGCAATATCAATCAACCCAATATTTTGAAGTCCTAGAAACAAAATAAAGAGACACAGGGACCGAAAGAAAAAAACAATGTTTGGAGAAATGATGGCCAAAACTTTTCCAAAGGTGATGGAAACTACAGATCTACAAAGCAAAGGATCTCGAGTAAAATAAATACTCTAAATGAAAACACTAAGTCAACTTACAACCAAATTGAAAAAAAAAAAAAAATCTGAAAGACAGCTAGAGAAAAAAAAAAAAAAACATTATGCATAGAGGAACAAAAATAAAAAAATTATAGACAACTTCTTGTCAGAAACTTTTCGATACAGAAAAACTACAGCAATGCAGTTATGTACTATCAAACAACAAAACAAAAAATCCTGCCAACCTACCATACTATACCCAGCCCACATACCTTTCTAAGATGAAAGCAAAATAAAGATCATGGAAATCAATAGCTGAGACTATTTCAATGCCATTAGACATATTAAAGCAACTTCTTCATGCAAAAATAACATGATCCTAGATAGACATTTAGATTTTCCCACAAAATAAGGAGCTTATAAATGGCTAATATTTTCATGACTAAAAAAGACAGTTTTTAAATTTTTAATCTTTTAAAAAATAGCTACTAAAATCAAAAATAAAGCAATGTATTGTAGTGTTGTGGGAGGGTACTAACTGCCAGAAAAAGTAGATTCATTGTAGGTATAAATAATGGCAAGTAAATTAATAGTTATGAACATTTCCGATGAAATATAAAGCAAAAAATTATATAAACCTAAACAGAACAGGCTCAGAGAAGCCAATCACATTTAAGGGTGTAGGGACAGGAAGTGTAATGACATTGTCACTTTTTAGTCTGCATGTACTACCTACTCATTATCATATTGTTCAATGTGTAAGAAAATGCCACAGAGATATCATTGCTGACTCCGAAGTATTTGATATTAATGATGGTATTATTACATTTTTAAAATTGTGTCATGACTTATAAAGTTCACAAAGATGTATTTCAGTATTAGCTGCTGAGATGCATATTAAAAAGTGTCACCTCATTTTTCACAAAAATAGACTAAAATTTTACATCAGCATTAGAATGGGGTATATACTTTGCATGAAGAAGTAAGATGTCCACTGAGCAAATTTTCTATTTCTAAAACTAAAAAGGAAGAAAAATATCCAAAGCATAAAAACAAATTAAAATAACCAGTTGGATAATTCAAACTGTGATTAATTTAGAGACTTATATCCTTAGAAGCATAAAAAAACTGCATTAAACTCCTAGAGCTATTACCCTGAACCTGTAATTACATCAGTATATTTTTGCTTTCTTTTAGGGATCATCACAGCATGAAATAAAAAAGGAGTGGAATAGAAAATACAGTATTCATTACAGTATTCAGAATGGCTAACCATATAGTAAACAAACAGATGATCAGAAAGCTGTTCAGATAAGAACTTTTCCCATTTATAATCATGTGGTCTTAGAATCCTATGAAAGATAAAGTGACAGACTTAGCCATCAAGAAGAGTATTTGGGCAAGCACAAATCCTCTTAATAAAATAAAAGATATTTGAAAATAAAAGCAGAAAACCTGATAACCAGGATTTTAGCCCTTGACTTTACATTTCTGTCTCATTATGAAAACGACCTTGGAGCTAATCATATCAAAACCTTATAAGACTCCCTACCATCAAAGTTGTTTATGTAAAATAATAACAATATAAAACATCAAAGCTCTATTCCAGGCTAGAAAAACATGTAATTCTAATTATCCTAGCATTAAAAACAAATCTGAATAAAGGTCATAGCCAAGGTTTTCAATGTAATTTCCATTGTACAATTTTAGGAAAAAATTAGCAGATGATTCCACACTTTGCGGAAGATAGTAAAAATTATATTTTGATATCAACTAGTACAATATATACATAAGCTCTAAGCTGAGTCTCTAAAGAAATTTTATGTTTATTAACCTTAGTAACCTTCTCACTACAGATTAAAGTTGTTATTTTTATTTATATACTAGACAATGAAATACAGAGAAGTTAAGCAGTTTTACCAGAGCTAACTCAATAAGCTACTCAATAAACTCAATCATAGTTATTGATTAATTGAGTGGCTATTATACATATGTGTCTGAATATATATGTATATGTGAATATGTACATATACAATACCATACATGTAATAACTATATTATATGCATACATATTTATATATGTGTGTATATAAATATATTAGTATATATATTATTGTCCAGACCTAAGAGAGTTGCTATATAATTAATAAAATTTATTAAAATTGGAAAGGTTTTACTTGGACTATAGTAGCACAGCATTAATATTTTCTCATCCATCTCAAATAAGGTCTTAATCAGAATCACAAAAAAATATAGCATAAGTTATAGCAATATGAATACAAAATTTCTAGTGCTGTAAGACCACATATCCAAGCTGTGTAGCATTCTGAGCATATGCTTAGATTGTAGTATTGGGTATTTGAATAACTGAATGCAAAGTCAATAAACAAAAATCAGTTATATTTCTATATACTAGACACAAAGAAATAGAGAGTGTAATTCAGAAAATAAAATTATTCTGTTTATGATAGCACCAAAAAGCATAAAATATTTTAGAACAATTTTAACCAAAGAAGCTGTCTAATATCCCTACACTGAAAATGATATAACTTTGCTAAGATTTATTAAGGAGTATTTGATAAATTGAAAGATATCTGAGTTTATATATCAGAAGATTCAATATTCTTTAGTTGACAACTATCTTCAAATAAATTTATAGATTCAATGCAATCACAATAATCCTACTGTATGTTTAATAGAAACTTACACACTATTTCTGAAATTCATATGACACTGCAAAGATGCTCAAACAGCCAAAATAATCTTTTTTTTATTGAGAAGTAAAGAGAGATTTATTAATTTGCCAGCAAATAAGGAGGGTGGAGCCTCTTGTCTCTAAAATGCCAAAATGCCATGTCTTAAGAATAAGCAAAAATACAGAGTTTTTAAAGGGTGGAGGTCTCAGCTTCAGGCAATTGCTATTCAACTACAGTTTATGATTCTAATCATCCCATCTCTGTCCTATCTTCACTAAAGATAATCCTGTGACCTTCACCCACCTGGACAGTTCCATTGTAGCATAAAGAACAAAGGACATTCTCCTTTCCCTCCCAACCACTGGCCTGAGGCAGGGATGTAGGTTTTTGTTCTTAGAAAAAGAAGGTTTTAAAGAGACAGAAAACATTTTTGCCATTTTTTCAGGCCATTCCCTGTGTTACATATTTCCCACTGTCAATATTTCCTTTCCATATCTATGGGAAGAGGAGTGACTACTCTGTTATGTATTCCCCCTGTCCATTTTACCTTTCCATACCTATGGGAAGAGGGGCGATGAAGTCATTGGGCTACTTCCTACTGAATTAGAGTGACATTTTAGATGGAAAATTTATACTTATGTATGCCATTGCAAAACTTTGGCAGTATATTTACAACAACAGATTACCAGGTGAAAAAAGTCATAAGCAAGAACTACAACAGTGAGGATTGACAAGGCAAAATGGGCTGTCATCTTGTACACAATGTCCAATACAGAGCTGGGTTAGAAAAGAAACATGAGACTTTGGAGTGCAGAAGTATCAGTTGCACCCTGTAGGTGACCTGAGAGACCAGCTTCTGTGAATTCAGAAATCACGTATAATACCAAACAAGGTTTAAGATGACAAACCCAGTAGCAAGATAGATAACAGAAGAGTCATTAGCCTGGGGAAATCCTCACCAAGGAATTGTTTCTCCATCAAATGGCTGTGGCTGTTGCTATGCTTCCCAAATCTGTTTCCTTCTCCTCAACTCAGGTTGGTTACAGCTGCATCCATTCAGGGAAAAAGAGACAGGACTTCCCCAGAGCTAAATAAACCCTGGCAGCTTCTGTGAAAATCCCTTTCTTTCTTATCCAAAAAGGTGATGCTCTACCCATGGCTTGACCCGGTGCTGCTCTCTCCCTCTTCCAGCAATTGCAGGATGCCATTCTACTGGGAAACCAATGGGCTCATCCAGAGATGCCAAGTCTGTTACCAAAAACTTGGCACTTGTCCCCAAGGTGGCTTCAGAAGAACAAGGAAAAGTAGTTTAGGAGAAGTAAAGAGAAATTTATTAATTTGCCAGCAAATGAGGAGGATGGAGATTCCTGTCTCTAAAATGCCAAAATAATCTTCCAAAATAATCTTAAAAATGAAAAAACACAGAGTGAAAAGACAGCCTATAGAATGGGAGAAAATATTTGCAAACTACCCATCCAAGAGAGGACTAATATCCAAATATAAAAGAAACTCAAAACAACTCAACAAAGAAGAAAACAATTATCCCATTAAAAAGTAGGCAAAGAACACATGTGGTATTTTTTTTTTCATTCTAGAGATATTAAATACTTCACTTAGGATAATGGTCTCTAGTTCATTCCAAATTGCTGCAAAGGGCATTAATTCATTCTTTCTTATGGCTGAGTAGTACCCCATGGTATACATATACCACATTTTGTAAGCCTACTCAAGCCATGTATCAAAAACATTTGTATCCCTTATTATTTTCACATAAAAAAGTGGGCAAAGGACACATATAGGCATTTGTCAAAAGAAGACATATCAATGGCCAACAGACACATGAAAAAATAAACAATATCATCTAATCATCACAGAAATGAAAGTCAAAACCACAATAAGACATCAACTTACCCCCATCAGAATGGCTATTATAAAAAAGACAAAAATGTCAGATGGTGAAGATGTGAAGAAAAAGGAACTCTTATATACTGTTAGTAAGAATGTAAATCATGACAGTGTCTATGGAAAAGAATATGGAGATTTCTCAAAAACTAAGAATAGAACAACCATTTGATACAGCAATTCTACTACTAGGTATTATTCAAAGGAAAATAAATTGATATGTCAAAAAGATACCTGTACCCCTATGTTTATTATAGCACTATTTACAATAGAAAAAATATGAAATCAACCTAATTGTCCATCAATGGAGGAATGGATAAAGAAAATGTGGTATATTTACATGATGGAATACTATTCAACCATAAAAAAGAATGAAATCATGTCTTTTGCAGCAACATGGATGGAACTGTTGGTCATTCTCTTAAGTGAAATGAGGCACAGAAAGACAAATATCACATGTTCTCACTGTGTTCACATGGATATAGAAAATGGAATAATATATAATGGAGACTGAGGAGGGTGAGAGGGTAGGAGCAGAGAGATGATGAGAAATTGGTTAATGAATACAATGTACATTATTTGAGTGATGGACACCCTTAAAAGCCCCAACTTGACTACTGCATAATCTATGCATGCAACAAAATTGCACATGTACCCCATAAATTTGTACAAATAAAAAAACCACAGAAATTATAACTACTACTAAATTAAAGCTCACTATTATATAAAGACAGTACAAGAGTGACATAAGGATAAGCAAATATGTCAAAGAAATACAGTGCCCATTCCTCCATTCAATAGTAAATGGAAAATATTTTCATCTATCTATATTTATATCTATATAAGATAGATATACCTTACATAGAATGTCTACCTCACACCATACAGAAAAATTAACTCAAGATAGATCACGTCTTAAACATAAAAGCTAAAAAGCTTCTAGAAGAAAGCATAGTGTTAGTATCTTTGTGATACAGAGATAGACAAATTATTCTAAGTTCATAGAAAGTAAAACTTTAAAAGAAAAAAAGTGAAAATAGAATTTATGAAAAACATATCCTTTTTACTCATCAAAAACACTGCCAAAAATAAATAGGTGAGTACATTTTGTGAAAAAATATTTGCAGAGATATATATATAACAAAGAGTTTGTATCCAAAATCTATAAACAATTCCTAAAACTGAAATAAATAAATAATCAAGCAAACAAACAAACACAGACACACATACTTCATAAGGAAGACTTATAGGTGGTCTGTAAGCACATGAAACATCGGACATCACTAATCATAAAGGAAAAACAAATTAGGCCCACTAGAATGCTAAAACAAACAAAAAATGATAACAAATGTCTATGAATACATAAACAACTGCAACTCTCTAAAATATTGTAGGTGGAAGGGTAAAATATTAAAACTACTTTGGAGAGCTGCTTATCAGTTATTTCTCATATTAAGCATATATCTACTCTATATCCAGCAGTTCTTCTTAAGAGAAAACAGAATATGTACCCAAAGAGATGTATGCCCAAATTATCTTCACAAGAAAAATAAAAATATATGTCTCCAAAATGACTCCTATGATACTATTTAAAGCAACTTTATTCAGTAGTCAAAAACTGGAAGAAACCTAAATATCCATCAGCAAGAGAGTGGATTAAGAAATCAGAGCATATTCATACCATAGTACACTACTCAACCATTAAAAGAAATAAACTACTGATACATGCAATGAGATGGAGGAATCCCACAGACATGCTGAGCTCAAATAGTTGAATACAAATTAGTATTTACTGTATGATTCCATTTACTGGCATTTCTACAAAAGGCAAAACTATAATACATTTTGGTCAAATAATCAGAACCTTAGAGGTAAAGGTTGATTAGGAAGGAGTAGAAGGTGAGTGAAAAGTTCCTTATGTTGATAAGGGGGCTGGTTATCTAAGTTTATGTCAAAACATATAGAACTGAACACTTAAGATTTTTATACTTCACTGTAAATAAATTCATCTCAAAAGTAAATGTAAGCAAAATAAAGAAAATAAGAAAAGTAAAAATTCTAAAAATATAAAAATGCAAACAATTAAATTAATACAGGTTTGTATAAGTGAAAATGAAACTTCCCAAACCTTTCCTTGGCTATTCTTCTTAAATAATTGCTAAGCAAATTACCATTAACTGTTTGATATGTATCTTTCCATGATCTTTTTCCAATTTTCTCTGCATATGTATAATAATAATTTACTAAAATAGCATCATTTTATACATACTTTTCTTCAATTGGTATCCTTTATTCAAGAATGGATCATACTTTCATTTTTTAAATGGCTCATTCTTTTAAATAGCTGAAAACTACTGTACAATATAGATATACTATAATTTAGTTGATTATTCTTTTTTCATTAAATGCTTACATCGTTTTCAATGTTTTACTTTGCATAAACAATTCACATTAACAATTTTACAGTTGAATTCCTAAAAATGTAACACTAAGTCATAAGTATGCATATTTAAAATTGTGACAGCGTCTTGTTCATTGTCTATCAATTTTTGTACCCACTAACAGAATGAGAATGTATCTTTT
>CM052441.1:55145604-55185159 GCA_028533085.1 Varecia variegata
AAAAAAAAAAAATTCTAGCCTCTCAAAAGCAAATCTAGAAAGGCCCAGGGGTCTTGATTAACCCAAGGGCATGTCAATGTACCTACCCATCCTTACTTGTTTCACTTCAAGGAAAGAAAATTATTTCCCCAACTACAAAAACCCTCTGCATATTTCTGATTTGACAAGTTGCTTCTCACTTTGTCTTGGACAAAGAAAGAAGGAATATCAACTCTGGCTCCATAAGGTTATTTTTTGCTATTCAGTTTTCAAAATATTTGTGAATTAAAACCTTCCAAACAATATTTGTAAAGGAAGTCAAAAATATAAAAAAAATAAGAGATAGATGTAATGTGTTTGATATGGACATGAAGGCAAGGCAGGATTCCAATAATTCAACTATGGGCTCCTCCAACTCTATTTCCACATTAGCCCTTAGACAATCTAAATGAAATCCTAGGACCCCATGGGAGTGCTATTTTAGGCCTACTGTAAAGCACAGCTTTACTATTCCTGATATTAGGGTATTATAGTATGTCACTAGTATGTAGTGGCCCCCCAAATGATATGACCATATCCTAAATGCCAGAACCTGTGAATTTGACCTTATTTGGAGGAAGGGTCTTTCCAGTAGTAATTAAATGAAAGCTCTCAAGATAAGATCATCCTGGATCATGTAGGTGGACTCTAAATCCAATGACAAGAGTCCTTATAAGAAGCACACAAAAGGGAGGCATACAGGAAGAATAAAAGAAAATCATGTGCAGATGGAAACAGAGATTGGAGGCATGTGGCCACCAGCCAAGGGAACACCTGGATCTACCAGAAGCTGGAAGAGACAAGGAAGTATTCTCCCTAGAGCCTTTGAAGGGAAGACATGTGTCTCTGTTGACATTGATTTCAGATTTTTGGTCTGAAGAACTGTGAGAAAATAAATTTCTATTATAAGTCACCCAGTTTTTGGTAATTTATCATAGCAGCCACACAAAACTAATACAAGTAGTTTCATTGCTTCTGTAAATGAATTTACTAGAGGTTACCAGAATGGCATCTTCGCCCAATGCTACAAGGACTAGTGAATAAAAAAGCAAAATAAAACCAATCTTTCATCAAATCATTACTACAGTGATTATTTAACATATTATGGAGCATAAAGTCCAGAAAGTCTCATATCCAACCACTTATCTACTTATTCAATAATTCTGGGGAAGGTACTAGGGCACTCTTCAGAGGACCTAGTGGGAAACAAGCATTTTAGGTCCCTATTCTTATGGGATTTACATTCTAGGGGAAGTCATTAAATATTAGGTTTCTATAAAAGCACATTAGAACTTTAAAAAATGGATTCTTAAAAAAAAAAAAACTGACAGACATTATGAATATATGGAAAAGAAAATCCTTTGTAAGCTAACACAGTAATACCATATGACCCTTTTCTTAGTCTTAAAGGACTTTTGAAGGTTTAATCAACCTAACGTGTGTCTCTATGTTTCTCACAATGTTCCATGTGTAAGAAGTTGCATTATTTATTCCACGATTTTCTAATAAATTGCCATGTCTTCAGAAAAGCAAATGGGAGAAAAAAAAAAAAGAAGCAGCTGACAAATACTAGAATAGATGAAAATAAATATTTAATGATGTGACTAAGTATAAGAGTATGGGGTTATTAGAAAAATGTTGAGAGTTTTTCAGGGGGTGTTTTAAGCTTTCTTTCTTTTTTGTTCATGCCAAGCAACCTCAGGCAATTGAGACTCAAGAGGTTTCGTGGTATGAACTGTTAGGCCATAACTTAGTGAACTAAAACACAGCATATGGCAATTAGTGGCGTGTGGTTTCCTTTAAGCTATTCATTTGGCCAGTGTATCAGGAAGCACCTGAATTCTTTCATCTTATCATAATTTGGTGCAATGGAGGAGGTACAAGGCAAGAAGGGCATTATAGGATAGGTGTTCTAAATGCACCAGTACTCAAATGATGACAGAGGAGGAGCAAGAGCTGGGTCCATAGAACCTTTACCACACAATGCAAATTGAACACAGAAGAGCAAGAGCCAGGAAAGATATGTGGTCCAAGGAAGTAAAAGGCCTTGGGTATCAGAGACTCTTAAAATTTTGACCCATTACCCTTAATCATTTTACATTTTTGTTTTAGGAAGTATAACAGATATTTCTTGATGTGTGTCCTTGCAGAGGGATCGAGTAGCTGTGGATTGTTCTTCTATATATTTACATTCTAGAGTCTATCCTCTCATTTTCTAGGTTCCATATTATGAAAAATATTATACATTAGAAATTTGAAAGACATCCTCAGGGCATTAGGATAAAATCTCAAATGGAATAATTGCTTAAGAGAGATCATATCCTGCCATCTTTAGCTGAAAAATTGTCTTCCTTTTGTAAAATGCATCACGGTATCACATTTTCCTCTAATGTTTATACAGATATTGAGATGGCATGTACCTCTTATTCAGTTATCAATCTAATCCCTAAAATTGGGTTTTTACCTCATTACTGATTAATCATAACCAAATGTAAATCTGTAGTAAATCACATGTGTGTTCTGTGAACATAATTGTTTCTATAACCAAAACTATAATATTTGTTAAAAAAAAGACTTTAATTATAATTTTTTTCTTTTTTATTATGAATTCATGGAAATAATAATAATCTGGTATTATTTGTTGAGGTTGTATGTGCTAGATAATGTGTTAAGTGATTTACATGCTTATTCTATTTATCCTCAGAATGACTTTACTAGGTAGGTATTATTTCTAGGTCATTGTTTGTCGTTTTTCTTCAACTATAGCTAGCCATCATTGCATAAAACCACTTTCTAAAACTGAAATCTGTGTGTGTAAATCTGTTCATTCTACTGCTGTTTTATTTAATAATGGGGAATATGGTACAAACACAATGTATAGAAAGTGATGAAAACAATAGCTTGATAAAATACTATATACATATATATAGCTTAGCTTATAACTTGCTGATAGCCTTATTTCACAAATTTAGTGAAAGAAATAAAATTACTTACATACCTCAAATGAAATAAACACAGAAAAATCATTTATATTTTGTGGCACTCAAAATATAAATGAGTTCTATTTTATTCCATTTCTTAGTTTAGGAAGCTGACTTGCATACTAACAATTCTGTGAATGCAATCTTCTGGTGTCTTTTGGTTCTCATCATTCATTATTGATGTAATATTTTTGCTATGTTTTTCTTTCATTCTCTATGTTGATGGTCCACAAAGAGCTGTGCTTTAAAGAGCCATCAGAGTAATTCTACAATGACATTTATCTACCCTGAGTGCCTTGGAGAGTCATTAGTCTTTTAAGGATTTAGAGTTTTATGATATCTATGTATATTACTTCTCATTATTTAATGTGTATTTATAATCCATTTCTTTGAATTCAGTTATAAATCACAATATTCTAATGTGGTCAGAAACATGATTTATAATCTCTAAGGAAGATAAATCCCATTTTTACTGTATTTTAGTGAAAATATGTATTGAATTTAGGGGTAAGATGTATTCTTTTTTAAAAAAATGAGAGTCATAAAAGGGGATAAATAAGGAAATTTTTAGTGAGATTGTGTAATGAAACAATAATAATAAATATATGTGTGTATGTGTATATATATATGTGTATGTACATATATATATAAATGTGTGTGTGTGTGTGTATATATATATATATATGTGTGTGTGTGTGTATATATATATAAATCCTATCTCCTAAATAAAACAAACACTTAACTTTATTTCTTTAGGAAGTCATCACTCTTTGGTCTTTAAATTGTGGACTCTAGAGAATCAAAAATTAATCACATTTAAATCCAGATTAATTAGATTTCTGTATAAAGACAAGACATTGAAAACAAGTAAGTGCCCATGATGTGCTCAGTAAGGGACTGTGGTAGTTAAATATGACATGACCTCAGGCAATGATTTGGCTGGGGAGACAAGCCTAACATAAATGAAAACCTTAGCACTAACTCTAAGGAAAAATAAAAGCTAACCTTAATTATGTGACAAGACCTGAACAGCTAACCCCTGTCTTCCCATAGAACCCTCATAACAGAAAAATGTCCCAAGTACTGAGGAAACAATGAAGAGATTACTTGTCAAGAAGGATTTGGGTTACAGCGGTAAAATGGGGCCAGGAGAGGAAGACCAGGTGGGGGATTTGGAGCAGGTGCATGAGACAGTTTCCACTTAGTTTCATATTCAGGGAAATGAACATAGTACTTTTGAGGATAAGTCCATCCTTTTGAGATCCTCTGGAATGACAGAGTGCATGCAGTGAAATCCTCATGATAGTAAAAGGGAACTCACGGTGGCTTGGTGTACAATGTAGTCATGGGAAAAGAGAATGAAAAAATTCAAGTTAAGTCAAGACTTTATTTAACTTGATTCCTCTTAGGAAATAAGGATAAGAAAATGTTCCAAATATTTTCTAAATGTAATCATTTAAAAACGGTATATTCATGGTAGATAATTGATTATGGGGAGGAGGAGATGGGGGAAACTAAATAGTGAACCATTTATGACAATGTAGAGATCATTTTGATGGTAAAAGACTCAAATGGAAATCTCTAATGGCTATTTAAATCAGAGGGAGCTAGTGTGTGTGTGTGTATGGGTGTGTGTGTGTGTGTATGTGTATGTGTGTATGTATGTGTCTATAATCATAATAATGATGGAAGCCAAAAAAATATGCTCAAAGGAGAATTTATAAAGAGAAGAGTAGGAACAACTAGAAATGCTTAAAGAATGACCACACACATTTAAGATGGGGGAAAAAAAAATAAGAAAGCCATTAATGGAATTAAATTCATAGCTCAGAACGATGGAGCAGTATAATGTGTACCCCCTGTTGCTTTTTCCTGTTTTCTTCATACATTTAAACACATGTTGATTCATTTAATGTGTACTTACAGTGTTTTCTATGACTAAGTCCTTATGTATTAAACATTTGTAAACATTTTATATATTAAGACATTTTATTAGGTGCTATTGATTTTAACAGAATAGGAACTAGGTTTTTCTGATGTATAGTTAAAAACAGGCAACTCCATGGCTTGTGAGTATATCCCTTTACTTTCTCTCTGTATTTGTATGTAGTACTTACAAATTTATTCATAAAATAGTTCTGCCAGATTCTCTTCCAGTTACAAATAGAAAACACCTTCTTATCCGTGATGGAAACTTTCTATAAGTATCGACTGTCAGAATTTTGCCCAAAGTGTACATCCCATAAGTAAGAAAATAATCTAACTAGAATGTTGGCCCAAAAAATTGTCTCAAATAGATTCAAAGAATGTGTTTCTTTTGCCCAGAATTATGAGGTGTCATGTACTCTTTCCCAAAAACTCCTTGGAAAAAGCCAAGCAAATTTCTCTGATGACATGTTTCTTAAAGTCTCAATCATTGATTTTCTAGGGTAGTTATATAAAAAGTAGCTCAACAGAACATTTAAACTCATTTCTACAATTTGAATTTTCTTCAAAGAATAGTAATCTGCTACCCTTCTTTATGATTAAGTGCTTATGAGATTCTTCATTTTCTCAAATTTTAAAACTGTTAACATGTATGTATATATGTCAATATACTGTATATATATTCATATATATAGATATTTATATTGTTTTATTTACATTAAATTTGCCTCATGTATTATGAGTCCTTGTGAACTACATATTTATATCTTACTCCGATCAGCAAACCTTTCTTCCATTGTATCTTTGAATACTGTTTTGGTGCCATACCATTTGCTGTTATCTTAATAATAAAAATTATTATAATATTGAATCTCAATTATCTCTTTTTTAAAGTTGTCATCTTTTCTTTGAACATTGTCATCTATTATATTTTCTCTCTTCCTTCATATTCTGAAGGAGGCTTTCAAAGGCCTTCGCAGTACTTATTTGATGTGCTGTGCTTACTTTCTTCTTTATGGCTTTTAATATTTTAAAATCTGTGTTATTTATTTTTTTACACTCTTTCCTTATCTCTGCCATCATAAGTTTTAGCTCTCAATAAGCTCTTTGTGTTTTCATGTTTGGACTGCTCTTGCTTCATTAAGTATATGTTTTCGTTCATTGCTCTCCCACTCTATTACCAAATACTGTTTAAGATATACATTAGTCTGCTTCCTCCCACATCATGTTTCTTTTCTTTTGCTGGGATTCCCTTTGAACCTTCCTCAGAGTGGCATTTCCTGATGCTGTTGCAGTGTGGGCTCAAGCCAGACCATCTGGATTCAAAGTCGTAGTCCACCACATACTACCTATGTTTACTTAATTGTCCTTTACCTCAGTTTCTTTATCTATCAAATAGCAATAACAACAGTAACTCTCATAGGATTGTGATGAGGATGTAATGCATACAAGGCACTCCAAACAGTGCCAGATGCAAAGTACTTAACAAATGTGAACTATCATTGTTCTCAGGTATTAATCTGAATGATTGGTTGATGTAGATTTGGATATTATCAGCTCTGTGATCCTTAGCCTGAGGGACATGGGAAGACGGCTGACACTTGGACAATCCCAATAGAACTTCATTTCTGCACAGTTTCTCCTCTGTGTTTGCTGAAACTGTCATGTAAGAAGTCTGCTTCATCAGATGTGTTCTCTGCTCAATTGCAATTCAGCTCCATGCACATGATGTGCTGTGTCTGGCCTCTGCTCTGTAATGCTTGCACACTGAGCCCTGATAAATTGGGGAAGAGGAAGAGAAATGAGAAGAGAGGTCACACCCTACACTGGAGAAAGTCCTAAAGTTTAGGAAAGATGTCTAGCACTTTGTAGAGGAAGAAGATACCCTCAGTACTAGAAAGAAGTACCACTAAGAAGATTTTACATCTTCAGACTTTCTATTTAGGATAAAGTATCCCAAATCATAGTGGTCAATCTTATTTTTTCAGAGGAGATATAAGTGCAGAGTTCTCTTCTACCCAAGCATCTGTATTTGTCTCTAGCCCAGAAAAAAAAAAAAAAGTAGAGAAAGGAACATAGGAGTGAAGAGTATTAATGAATAAAAATTTTGAGTAGGCTACCCATGATTTAATATATATATATATATCTTTCCATATGCAGAATATCTAAAATAAGGACTTAAAACTTGTGATATGTATATAATACCTTTTACTAATCGTGTTGAATTAAAATTTCTACATTTTTTTTCTTTCTTTAAGTCATTTTGTTTTTATTCCAAGAAGAAAAATTACCTTTTCTCATGAGGCCGGTTTCGTCAAAAGATGTACAATATATATTTCAAATCAATTTCTTTCAATCCACCTTGACTGCCCCTTCCCAGAGTTCAAAAGGCCATCATCTGTCATGTACACTATTGCAGGAAGCAACTATCGAGTCTCCCCACTTATGCTCTCGTTGTTAACAAGGATGTAATTGGAATGTGCGATTCCCCTGCTTATAACTCTTTCCAAAGTATTTCCTAAGATTCTCCAGATGTCCTGATAGTACAATTTACTTTTAAACTCAAAGCCTACAAACTTGTTTTTCCCTTTACTGGAAAGTTCTTTTGATCAAATCTGCCCTCCCCATACTTCCCTCTTTGCCTGCCCTATAATTCATGTCTGTGTAGTCAAAATTAGTTTTTGTGTCCTATGTTTTTCTAACTAACACTTACGCTTTTTCTTTATAGCCTTATCACAATTTTTAACATATAATTATCTGCATGATTACCAACTTCATTCTGTCAATCCAAAAAGATCGTAAGCTCTATGAGAGTAGCCTCCATATTTGGTTTTGTACGAGTGATATCCATAACATCTAACAGTGGATGGCACAGATTAAGCAAATTTAGCCACCAAACATTTGCTGAATGAATAAATTTAAATTTTCTAGGCTTCTAATTTAGTTTAGCAATATTAATAAATTCAGACTGTCCAGCAATTAGTGGTAACCTTTAGAAGTTTCAAGATATTTTTCCACCCCAATCTTTTTGAATTTGGTTGCTTGTAAAGTTCCGTTAGAGCTTTGAAGGAAGGCAACAGAAAGGAGAAAGAAAACATAGCATTCTGACACCATAAAAATAATGAAGAATTTTATTCTTCCTTTATCACATACTCTCCTTGTTTTCCATATTACAGAGGCATAAAGCTATTTGAGTCATTCTTTATGCTTTCTCAAGGTAAACCAGAGTTCGACAATATCCCATTTTTAAGTATTATATAACTACCAATTTCTTTTCCCATGTTTAATGAGCTTTTGTTTATTGGACTTCATTTTGTGAGACCAGCCATTGGTTAGTCACTTCCATGTTTATTCCCGACTCAGCATGAAGCTATTCTACCCCAGCTTCTTGATACATATAAAAAGTTGGCATCTAATATCTCTTACCTGTAACAAAATTGTTATAAAATTTGTCTTTGAAATAAAGCATACAGATAAAATACTAAAAATAGAGATGGGTACTATTTCATGTCCTATCTTTATAATGAAATACAGATATAATACTAAAAGTCAAATCTTCCATTTCAAATATTTGCTGATAGTTGAAAATGAATCTCAATTTGTTAAAATTATGTCCTAAAAAAGTCATACATTCCTTTAATAACATATATCCAGAATATAATTATGTACTTCTATGTGTTTGAAATTTTCAAATACTATTTTTGCATTATGAATCATCTTTTTGTGATGTTTTTATACATGTTATCACTACTGTTTTTTTGTTGTTTTCTGTGAAGTCATTTTTTGCAAATGACAGTATTTATAGAGGCACTCTTTTTCTCTAGTCAGCTTTATTAAATTATAATACTTACAAGGTTGGTTTTCTATGAAATATTTAGTTTTAGCTTATTTCTAGGTTGTCATTAGTCTCAACTGCCCATCCCCCCATGGGAGATTAGATTAGCCATTGTCTGCACTGGTGCCTGGTTTTTCCAAAGTCATTCTAATACAGAATTACTGCAGAGATGTGCATGGCCCTGGGCAAGTCATTTAGCTTCTCGGTACTCTCCTTTCTTCACTTATAAAATAGGGATTAAATGACCTTCTTCTACGTACCTATCAGGAGTGCTTAAGATAAAATTAGATAATAGACTTGAAAGGACATGGACCGTGAAACCCTTGTAATAATGCATGATAATCTATTGTAAGGAAACCAAGCAGAAAAATGTGTGTACAGAGCTTCTAAATGTAGATTCTTTAGGTGACTAATTGCATTCATGGATCAATTTGCTATCAAAAGAAGAAAATGTGGATTTGAAAGTATCAGGAAATTATTTTATATTTCTATTATAAAAAAGTTTACTGCCTAGTAGATACAGATTTTATAAGTTATACTCTGGTTTAAAGCGATACGTTCATAACTTTAAATTAGAGCCCATACTAGAAACTATAGGTGACCTGTGACTTATAAAGGGTCAGACTATAGGCAGAGAAAGATATAAGGTAGCCATTTTCTATAGGTAGAGAAAGAAAGAAGACCAAAAGAGGAGTTCTGAGGGAATATTTCTAAAACAGAAAACTCAGGAAAAAACTTAGATCAAATCTTAGGAAACATTGATTGGTAGAAGACAAACTCCAGGATTTCAAACACCTGCAATGTGAAATTACCACATGATTTTCTGTTCTTTCTGTCTTTGTTTCTTTTTTTCTACATAAAACAGAAGCAGAGAAATTCAAAAGACAAATGTGATCTTTTACCAAAGAGACTGTAAACACACAGTTAAATGTCTCTTTTACTAGAGAAAGATCAAAGGTTGAAGCAAGAACTTTTAAGACTAAGTTTGCAGGATATACCAAAGTATATTAGGTTCATGGAAGAGGCTCAGTTAATAAAAATTAGAGTGAGTTAAATCCACAATAGCCTGAGAGAAAGTCAGGGTTAAGTTAAGCAATGAATGACAACAATTAAAGATATTAAAATGGGAAGACAAGTATATACTGTGTAAAATCAAATTCCAGAGAATTTAAGTTTGGTATTCTTTAGTATTTGTTTTCAACTGCTTTCTTAAGGAAATCAGCTTTCATTAAGCAATCATGTTTACATGAAAAGCATACTACGATATTTGATTCATCATACCTAGAGAAATTATTTTAGTTTTTACTCTAAGTTTTTATAGTTGGGTTAATCCTCTATGGTGACTACCTAGCCTAAATGAAGTAGAAGTCCAGTCCTGCATATGGAAGAATACAAAGATAGGTGCAATAAGCAACTTTACCCAGAGACGGGTTAATCATCTGGAGTTCTAAAAGGAGTGGAGATATATATACTCCTTTGTCATTCTAACAATAGAATTCTGAAGACTACTCTAGAGATTTTGTTTTATCTAATTTTTATTTACCATTTTCCTTTAAATTCATTGTTCATTTCATTAAGCCAATCAACAATAGCTGCAATTGATTTTAAATAGTTTCATAAAACCCAATTTGCTGTTCTGAAAAGTATTTTCAATTTTATTTTGTTGCTGTTACACACAAAATTTCTGTTTGCTATAAATAGCAAAAAATAAAGTAACCATAACATAAAAACAAGAATCATGTATGATTTATTTGTGTGTAATTATCTGTTTTGCACTTTTGAAAGTCCATTTCTAGAGAGCAGAGGTCATAATTTGCATCTTTCTTCTGTGATAATAAATAATGTGCACTGAAGTCTTTATTTGCGAAGCTAATGAAAGAAAAACCAAAGCCACTAGATATTAGGGATTGAATAAATATATGCCTAGAGATACAATAAGAAAGACTTTTTATGTTTGTTTTTAATAACTTGACACAGGAATAGAATATCTTCTATATATGTCAATAATTGTCTACTTTCTAAAAGAGCTAATATTTTTAAATTTGATAGATAGGTCCTATAAATTCCTACACAGTTTATGAATGATGCAAAAAATACAAATAGATGGACATCTTTAAATATCATTCATTTAAAAATATGTATTTGTGATTACATTTAATAACAGTTAATGGGATGACTTCCATCACAGTGACAAGTTGTAATTATGGACCATTTGTGATTGGGGGAACTTTCAGGGTGTGTTGCCATTCCATTTAGAAAATAGAAAAGGGAAGAAGGAGTCATGCTGCACACCAAGAATAGAACCACACAAGAAGCAGAGGACCTATCTTTCTTTTTGTCTAAAATTAAAGAATATAGAAAAGTGGCAAGATTAACACTTTTAATCAAATATGACTGAAAATTCCTCATATGACACATTGTGAAAAATGTCCCTGACATAATATTTCTTACTTTAATTTCACTGAATTCTTTCCTTCTATACTTTTATTTCTAATTGCTAAAATTTATTTAATTTCTAATAAGAATCAGAATATATTTGGATATATTTTTTTTCTTCTTTTCCTTGAGCTTCCTGCTGACAACATCATTGATAATCAGTAAGGATAAAAGTTACCAAATTTTAGTCTAACTTTTGGGTTTTTTACGAACATAGATTTGTAATTGAGTCAACTTATGAAAAAAAAAAAAAAAGAGGTAGCAGGTTTGTGAAGCAAATTAACTGGGGGCCAAATTTAGCCTTCTAAACTCATTTCATTTGCACCTCAGCTTGGACTTAAGCCATTAGCACAGCAGGGAAAAAGCAATGGTTATGCACCAGGCCACCAACACTTCCATGCATAAGATTTTGCAGAATGACAGAAATAATGAATGTAATTAAAACAGCATGTAGCCAAGAAAAAATAATTAGTATACAAGTCGGATGGCTCTGGGAGGCCCATGACATGACAAAAACATTTTAAGGGGTTTAATGATGTCCTAAACTAGTTTAGTTTCCAAATAAGAGTTTGCATATCATAATATTTGATAAATGAATGTTCTTAATAATTATTTCTAAGCTTTACACTTAAGTTGTTCTGGTCTCAATAACTTCAGCTTTTAATATCAGAATTTTTCCATTTACTCTTAAACTGACACCTATGAATTATTTAATTATTATTTCCAGGAGGAAGAATGGATATAAATGCCCTATGTTCATAAAGTGATAAAAGTTAATTGAGATTTAATAATTATAAGTCAAATTTGAACACCAAATTTTAAGTTATTCATTTATAATCACACCAGCTGTAATTTTTGAAAGCCTTTTAATTTTGGAAGAGAGAGAAAGAAATCCAAATTTTCTCAAGGAAGATTGTTTTAGAAAAATCAAGTCAGGCACCACAAATAGCAGTGTAATTCTTTAAAATCATAAAAGTGTAGTATATTTTTGCAAGCACAATTACTTAAAGTTAGAAGATAAGTATAAATTATAGACAATTCTATTTCCAAAGTTTTTAAAAAATGCAAATTGTTAGATTAAATATATAACTTTACAACGTAGAATACTGTTATTCTCCAAGTTAACGATTAATATAAACCCAAAACAATCTTATATTATTTTTTTAATACATCTTTCTGGAGATAAACCTAAAATAATTTATAAGCTTATTTTTTTGCAAATTCCTTAGAATTCTAAGAAATTACAATAGAAAACAAAGCCAAGTAGGTCATGACTAAGAAAAAATGTGACAAAGCAGATGCAACTTAACCTGTTCTGCAAGGATGAGGAAAATACAGAGAGAATGCAAAGCAGAGGAAGAGTTTGCCAAGTGCCTGGACATGGAACTAGCGAAGGTAAAGGCCCAAAGCTCAAGATTCGGGCCTTTGGATGTCTAAGAGAATAATAATACTATTGACAGAATTGTAAGATGAACATCATATTTGTTGGAAAAATGATGAAATTAAGATGTTGAGACTGAAGTAACCATGAGAATTCAAGGTGTGAAATGTTTATAGATCCTTGAAAGTAAGAGACTGTAGGAAGCGATGATCTCAGAGGTGGCAGTAGTTTGGAAAGTCATTTGCTTCAAGGTGTTAATGATTTACTAATGTGTTGAGGCAATTACATTTTAAATACTTTTAAAGGAAACAGTATCATTGCTTCATTTTGCTTATAAGAAATAGGCAATTATGTAATTGCAGATGGAATTTAAAACCCAAATTTAGGAATATTTGTTTGGGGTAATATAAGCTATTGTTGTTAAACTATTTTTAATCTTGAGAGAGAGAAAAATCCAAAGTTTCACAAGGAAAATGATTTAGGGAAGCAAGTCATACAATATACCAAAGAAAGTAAGCCCCAAGGAGTACAATATGCACCTGCTCCACCACTTCTTCCTAAATTGTGCATGTAGATATAGAATGTAGGAAGCAAGGTCCATTCTACACTCTAGAGTATGTTGCATGCTACACTACCTTCAGACAATGAAAGCTTTAAAACATACTGTAGAGCCCCTGCCTCCTAGATGTTCACAATCTAATGAGAGAGAGAGTCATACTAAACCAGGATTCAGAAATTATGAGATAGAACTGCAGTCACACTATATTAAAAAAAAAAAAAAAAAAATCTTGGGCTAATAGCTCCAGGATCCTAGCTCATGTGTGGATGGTTTACTCATCAGGCTTTTTTTTTTATTTGACAAGTTAAGTTCTTGCAATTTAATCTATGCTTGCATTTAGTTTTAATGAAAGAGACTGTCTTGAGAATGTATATGGCAGGAGAAATTTTTTGTGATAGTATTTTTTATATTAAATGATAAAATGACTATTTTAGGTTTTTACTAGTTTTCTCCTATTAACCATTCTATCACTATGTACTTATGCTTCCAAGAATGTCCTACTTTGAATATTTTGGCTATCATTTATTATAAGATTTCTTGTTATTTAACCTTGAAATTTAATCAATATCTAAATAAGAATGAAAACACTTGAAGTAAAAAAATTAGTCTGCCCACATAGGTACCAGAGCTTCTAAATAACATGTCATTTATTGTGGTTTGTTGGAACTGGTCATTTATAGTAAATAGAGGTTTTAACTGAGACAAATTATCAGTAGCTAATGGTCTATTTGGCAGAGCTCATGGCCAACATTATTTTGGCCACTCTTGATTAGGACATGGACCACAGGAGGCCAAGGGATTCTTAATTGATTGTTATTAACAGTCAACGCAATGTGTGTAATAATGAATTAAATTGGACCAGGGGAGATATTATGATAAAAATAAATGCTAAAAGGAATTAGAGTTATAAACTTCTCAAATATGGTTCAGATAAATGTGGTATAAACAGCAGCTAAGAATCTATATATCTATCTTTAAACCCTGCTTTTCAAATGTCTTGGGAGAAAGGAAAATGAATTTAATAATGAAAACTTTAAAAACTTGTTTAAGGAAGCAGTCCTTGGGTTTCAAATATAAAGACTGGAGCACAGTGTAGTTTATCAATTGATCAATTGTATACTTGATACAAATTGAAACTAATGTTTTAGAATCTATGGCCTCATTAAATGAAATATTACAATGATGCAGCTGGTGAAAAGAAACTTTTGGTCAAATAGTACAGTTACAAGTACTTCTGAATATAGATATAGAGATGCTATTGACATTTAATATCATGTTAATGATAATTTGTCTCTAAATTGTCTTCTTAACTCTGACCGACAAAAATGTCTGCATACTAAATGCCAATATGCTCTAACATTTTAGAAAAGAAAAGGCAAGGCAAGCCCAGCCAAACCAAGACAAGATCATACCAGACAGGACATGGCTATTTTCCTTAAACTAATTTTATAGCTAGGTAGGAGAAAATAGTGAAAATCATGAATACTGAAACAGTATGTTTATCTTATTAGCAGCGTTTTTCTGTTAAACAAAATACCTCAAAACAACAGGGAATAACAGATTAGATACAATTTTCTCAGTTTGGCTAAACAGTACTAAAAAGTCATTAAATAATTTCCAATCAGGCTGTGAAAAGAAAGGGTTGGCCTTTATGTGATTTCCAACAGGTGAATAACTTTGCCTTAGGAATAAAATATACATTATTCATTGGCCAAAAACCAACTCAGTTCCTCAAATGAAAATAAATGACTAGATTTGTTTTGTGTAACAGATATCAAAAGTGCAGGGTGCATGTTAATACCATGTTTCTATACCTGCTTCTAATTATAATTATGCAGAAAATTTAGTAAACTAAAATAGTATTTTAGAAATGACAAGTTTAAGCTCAAAGAAAATTATAACAAACTATCAATAATGCACTTATAATTATCTAATTGATCTTATTCTTTTATAGAAGATAGCAATATAAAAAAATAATGTCACCAACTAGTCTAATAGACCTTTCTCAAAGCAAAGAGAGATGTTTAACTGACAAACCCGTATCAACTTCTTTTGTTTGCGAATCCAACTGCAACTTTTAAAATGCTAGTTTCAATCACTAGTTCTTAAATCATTGTCTAAAAGAAATTGTGTTTTATTTTTATTCATTTTTATTCATTTATTTATTTAGAGACAGAGTCTCACTCTGTCACCCAGGCTAGAGTGCCGTGGCATCAGCCTAGATCACAGCAACCTCAAACTCCTGGGCTCAAGCAATCCTCCTGCCTCAGCCTCCTGAGTAGCTGGGACTACAGGTGCATACCACCACACCCGGCGAATTTTCCTATTTTTAGTAGAGATGAGGTCTCACTCTTGCTCAAGCTGGTCTCAAATTCCTGACCTCAAGGGATCCTCCTGCCTCAGCCTCCCAGAGTGCTACGATTACAGGCGTGAGCCACCATGCCCAGCCAAGAAATTTTAAATACTGATAGCAATATTTTAATATCCATTTTTATTTTATTTGCCATTTTAAATTTTGATGAATATAATGATTTTTATATATTGAATGATATCCCCATATAGATAAAATGTATCCATAAGAATATACATTACTTTGTAAAAGTATAACAACTTGAAATGAACAAAATTTTGCTTTTGAAATTCTAAGGATTGAAGTCAATCAAAATGGAAGCTATATTAAAATGCACTTAGGATCCCCACCTATGTAAGTGGAATTAGGTACTAGTGATTTTCTAAGATTTATAAAATATGTCATATTGAATCCCTTATAATAGAGAATCATTTACCTTATAAAATATTATATTTTGCTTTTCTGCATTAACAAAGGAATAACTCAGAAAATATTAAAAAATAGTTTATGGTAATGAATATGAATATATCTGCATAAATGGATCTTAGGATCTTTCAAATCTTTGGTCCATGCAATTTTATAGGAAAATTTTTCCAATATTTTTTAAGTGGAAAGACTACTGCTGTATTTTTTTCATAATTAAGTAATGTAAAAATTCACAATAATAATTAGGTTAACTAAAGTATATATTTTAAATTGTTTTAGTCTAAAACTGATCCCATGGTAGAAGATATGGTAGGCATTACTATCTATTGTAAACCCTTAGTATTCACAGTATTAGTCTTTGCGTGATTACTCACACATATATGTTTGTCATCTTGGAACAGTATTATAATAAAATGAAAAAGTTTAAAAATAAAATTGGAGTAAACAAAATAAAAAAAAAGATGTCTGGGTAAGATGAGAGCTTGAGCAACTTTTTCTAATTTCCCCATGTCTGATTTGTTTCAGCATTGGAAACTGAGAAAGAGTAGCATTCATAGGCTAACAAGTTTAGGACTTTCTGCTAGATAGGTAGCAGATGTGACCACATTGAAGAAAACCAATAAAGACTGGAAAATAGGTTCCCTTACTAAGAATGCAGCTAAACACTGTGGAAGTCAATTAAAGGAGATTTTGGCTAAAACATGTAACAGGAAATGTAAAGTATACCACATGTCCTCATAATTAACATTGAAGAATAAAATTTTAACAATATTCTAGACAACAAAGATCTCAAGATGTTCTCCATACTATGTTTATGGGTAAATACCAGGTCAAAAAGAACCCTATTCATAAAATTAAAAAAATATATTAAATTGGAAAGAAAAAAGACATAGTATGAGAACTGTTGAAAATATCTTGCTACTTAGCAGAATTCATACTTAAAAATAAATGTTTATTTTTGAAAATGCTTTACTATTGAAAATATATCTTAGAGTAACTACTTTGTGCTTTCAATAAAATGAAATAAAACATATACTATTGGGGAAAAAAAATTTAAGAACAAAAGTATAAGATGAAAAGAGAATTAACTGACATGAGCAAAAATTGTAGGCAAACTGATATTAAAACTGGTAATAAAATAAGTTTAAAAATTGCACATGGAAGCAGTATTGCCTGTACTCACCATTGTAGATAAAATATATTGGTAATGTAGAAGACAAACTTGACACAGTTTTTTAGAATATAAAAGAAGGAACATCAATGATAACAGTAAACCAGTAAGAGAAAATGGAGCTATGATTGAGACCACCATGCGATTAAATTCTGTGGCTCTTGAAGGATAGGATAGAAACAAAGGAAAAGAAGGTAAAACCAATACATACAAGAAAGACATTATATAAACTAAAGTAATATGAAAAGATCACAGAGTTAAAAATTTTAAAATATAATGAAACGAGATTAACACCTAGACATATCTTGGTGAATTAAGAATTTTTTTTTAATTAAATAAATCCTATAAGCATTGAGGTGAAAAAGCAGAATGCGTATAAGGGAGCAATTTCAGACTGGAAAAAGGGACACTAGAAATTCTAGAGAACAGTGGATTTAAACATACGGTTATGAAGACAAAATAAGGACCCAAGAAATGTTCAAATTGTAGTTCAAATGTGATAGCAATAAATAAATATATACTTTCAAAAGTGTAAGGGCTTAGAAAACAATGCCCTCAATGTACCTTTTCTGTATTTGAAAGTATGCTATAGTAGATTGAGAAATAAATATTAAATTTTTTTAAAAAATGGAAATATAAAAGGGCTTATATTGAACACTATTTTTAACTAGGGTAAAAATAGATTTTGTGATGGTAATATGGCTATATAATTCAATGGGTTTATCAATACATTTTCAAAGAGGAAATATAATAGCAAAATTAATATAATCATATTTTTCAGGGTCTAAAATATATCTCATGTCTATAGAATATTGGAAGTTACTAAAAGGTAAATTATGCTAAGATTTTTATCTTTCATGTGGGGAATCAATGGAGACTGTTTTCTTCTTGGCAAGATAATTAAGAACAATTTTGAAAAGTTTATATTAAAAATAAAATTATTAGACGAATACATGTCTTCTAATTGCCAGAGAATAAAAGAGCAAATAAAACAGTACATATAGAAAAAGGAAAAAATCATAGGAATAAAAAAGAAAATATGAAGAAAAAATACATACTAGGAGTTGTAATCTATTCTAATGACAAACTACATCCGTCCTCACCACCCAGGTAAATGTATTTAAACTTACCAAATCAGAGGGGGAAAATGGCAGATTAGTGGTGACCTCCTGGCTCTCTGCCCGAGAATAGGAAGTGAAGAACGTGGACAGCTGCACACGAGTGGATTGCTCTCCCACAAGTACAGCATCCTGAATCTGCAGAGAAGCAGCACGGGACAAGCAGCGCTGGAAAAAAAGAAAAAAAAAAGGTGAATTGGGAAATTGACAGCAAAGTCCAGAGAGTGCGAGATAGACAATGGGGACTAGAGCATGGGACGACCACGCTCGTCGGCCTGCTGGGGCAGTGTGGTCTGCCCCACAGGAGGGCGACTCTTCCACCGACCTCCACATCCACTCAGGCAGGGAACTGCCTGAAGTCAGTGGGAAGTTGTGGCATGGGCTGACAGGCTGTGTGGACAAGAGACAAAAGCGGGAAACATTTTGAACTCTCCAGTGCTCTGTGCTAGGGCCACACTGGGCGGGGGAGGGACTGGTCTGAGTGGACACTTCTGGGGTTCACAGGAAGGAGTTTGGAGACAGGCAGCTCACCTCTGGCACCTGCAGGGACCAGAACAAGGGAGGTGAATGCTGAAAGGGAGCCTCTGCTCTTGGAAACCGCCAAGTCAGCTGGTGCAGGGTGGGACAGACAGTGCAGATCCCCCCTACCGGACTGGCGTGACCGTGCATCAGGGAAGCAGTGGAGACAGCCAGCAGCTCATTGAGACAGCCTGCCAAACCCAGCACCCACGCCCACCCCCCTCAGCAGTCTCCTCCAGTGCTGGCACTCTGTGGGTGGGCAGCTGCCATTTTGGGGGTCCATAGCCTAAAACGCTGTGGCACCTTGCAATTCTGGGCACCACCCCTTCTCCAACCCAGCAGGGCAAGCCCAGGCAATGGACTCAGGCCGCACCACTCTCCTTGCCCAGCAGAGCAGGCCCCACCCTTGGAGGAGGGGAGTAAGGAGAGAAGCCACTTTCAGAACATTCCTCCCCCAACCCACCTGCTTACCTATACACGCAGGCAGGTCAAACCCTGCCCTTGAAGGGGGGGAGTAAACATAGAAGATGCTTTCTGAGCTGAGAGGCATGCTGGCCTCTGGCAGTGCCCCTCCCCCAGCCCTGCAGCTTGCCTTCCCCTCTGGCAGGGCACACTCCACCCTTGGAAGCAGGGAGAAAGGAGAAAAGTCACTTTC
Organism: Varecia variegata; assembly: GCA_028533085.1. NCBI lineage: Eukaryota > Metazoa > Chordata > Mammalia > Primates > Lemuridae > Varecia > Varecia variegata. Next base: position 55,164,980 of record CM052441.1, read on the forward strand.
TCTATGTGACTAGCGTGAATCTGTGGGACCTTGGAACTAAGCAAAAGAGTACAGATTATTGATTCAGTCCAGCGGGTTGGTTTTGGTCATCTGAAAAGAACATAACACTAGGGCTAGCCCTTGGTGCCCAGGGTGCTGCCAGCTTTGGGGCTTGCAGACTGGGAAGGAAAATCTTGGCCAGAGTCCTTAGCAATTACACCAACTGACACCCTCACCCAGAGACGCCTTACAAGTGTGGCCAAAGAGCCCTGAATAACATATTAGCAGCTCTCCCCTAGCAGCAGATCAAGCAACCACAGAAGTATACACTCTCAGGCTCCCAGGTACCTGTTGCTCTTCTTACTCTACCTAAAGTGGCAACAGGGCTCAAGTAACCTTTGGGACTGACAAGACATTTCCCAAAGACTGGGGCACTTGTATACCCCATTCGGGGATTTAGAGGGCAATACAAAGGTATTGGAAAACCTTGACAATCAACTCCTCCACACAAACTGCAAGCAACAAAAGAGAGGGTAATGCCATAGCCCAACACAGTACCTTCCATCTCAAACTAGTGGATGGCAGCGGAGTCACACACACACAAGAGTGATACACCACCTGGGAGACTAAGCAAGGGGTCCAAACTCACTAATCTCCTTTGGCAAGAGGTGAAGACGACAGAGACAACTCAACAGGCTAAAACACCTCTAAGGCAATAGAGGACTAGCACACATCTCCCCAGCACTGTCAAGGAATGTCCCTTCAGGGACTTGGAGTTAAAGCCATAAACCAGTCTCAGCATCCCCTGTTCTTGACAAAGTAGCCTGATGAGAAAGAATCAGCAAAAGAACACAGGAAACATGAAAGATCAGAGAGAAAAGTCACCCCCCAAAGAAAATATTTGATCTCCATCAATAGATACCAACTTACATGATATGATTAAATTGACAGAGGAAGAATTCCAAATATAGATTCTAAGAAAACTCAATGGAATTGAAAAGAAAATAGAAACTCAACATAAAGAAACCACAAGAATACAAGAAATGAATTAAAATTTTTCCAAAGAATTTGAAATACTACAGAAAAGCTAAACAGAAATTTTGGAAATGAAGCAGGCTTTAAAGGAACTTCAAAACACAGTGGAAAGCCTCAAGAAAAGAATGGATCACACAGAGGAAAGAATCTCAGAACTTGAAAATAATTCCTATGTGTTAAACAAATCAGATGAAGAAAAAGAACATAGAAACAAGAGACAAAACCAAAACATACAAGAAATTCAGGATTATGTAAAGAAGCCTAATATAAGAATCATTGGCATCCTAGAGAGAGAAGAAGAAAATACACAAGAGCTAGAAAATGTATTTCATGGAATACTGGAGGAAAATATGCCTGGGCTGGCCAGAAATCTAGATATCCAAATACAAGAAGCACACAGAAATCCTGGGAAACTCAATGTGAAAAGGCAATCTCCACGTCACGTAGTTATTAGACTGACCAAAGTAAACACAGAAGAAGCAATCATTCAAGCAATGAGGCAAAAACAGCAGATAACCTACAAAGGAAAACCTATCAGACTAACTGCAGACTTCTCAATTGAAACTTTACAAGCCAGAAGGAATTGGGTGCCTATCCTTGATGTTCTAAAACAGAATAATGGCCAACCTAGAATTGTCTATCCAGCAAAATTAAGCTTCATCTATGAGGAAGACCTTCCCAGACAAGCAATCACTGATGGAATTTGCAAAGACCAGACCAGCCCTACAGGAAGTACTCAGACCTGCATTACATACTAAACACTGCCTTAAACATTCTCCAAAGTAAAATCACTCAAAAGTTAAATTCTAGAAACTGGACTCCCTGATGGCTCAAGGAGTAAAACAAAACAATAGAAATTCATCCAACAATATGAACAGGAATCTACCACAAATTTCAATCCTCTCAATAAATGTGAATGGCTTAAATTGTCCTCTGAAGTGACATAGACTGGCAGAGTGGATAAAAATTCATAAGCCTAATATTTGCTGTCTACAGGAAATGTATCTAACCCACAAAGATGCTTTCAGGCTCAAGATCAAGGGATGGAAAACAATTCTCCAAGCAAATAAAAGTCAAAAGAGAGCAGAGGTAGCTATACTTATTTCAGATAACATAAGCTTTAAAATAGCAAAAGCAAGAAAGGACAAAGATGGCCACCATATAATGGTGAAAGGGAAGATCCAACAAGAAAAATTAACAATTCTTAATATTTATGCACCCAATTCAGGAGTACACAGATACATAAAGCAAACCCTGTATGATCTAAATAGCATGATAAGCAATAATGACATAATAGCAGGGGACTTCAACACCCTACTGACTGAACTGAGCAGATCTTCCAAACAGAAAATAAGCCAAAAAATAATGGACTTAAACGGAGCTCTAGAAAAAAAGGGTGTGACAGACCTCTACAGAACATTCCACCCAAATAAAGTCTAATATACATTGTTCTCATCAGCTTCATGAAACTTTTTCCAAAATTGATCACATACAAGGCCACAGATCAGACCTCAACAAATTCAAAAAAATAGAAATTATACTGTGCATCTTCTCAGATTATAGTGGTATAAAATTAGAGTTAAATTCCAACAGAAATACTCACCACTTCACAAAGTCATAGAAATGAAACAATCTATTGTTGAATAACTATTGAGTCAAGGAGGAAATACAGAGGAAAATCAAAAGATTCTTTGACCTAAATGATAATGGGGACACAATTTATCAAAAGCATTCCTGAGAGGAAAACTAACAGCATTAAATGCTCACATCCAAAAAATGGAAAGCTCAATAATCAACAATCTAATAAATATTCTCAAGGAATTGGGAAAGGAAGAGCAAATCAATTCCAAACCTAGCAGAATAAAAGAAATAACTAAGATCAAAGAAGAACTAAATGAAATTGAGAATAAAATAACTATACAGAAGATCAACAAAACCAAAAGCGGGTTTTTTGAAAAGATAAACAAAATTGACAGCCCTCTTGCCAGATTGATAAGAACTCGAAGGGAAAGGACTTTAATAAATTCAATTAGAAAAAAAAAAAAAAAAGAGAGATCACAACAGACACCACGGAAATACAAAACATTATTCTATAAAAACCTATATGCCCCAAAACTACATAATGTGGAGGAAATGGACAAATTCCTGGAAATAAAACATCCCTAAGTTCACCCAGGAGGAAATAGAATTCGTGAACAAATAAACATCAAGCACAGAAATTGGAGCAGCAATTAAAAACCTTCCAAAAAGGAAAACTACCCGACCAGATGGCTACATTTCTGAGTTTTACCAAACATACAAAAAACTCATACCTATACTACAGAAATTATTTGACAACATTGAGAAATATGGTATCCTCCCAAACTTATTCTATGAAGCCAATATCACCTTGATACCAAAGCCAGGAAAGGACACAACAAAAAAAGAAAACTACAGACCAATATCCCTCATGAATAGAGATGCAAAAATCCTCAACAAAATTTTAGCAAATTGAATCCAACAGCATATCAAAAAAATAATTCATTATGAGCAGGTGGGCTTTATACCAGAGATGCAAGGCTGGTTCAACATACACAAATCTATAAATGTGATTCACCTCATAAATAAAAGTAAGAACAAAGATCATATGATTCTCTCAATAGACACAGAAAAAGCATTTGAAAAAGTCCAGTACATCTTTATGATAAAAACTCTTAACAATATAGGCATATATGGAATATACCTTAAAATTATCAAGGCAATATACAATAAACCCACAGTCAATATCATACTGAATAGGGAAAAATTGAAACCATTCCCACTTAAAACTGGAACCAGAAAATGTTGCCCACTATCTCCATTTCTATTCAACATAGTGCTGGAAGTCCTTGCTAAAGCAATTAGACAAGAGAGGGGAATTGAGGGAAGAAGAGATCAAACTCTTACTCTTTGCTGATGATATGCTATTATACCTAGAAAATCCCAAGGATTTACCCAAGAGACTCCTGCAATTGATAAATGAATTCAGTAAAGTCTCAGGTTACAAAATCAATGCACATAAATCAGAGGCATTCATATACACCAATAACAGGGCAAAAATCAAATCAAAAACGCAGTACCTTTTACAATGGCTTCAAAAAAAATTAAATATCTAGGAATATATTTAATGAAAGAGGTAAGAGACATATACAGGGTGAACTACAAAATACTAAGAAAAAAACTGTAGAAGATGTAAACAGATGGAAAAATCTACCTTGCTCATGGATTGGTAGAATCAACATTGTTAAAATGTCCATACTACCTAAAATGATCTACAGAATCAATGCAATCCCTATCAAAGTATCATGGTCATTCTTTACAGATCTAGGAAAAATAATTCTACGCTTTGTATGGAACCAGAGAAGACCTTGTATAGCCAAAGCAATCTTAAGCATAAAGAACAAACTGGGAGGTATCAGTCTACCAGACTTCAAGTTGTACTACAAGGCTATAGTAACTAAAACAACATGGTACTGGCACAAGAACAGAGATATAGACCTTTGGAACAGGACTGAAAATCCAGAGATGAAACCATCTGCATATTGTCATCTAATCTTTGACAAAGCAAACAAAAATATACACTTGGGAAAAGAATCTCCTTTCAATAAATGGTGCTAGGAAAACTGGATAACGGCATGCAGAAGATTGAAACTGGATCCCCACCTCTCACCTCTTACAAAAATCTATTCAAGATGGATAACAGACTTAAACCTAAGGCATGAAACCTTAAGAATTCTAGAAGAAAAGTAGGGAAGACTCTTTTTTAGTCATCGGCCTAGGCAAATAATTTATGAAGAAGACCCCCAAAGCAATCACAGCAGCTACAAAAATAAATAAATGGGACCTGATCAAATTAAAAAGCTTTTGCATAACCAAGTAAACTATCATTAGAGTGAATAGAAAACTATGGAATGGGGGAAATATTTTCTCTCTACACATCCAATAAAGGGGTAATAACATGAATCTATCTAGGACTCAAAAAAATCAACAAGAAAAAATCAAACAACCCCATCAGTAAATGGGCAAAGGACATAAACAGAAACTTTTCAGAAGAAGGCAGAATAATGGCCAGCAAACGTATAAAAAAATGCTCAACATCTCCAATCATTAGGGAAATGCAAATCAAAACCACAATGAGATATCACCTAACTCCAGTGAGATTGGTCTTCTCTATCAAAAAATCCCAAAGCAACAAATGCTGGAAAGGATGTGGAGAGATAGGAACACTCTCACATTGCTGGCAGGACTGCAAATTAGTACAACCTCTGTGGAAAAGAATTTGGAGATACCTCAAAGAGCTAAAATTAGAAATACCATTTGATCCAGCAATAGTACTATTAGGCATTTACCCAAAGGAACAAAAGTCATTCTATAATAAAGATACCTGCACTCTAATGTTCAGGGCAGCACAATTCACTACTGCAAGGATGTGGAAACAACCCAAGTTCCCGTCAATCCATGAGTGGATTAATAAAATATGGTATATATATATATATATATATATATATATATATACATACAATGGCATACTACTCAATTATAAAAAAAAACGATGGTGATCTAGCACCTCTTATATTTTCCTGTATAGAGCTTGAGCCCATCCTCCAAAGTGAGGTATCACAAGAATGGAAGAATAGGCACCACATGTACTCACCATCAAATTGGCACTAACTTATCAACACTAAGGTGCTCACACAGTAGTAATATTCTTTGAGGGTTGAACGACTGGTTTGTGGGTAAACTCACAACTAATGGACATGGTGAATATTGTAGGGGGGAAAGGGCATGCCTCAAATCATGATTTGGGTGTGGCAAAGTCATAATATGTAACCAAAATGTTTTCACCCTATAACATCCTGAAATAAAAATAAATAAATAAATAAAAATAAAAATAAATAAACTTACCAAATCATTCTCTGTCCTGTACCCTCTGTGCCTTGGCTCCCAAAACACATCCCACAAAAATATGTAAAAGATTATTATTGTGGACACCTGAAACAGCACCTATAGGCATCTGACTTTTAGGGGAAGGTAGGTAAAGATGCATATAATGATCGAAGCAAGAAATGTCATTTTTTTTGGTTGTTCTGCTTTTCCCTCCCTCCCTCCATTCTCCCCTCCCCTCCCATTTCCTCCCCTTCCCTCACCTACCTTCCTTCCTTTCTTTTCAGTAACTGAAACAAAGTCTGGATGGCTTCCTGCTTTCCAATCTAACCTCATCTACCTCATCTACTTTATAATGCTTTTTTCCTCCTGAAATGATAGGATAGTCTATTACACTTAACTTTCAAGGAATGAGTTTTAATCATTTTTGTGTACATTTTTTTAAAAAAACACCATAATAACTACTTAATTCTTTGGAAAAAATAGATTTTCATTCCAGAGGTTAATTTTTAATGATCAAAACTCCAAATATTATAAAGAAAAAAAAAGAAATGCAGCATAATCACCTCCAAATGGTATTAAGTATTTTTGAATGAATTAAGAAAATTACAGGTTATTATTATGTAATATATAATTGCCATAATATATTGCAATTATTATGTAATATATAATTACTTGATACTTTTTAAAGTAGCAAGTAAAGAAAAGGTAAAATTTAGAAAATATTGGATTTATATACTTACAATTTTGTAGTGCATATAATGGCTTGAAACTAAGAGGAGAGTGTTTGATGAAGAGTGTTGGCCCAAATACTTGATATTTTATAGACATAAAATGCTTACTAGTGTTAGAAAATATCTGTGGAATCATCTATCTGAAATTCTTACTATATTCTTTCTTTATGAAGTTGTATAAAATGGTTTATCCTTTAGCCGTTGAAATATATCATCATGGCTATTATATATCCATTGTCTTCTATTCTCAAACTGACATTTTTTCTTGCTCCCCCAGTGATTACTGAAATTTTCATATTCCTGGCCGCCGTTGGTTGAAATCAGTGTTTCCTATGAGTAAGCCAGAGTCTCCATTCTTCACAGGTAAAAGTCCAATACTCAAGCCTGGTAATCCATAACCTGACCTTGTATTACCCTTCCAACTTAATACCTAAGTCTCACATTAACAGAATCCTTTTGTAGGGATTCTGTAGGGTCTGACTATAGACTTCCATCATCACAGTCCTTTTTTAATAAGTTTTTATATATAAAATCTTACATATCTTTTTATATTTTATTATTTACATTGATCTTCTGACCTGAATATCCTTCCCATTTTATCAGTCTCCTTTTGTACAAGGGTCCCTCCTCCACCATCTCTTTCTTTCTCTCTCTCTCTCTCTCTCTCATACATACACACATACCACACCACAAATACAAACCCTTCTTTAGCTCTCAAAATATTCAAAAATGAAGTTATTTTCTCACCCCTGGGAAGACTTACCAGACATGTTGTTGTCCACAATGATTTATTTCTTCTCTGAGAATTTATTCCTGTACAAGTCATGTAATAAAGAATCATGTATTATTTTATGACTTTTCTTAAGTTCTTGCTTTTAAACATCATTTAACTCTACAAGCATGCACATTTTCACTGTCATTTAGAGTGTAAGCTTTTTGAGCACAGGGAAAATGAGATTATACTTCATTTTTTTCTATCCTCCACATCCTTGCATGAAGAATGTATTACTGAAAACATATTTGTTGATTTATTTGACTTTATCCAGATCTCAAAATAACATATTACCAGTTGGGGTTGAAAAAATAACTTTCAATATCCCTTTAGAATTTATAAGCAGCAAGCATTACATTTAGAAGAAACTTGAATTATTCAACTTAAAGTTACTAAACTATGAAATGCTCTGCAGAAAAGCCAAAGGTGTAAGTGCAGCCATGTATAATGTCGCTGTAGGTTAACGATGAAATAGATCTTTTCCACATTTTCAGTGAAAGCATTTGTGAAAGATGTATTGCTCCAAGTTGGAAATCTATATTCTGCAACAGCTGCTGACTAGTAATGAGATCTAATGAGCTGTCTCTTTATTGGAAAAAATAACATTTGCAATAACAGCCCCTTTGCAAATTGTAAAAGAGTATGGGAGTACAGATATAACCCCCAAGTTGATAGGGGTATATTCATGTCAATGTCATTTCAATTCAAATCTAAGTTTCTGTTCTCATTTAAAGTAAGGTACTGTACACTCAAATGTGAAAATCAACTCCTTTCCTCCCCTAATAGCCTCTGGCTAAATTCGTGTTATATACTGATGCCAATATTATTGTAGTAAACTTAAGACAATTAAGTTCAAACAATGATAAGGTTTTTAGATATCATTTCCAAATTTAACAAAAAGCTATTGTTCTTTCTCATTGTTGTGTCCACCCAATACTCAGAGTCTATTATTAGGAATGAATATACTGGTACAGGAATGGCTGCCCACTTTCCTCACTCCACAATCCCTAAACATACACATAAAAAAGCAAACTGTGATCAGTACAACAGTACAATTTTTTAAAATTGGTGATTGTTTGTGTTATCTTCAAATGCCTCAAGGCTCAAGTTAAAATCGTTTAAAAGCAGCAGTTGCAGCAAAGATACAACTGACTTTGGAAATATTAAAAAAAAAAACCAAATAATAATTCCCCTAATGAAAATGTGTTATCAAAAAGCTGTCTGTAAAATGCATTTTTCTTTTTAAGAATCACTTTACCCTTGATTCAAATTCAAATAACAGAAATTTGAATGCACAAAAAGCAATAATGTTTTTGGCTTCTAAAATGTCCCAGCATTCCTTACCTATGGGTATTAATTTCCTGCATCCAATTCATCTTTTCCTTTTTTCTTCCTGTTACAAGAACTAGAGCTGCATTTTTCTTAAAGTTAGTTCCTCCAGTTCTCCAGCTCTCATTACCTCAACTTTTTTTTTTTTGGATCTTTCTCTATGCTTTACCCTTCTATCTCCTGTATTTTCATCATGACCATATCTCCAGGCTCTCAAATCAGTTTTTAACTATACCTACATACCTCACATGTTGACAAACTAAGCAAAACAAATCTCTGAATTCCACTTCTTTAATTTCTGCTCTATCTTTCCAAATCACAGATGAACCATTTGAAAGTAAAATCTCTATATTTCCTGTTTCCACCTCCCATTGACTGTCTGTTCTATTCCTTTTTTTTTTTTTTTTGAAACAGAGTCTTGCTCTGTCGCCCTGGCTAGAGTGCCGTGGTGGTGTCATCAGCCTAGCTCACAGCAACCTCAAACTCCGGGACTCAAGCAATCCCCCTGCCTCAGCCTCCCCAGTAGCTGGGACTATAGGCATGCACCACCACGCCTGGCTAATTTTTCTATTTTTAGTAGAAACGGGGTCTCACTTTTGTTCAGATTGCTCCCAAATTCCAGACCTCAAGGGATCCTCCTATCTCGGCCTCCCAGAGTGCTAGGATTACAGGCGTGAGCCACCACACCTGGCCTGGTCTACTCCTTAATACACTGCAATTCCATTTTCCAAGGAATCACCTCTCAAGTAATTTTTTAAAATATATTTTACTGTACATATTTAAGTTATAAAATATGATATTATGGAGTACATGCAAATAGTAAAAAAGGTTATTATAGTGAAGTAAATTAACATATCCATCATCTCAAATAGTCCCATTTTTTGTTTGTTTGTTTTTGTGGCAAAAATAGCTAGTCTAATCATTTGGCATGGATATAAATAATTTTATTACTTATATAATTTTCATGTTGTATATTAGCTCTCTTGTTCACCTGAAAAATTTTTCAATTCATTTTAAATACATGACTTTTGAAACTCCTCAGCAAGTTTTGACACTGTCAATCACTCTCTGACTTGGCTTCCCTATTTGTTCACTCTCCTGATTATCTTTCTCCTTCAATTTTGATCTTCTTCAGTCACAGTTTCTGAGTTGTTATTGTCCCGTCATCTAAATGTCATTGTTTCTTAAGATTCTGTTCGAGCTCTGTTTTCTCTTCATTCTTCAAATCCTTTCCAGAATGACCTCATGAATTATCACAAATTACCGTTCAGGTACTACTGAGTCCCTTTTTTTTGCCCAGATCACATGCATCTCTAAAGTACTAGAATGAATCATCAAAAGCCTACTGGGGGCCGGGCATGGTGGCTCACGCCTGTAATCCTAGTACTCTGGGAAGCCAAGATGGGAGGACTGATTGAGGTTAGGAGTTGGACACCAGCCTGAGCAAGAGCAAGACCATCTCTACTAAAAATAGGAAAAATTACGGGTAGGTGCAGTGGCCTGCGCCTGTAATCCCAGCACTCTGGGAGGCTGAGGCGGGCGGATCGTTTGAGCTCAGGATTTTGTGACCAGGCTGAGCAAGAGCGAGACCCCGTCTCTACTAAAAATCGAAAGAAATTAGCTGGACAACTAAAAATATATAGAAAAAATTAGCTGGGCGTGGTGGTACATGCCTGTAGTCCCAGCTACTTGGGAGGCTGAGGCAGTAGGATTGCTTGAGTCCAGGAGTCTGAGGTTGCTGTGAGCTAGGCTGACACCATGGTACTCTAGCCCAGACGACAGGGTGAGATTCTGTCTAAAAAAAAAAAAAAAAAAAGCCTAGTGGGCATATAGACACCTCCATAATCAATGTATTCAACTCTAATATGTATATGTATATGTATATGTATACAAACCTCACCCCTACCCCCAGAAGTGTCCTTCAGATTTTTCTATTATACATGAACAAATGGCTCCACAATCCAAGTAGTTTCTCAGTCCAGAAGACATTGACTGTTCCCTCACCCAATACTCTTCCACATGGACTAAAATCATTAAACTCTTCCAATTTAACCTCCCATATATCTCTCATATTTGTCAATTCTCTTGTCCCACCACCATAATTCAGCTGACCAGTAAATTATATCTTATCCAGCCTTGTTGCTCGGCCTGTTAACTAACTTGCCATCTGAACGATGCTTACATGAAATCAAAGTGATCTATCTAAACACAAACCTGATCATATCACTTACCTCCTTAAGTTATTCTATAATATTTTTGTGGCTTTTAGACTAAATTCAGATTTTTTTTTATTTTTATTTTTTTATTTTTTCGATACAGAGTCTTGCTTTGTTGCCCGGGCTAGACTGAGTGCCATAGCTTCAGCCTAGCTCACAGCAACCTCAAACTCCTGGGCTTAAGCGATCTTTCTGCCTCAGCCTCCCGAGTAACTAGGACTACAGGCATGCGCCACCGTGCCCGGCTATTTTTTTCTGTATTTTTAGTTGGCCAGATAATTCCTTTCTATTTTTAGTAAAGAAGGGGTCTCCCTCTTGCTCAGGCTGGTCTCGAACTCCTGACCTTGAGCAATCCACCCACCTCGGCCTCCCAGAGTGCTAGGATTACAGGCGCGAGCCACCACGCCCAACCTAAATTCAGATCTTTAACTTAGTTTTGAACCTTTGTAGCCTCCTCTCTAGATCGCTCATTTAACTCCTGGAAGATGACATGTTATCTTTGGGTCCATGTGTGCCCCTTCCACTTAAACACAAGTTGCCCCACCACATTTACCCGGAAAAAATTATGAAAGATAAATTTGTAAAAGCAAACATTTACTGAGTACTTATTCTGTACCAGGCTATGAACTCTACATGTGTTATCTCATTTAATCATGACTTTGTTTGAAATAAGTTATTATTTCACCCATCTTACATATGATGAAAGTAAATAAATAAATAACTTACCTAAGTACACATCACTGATTGTGAACAGGAATTTAAACCCAGTTCTTACTCGACTCCAAATTTAAAACAATGTTACCTCCTTTAAAATGTTTTTATTTGATGTTAGAATCGATATTGTGTGCTTTGTGTATGTTTTTCTAGAGCAGACAATACTGTCATTAATATACCATTTATCACTCTGTGCTGTAGTTGCCTATGTAATTATTTGTATCCTTATATGATACACTAAGATTTGTAATGTCTAGTTTATCTACCATTGTACTTCCATAGAATAGTGCTTGAAAAAGCATAGTTAATTCAATATTCAAGCTCTTCTATATCCAGTATAATACCAATTCCTGTAGGATAGCCCTGCATGTTTTTTGCAAAAGTCTCCACTTGATTCTTTAAGGTAAGGGCATATTTTAAATGGAAAATTATCACTTTCATTACAGAGTATTATGTTGGGTAATTGTTGTTGTCCAGAATTCTTTTCTACCTTCTTCTAGAAACAGTGTTCTTCCTCAACTGAGGAATTACCTCTCCTTCAATATGTGTGATTCATGTGTAGCTGCCAATCACAATACTCAACCTTCCTGACCCCAGGAGCAAAGGAGCGTGACCAAAATCTAGACAATCATAGCACTCATTATCCTGACCACATATTTTGGCTCTGAGTATGCATGTAACCTATTCCAGTCTAATAAAAATTTAATAGCTAGATAATGAAATAGAAAAGCTCTCTGCATCATTCAGAGCTCTTAATGCAAAAACTGCAACTTCTTTAAGGAGAAAATAAATTTTTAAAGTATCTTTCTTAGGGCCAGAGAGTCAGGCTTGGAAGACATATATCCAAGAACAATGCCTAAGCCATACACTAAGAGTACTCAGGCAGAGACCTAATAAAGCCCTCTTTTCATTTCCCTAGCACACACTTGGAAAATAGCTGACACTAAGTATATAATCACTCAGTGCCCATGACACTATATAATGAATGCCAGAATCTGTCACATTTTCCCCAAAAGTCAGAATTTATTACTCCCAATAAAACCAGAAACGGACTTTGCCTAGGACCTCTTCCTTCATATCACTGTCTTCTGAATTCTGAAATAAGGTTTTTATAGGCGTATATATATTTGATAAATAACCTTTAAGAGAAGCTGGGAATGTGAGCTTCCCCTCTTATCCAAGAAAGGTAGGACTTAAACTATGGGAAATTCCCAAGAAATAAGCAAATGGTTTGAATGATGTTTCGTAGCAACTAAATATGACTATCACTAAATTCTTTCTCATGCAGGATCACTAAACTTCAGGATGATATAAACATGTATGTATCTTCAATCATGTTCTCCTTCCCTAACACTCAGGAAAAGCCAATGTATGGAAGGAGACATTGGGTCAGGGTACAGAAAGAAAGAGACCTAAAGACAGTGTTAGAGTTCCTGCGGTCCTTAGGCTACAGCTATTAATGGGTTTCACACACACATGTACTTATCATATTAATTTTTATAGCATATCTATCTCTTGCAGACAGGATTGCTCCAAGTAATAAAGATATATGTGATGGTTAATTTTATATGTCATCTTGGCTGGGACACAGTATCCAGATATTTGGTCAAACATTCTGGATGTGTCTATGAAGTTGTTTTTGGATGAGATTAATATGTAAATCAGTGTACTTTGAGTAAATCATATTGCCCTCCACAATGTGGGTGGACCTCATCTAATCAGCTGAAGGCCTGAATAGACTGACCCTTCCCTGAGTAAGAGAGGATTCTTACTGCCTGACAGCCTTTGAGCTGGAACATTGACTCTTGAACTCTAACTGAAATATTAGTTTTCCTATGTCTCGAGCCAGTCGGCCTCTGGACTGTAATTAGACCATCAACTCTTTTGATTCTCAGGCCTTCAGTATCAGACTGGAACTATTCCATCAGCTCTCCTTGGTCTCCAGCTTGCTGACTTGCCCTGCAGGTCATGGGAATTGCCAGTCTCTAATTCCTTATAACAAATCTCTTCCTATATACATGCATATATATCCATCCTATTGGTTCTGTTTCTCTAGAGGACTCTGAATAGTACCATACTTTACCAAGAAAATTATTAAAGGAAGAGATGGGAATGTTCAAAGCAAATATCACTTCATATTTTACAGAAAAGTAATGACCATTGCATGGAGAACATAAATACTGTATCTGTCTTCCCCACCTTGCAACAGCAATTTCAGGGTTAGATGGCCAAGCATACTCAAGCAGACGGGCCTTGTTTTGGGCTAGAGAAATTCTGTAGATGGGCCTTCCTGACTTATGTTTCTAACAGGCCCATGGATGCACACAGCTAGTCATTTCCACACCAGAGTTTATATCTAAGCCCAAAAACAAATACCATGAAGTATAATATATCTACTCTAGCCTCCCAGTCAGGTATCTTTGTAGTTTTCTTTTTCTGAACTATCAAACCGTGAAGTCCAATTGAATGGTGATTATATAACTAATTCAAATAGTTCTGGAAATAAATAGAGAATTATAGTAAATTCTAAATTTCTCTGTATCAGAATTGTTCTACTTTTCACTCAGTTACAGGGTATAGAAGAGTTCCTTGCACTTGGGGCAGTGACCCTATTATGTGTCATATGAAGTGGGGCTAATGGGAAGCTCGGAGTAAAGTGTATGTGAGTAGAAGTAATTATTAGAACATATACTCTATAACTTGCCACCTTAAACAGTATATATTAAGACCACTGCAAAAGTTTGTGTTACATATTTGCTTTTATTCATTCTTCATGCAGTTTTTACTTCATTCAATATTTATTTTGGGGGGACCCACCAAGTGTTTACTACTTTTTTTGAAAGTTAATTTATTACCACTGGAAGCTTCTGAACTAGCCATTTTAACTAAAGCATCCAGTAAAATCCAGCAAATGTAATACAAATTATTTTTCTAATCTCAGCGTTCAACCTTATTCTGTAAAAAGGATTTGTTGAGACCTTTAAAACATATTTAAAATATTCTAAATCCAAAACCTGATGATCTGCCTTAGTTTGGTGGTTCAGGTTTTTTATGAGTGTAAATTAGGATTTATTTATAGTAAAGAGGGTCAATGAATCAGCTTCAAGAGATACATAATCACATTAAATTTATATTCAGTTTTATGATATAAGCATATGAGGACCATTGGCAACTCATCAGATTATCAAAGTGTCCATGAGTTCAAAATGTTAATAGCTGAATAAAACAAAACACATTTCTGCCATGAAATCTGATTGATTTTCTTCTTTTTTACCACCATATCAATGAATAAATGATTGAAAGGAATCTTGATTAATTTGGACATTTTTATATAATAGAAATAGTATTAATATAATAACTAAAAAATATTAAGGCCACACTGTGTGTCAAGCACACTTTTTAAAATAGGCATATCATGTTCCCAAATTTACAGAGAGGGAAAATCTAAGAATTAGACAGATTAAGTAACAACTCCATAGCCATACAGTCTGTGAGTGACAGAACGATGTTTTGGACTCATTCTGTCTGACTTAAGAGGCTGGGCTCACCCTTAGACACAATGTTCTACTGTCCTATCTCTTCAACTCAGGCTGTTTTTGAAAGACTGAAACACCAAGATCCACTATTAGGATATGCTATAGGCTGAATCCTAACCCCCAATGTGATATTATGAGGTGGGGTCATTAGGAGGTGATTATGTCATGAGGATGGAGCCCTCACGAATGGGATTAGTGCCCTAATGAAAAAGATGCTAGAGAACTTCTTTGGCTCTTCTGCCATGTTGGGTCTCAGTGAAAGATGGCCAACCATGAGCTAGAAAGCAGGCCCTCACCAAACATCAAATTTTCTATCACCCTGATTTTAAACTTCCCAGCCTCCAGAATGGTGAGAAATGAATTTCTGCTGTTTATGAGCTGCCCGGTCTATGGTATTCTGTTATAGCAGTCCAAACAAACAAAGACAATGGATAAAAGATTTTGAAAGGCAACAGTGCCCCCTACCTCCCAACTCAGAGGACAGAGTAAAAGATAAAATAGCTGAGATTAAGATGGGCTTAATGGTGGGTTTCCCAATTGCAAACTGAGGGACTCAAAAAATCTAGAATAATGAAATTGTCAATCTGACGAGGACTGACGTGGTCTTTCACACTCCGCCTCTACGGATGGCACAACAGGTGTTTTCTGTCAAGGTGGTGAAAGCTGCTCTTAGGTACCACATGGAAAATGAAAAATGAAGAGTGTTATTGGACAGTCCTGATTGTGTGGCTCAATGGAAAAAAACCCTAAGCATTACAAAGGACTGTTTTCCTTGTCTCCTTCATGCAGAAGGAGAAAATAAATCACTATCTGGGCTTCACAAACTTATCAGTGAGGGATCAGGTGTGTCTGGGTGGAGACCAGTGATGCTCACTATAGAGAGTGGGGATGTAGTGGGGTTACAGCAGATGCCAGAGGTAGAGGGAAAGTAGCCTTTCTGTGTTTTTTTTTTTCTTTTTCTTTTTTGAAAGGAATGGAGATTTTAGTTTTTAGTACAAGGAACTAAAAATGGAATCAGATTTTGATTGGAGGAATAGGCTCCACCACCAGCAGCAGCAATATCTGCAAAGCAAGTAGCTTGTATCACAGGTGCTCTGTACTTCCAGCCCAGGGCTTGTGCTACTGCCTGGTGCCGAGTGCTATTTGGAATTGGAAGGGGAGGGTGAAAGAAAGCACTTCTTTCTCTTAAATGATGATTGAGAAAAACTCACTTGTGAATTCTGTCTTTACTTTTTCTCTGTAAGTACTTCATTGGGAGAAATTTGATTAAAAAACAAACAAGCAAACAAACAAAAATATGTGAGAATGAAGACATTTTCAGGACTGGGTCAATCATAAATTTTAAACTTGGTTTAATTCTCATGATAGGGAATAATAAAAGGGAAAGAACTACTTAGGAAACTTATTTTTATACTCTTAGTAAGGCACAGGGTTAATTATGATTTGGGAATTAGTGTTAGACTTCAACACATAATTTTTGGAAGAACACAGACATTCAGTCTATAGCATATAATATTTCTATAGATTCGAACATTATTTGAACATGAGAGTGATATAGAAGATTATTTATTGCAATAGAAAAGATTTACTGTATGTTTTTAATGACAAATGCAGATTATGAAATTTTAGTTAATAAATTTTTAAATTGTGAGTTTCTCTGGTGGGATTATACACGTCCTAGCTAGGGATCATTTAGTTGTATGGGATAGAATTCCTCTCTTTCTAGCCTAAGTAATGATATTTTTCTTTTAATGCCAAATTATGGTATTTCCACAGAAACCAATAGCCAATGGGAGGGAAAAGAGTAGATTTCACAGGCAAATGCTCATTCTATTCTTGTTAGATTATATACTCTCTCATATTTGCTTCTCTCTGCATGGAGGTGCCCCATGTGTCTACAACAATTTTCTAAATGTTTCTCTAGTTAATGGTGGTCTGAGAAGTTTGTATAGGGCATCATAACCAACAGAATTGAGAGGCATATTCATGTGTGCACTCTTCACATATTTTGGGGCTAAGATCTAAAGATATAGGTATAGGTAAAGTATGAATCTTTTCCTCAATGAGTTAATAAAATGGTGAGGGATATCAGTGAATAAACATGTGATTACAGAATAATATGATTGTATGTTAGAAGTTTTGAAAAAATTACCATTAGACAAAAGAAATAACTTACTTTTCTTTTGTGAGACGTTGTGCTTTAGAGCAGCTGAGAGAAAAGTTTGTGCAGAAAAGTGACATAATCTAGACCTGTCTAACATGTCTTCTATTTTTTAACATCAAGGTTTAGAGTGAAAAGCATCAGAAATATTTACAAGTAGAACTTTATTTAATTGATTCCATTACCTACTTCATTTACTTATGTGACCCTCCATCTAGAGATAAAGAGAGAGAGAGTTAGGGAGAAAAATAAAGGCAGAAAAAGATATGATACCTTTAGGTACTTGCTTTTGACTCAGTAATTCTTCATTAATTCACTTAACAAGCATTTTTTTTAATTCCTACTTTATGGGAGCATGTGATTTTAGGTATTAAGAAGACATCAGTGGGAAAAAACAAAACAAAACAAAACACCCTTTTCTCCCTCTTACCTCACCTCATGGTGCTTCATTCTAAGAGGAGAAAGACAATACACAATGAATGTTAATATATATGTCATGTAAATAGTGAGAGATTCCAGGTCTCCTAAGGATGAAAGTGGGTACCTTGCCTTGGTGCTGCCTAGAGCAATTGCCCTACGTGGGAAGAAGGACAAGGGCAGGGGTCCTAGGCTCCCGTCTTGGAGCTGCCTCATCTTAATCCTGTCTCAAGTGACTGAGATAACTGGGGGAGGAGGAAACGCCCTACCAATCTACCAATCAGAACTTAGCAGGCCAACAAAAGAATGCAGAGGACTCTCTAGCCCACAGGCTAACTGGCATAGGTACAATAGAGTCTGGAAGGTGACTTAGGATAACCTAACACTAATTATCGTCGTTAGCTTAACTCTACATTGTGGTTCACCACCACTCCCTGCCCCGCCAATGGGCTTTCAGAGAGGCTCATGGGAGATGCATGCACAGTAAGACTGAGGTCATATAACTCCCAACTATCCGTCAAAGTGGTTCCATCATGACATCTGAACCATGGGATGGCCCTATCAGGACACTATGAAACAAGACCCAGACCATAACCAAGGTCTCTTTTGCTATGACAAGGGGTCCAGTTGTCATCTTTGGCATATGTATCTTGCTCTGTAAACCTGTTTCTTGTTCTCTCTCTGTAATCCAATCTTGCTCCCCTCAATAAATTTCACCTCATGCTTGCCTTACTTTGGTATGTCTGGTCATTCTTCGGCCAATAACACACCAAGAACCAAGGACACAGAACAAGATTGCAAAATGTGACATATAGTGTGATAAAGTATGATTATTTACGTGAAGAAAAATATAGCATAAAAGGGCATAGTGAGTGCTGATAAGTGCTTGAGGAGTGATGTTATTTTACATAATATTATTATTAATATTTTATATTATGTTACATTTGAGCAGAGACCTGAAGGAAATGAAGGACTAAATATGAGCATTTCTGGGGGAAGAGCATTTGAGAGAAAGAATAGCATGTGCAAAGGTCATGAATGGGAAAACTTTTCATTTGTTCGGAGAGCAGCAAGGTATTGAGTATGACTGGGATAGAGCATCTGGGCATGTAATAGGAAGTGAAGTCAAGGATATGAGGGTGAAGGTGATATTGGGCCTAGAAGGTCATAGTAGGGACTTTGGCTTTCACTCTGAGTAAAAGGTGAATAGTATTTCACTTTAATGATTAAAACTGTAAATTCTGCTGTAAGTTGCTTAGCCCAAGAAGCAGCGCAGACTCTTTAATCATCTGCATGGAAAGCCTTTCTTTTAGATTGAATGGTTACGAATCCTGCAACAAGAAGCAATCTCCAGAGTAAGGCATTATCACTGAAATCAGTAAGAAATTCTTTAATTTTACTACCTGGAGCTATTATACGAAATATTTAAAGGGCAGATTAAAACTCAAGGAATCAGTAATCAGTAATTAATTGGGTTATAGAAACACCAATACCAAGGTCATCAGTTCAAATCAAAGTTGTGGAGACATAATTGTTAACATCTGAAAGTACTTCAGTGGAAATTATGAAATGGAAGTCTGTCTCAATTCTCTTTTTCTTGTCAAGAAGCATTCAGATGCACAAGGCAAGAGTAACTCTGCTTTTGATATTCAATGGCATGCCTGCAGGAAGCCTTTTTGTAGATGCTAAGGTTAAATGAATCTGGAAACTGGTCTATTGGGCTAGGGTAAAATACTTTAACACAACACATAATCAAACATTTTCTAAAATGGCATTGGAGTGTATGCTCCCTGGTTGATTCTAACCCTCATTATGCAAAATGCACTGAAAAATGTAATGCAGAACATAATGATTTGATTATGTAACAGAACCAGTTAAATGTTTTCATTAGCTGCACAATATTTTTGCACAATGAAGATAATTGAATGTTGAAAATGTACTAATTCATTTAATCTCATGAGGCAAAAATAATATTGAGGAAAATAATGATATCGTTCAGGACTCTTATTAGAACACAAAACAAAAATTATTGATAGTAAGCATACTGTAAATTTAAAGGACAATATGGGAAAAAAATCAGCTGTTTTACCTGTTGAATTATTTAAAGTTAATAAAATGGTTAGACTTTGCCTTCTTATAAAATTCTAACAGTTTCAACAATTGGGTGAACAGCAGGAAACATTCTTTGCCCACACTGAGAAGTACTACATAAATTATATGGGGGAATTGTGTGTGTATATGTGTCTGTGTGTGTGTGTATTTTATGAATATATATACACATGTGTATATACACACACACATACAGGCTACATTGGGATCTGCTAAATTTCAGGCCTGTGTGAAGAGAAGGATGGAATAGTGGATTACTTGCAGTTAAAAGCTGCA
>CM052441.1:55185659-55294679 GCA_028533085.1 Varecia variegata
TGTATGATTATGGCATACATTTCATACATATTATCCTATTGGTTCTGTTTCTCTAGAGAACCCTATGCTACCAGCAAGTTCTTTCTTCTCTTCTTCTTTCCTTATTTATTTATTTTTTTGCCCTTTTCTTCCATTCTTCCTTTCTTTATTCGTTCCCTCTATAAAGTTATATTGAGTGCCTGCTACAGACGGGGCTAGGCACTCTTTTTCAGAACTACAGAAATAGGAATGAGCAAAACAAATCCCATTCCCTCATAAATCTTGCATTTTATGGGGAAGACAAGCAATGAACAAATGTATATAAGTATACACACACGTATATATACACACATACATATATATGTGTGTGTATGCATAGATAGATAAATAGATCAGTGCAGTGAAGAGTTAGTGGTAGGGAGTAAGAGCACTTGCTTTTAGATATGTGGTCCTCTGGTCAAAGGCTACCTCATTGTACTTAAATGAAGAGAGAGAAAGAGCCATACAGACATGGGAAAAGTGGATCAGGCAAAATATGCATCAGGTGCTAACACTTAAGAGTTGGGAGCCTACTTGTTATGCTCACCTAAGTTCAAGGACACCAACAAAGCTGAAGTGGAATGAAGAGGGGAATCACTGGTGGAAGATAAATGTGGAGTGGCAACAGAGAGTCAGTTGATGCATCACATACCATGAAAAGGACTTTGGATTTTATTCTAATAAGGGAAATGATTGGAGGGTTTAGAGCAGAAAAAAAAAAAAAAAGACATGATCTTACTTAAAAGAATTACTCTGGCTCGTATGTGAAGAACAACCTATGGAGGAACAAATGATCTGTTGTTCAGAGGATTGTTCTGGTTAAGAACTATTTTTAAAATTATTTTTTGAGGGAGTGTTGGGGTCCTATGAATATTTTCTATTGCAGCTTCACATGTCATTAAAATATTATACATCAGATATATTTTTAAGACTTCTATTCTCAGTCATAAAAAATGCATTTATTTTACTCATATTTTACTCATAACAGTAAAATATTCAGATAAAAGGAAAATGAAATATCATGGTCTTTTAATCCTCTAAGTAGTTGAATTCATTATTAGGCTAAGTATATCTTTTACAGTCTTATAGAGGCATATAGCACTCATCATAAATAATTAAATATCAAATTATAATTTTAAAGTATAATTCAAAATATCAAAATATAAAACCATTGATATAATCAAATGAATATGAATGTACAAGAAAATATTAGTTTCCCATGCTGGGTTTTTAAAATAAATAATTTGTCAGAGACTGTTACCAAAAGAGAAGATCTACAAAGATGTATGTGAGATATATTTTTTAAAACATCATTAATGATAACACAAAGTTAAGAGAATTACAAGAAGGGCTAGATGGAAAATATGGGGATTTATTTGGAGCTGTTGATGTACCTAAGAGGAAGGATTTTTTTCATTTCAAATCAAATGTGATATGATGATTACCATTTCTAAATTGCCTACTTTCTGCCAGCCACTGAGCTAAGTACATTGTATGCATAAATTCTTTTAATATTCTGCCAAATCATTGCTAAAGAGAATAAATTATAGGCACCCACTACTGACAAATAAGGCCATTTGCTGCATATATATTTTAGGTAAGTAGCCAACTCAGCTGGGAAAGTAAAAATATGATTTCATCAGCTTAGTTTTGAGCTCATTGAAGAAATAATATAATCCCATGTCTTTGTATTATCCTAGAGAAGAAGAGCTGAAAAATATTTAGCTGCAACGGAGAGAAGAAACTAATACACTGCAGCTTTATATTTCATTTGTTTATTTCCTGCAGCTGCCTTGCAGGAAATATGTGTATCATCTAATTGGGAAGGTGTCCACCAGCAATTACATCAGATGGAATCCATGGGATCCAGCAATTATAGCAGATTGGATTAAGAGCAAATGGATGCTTAATAAGTACTTCTTAATGATGATGATGACAATGACCATACTAAGAGTATTGGCGTGACATTAACAGTGAATAAAAGACTGTTTTCACTCCTTTTTTCTTTTTTTACTACATTCGTAATACATCTACTTGAATTCCAGTTTTGTAATGAGAGAGAGTATCTTTTTCAAGGTCTCTTATATGTCAATATGCTGGGCATTGATAAATGAACTAAAAAATTTATAGTAGTATGCTTTAGCTAGATGCCATACAAAGAAAGGGTAGTTAATAGTAATCAAAATCAAATTTTTTTTCTATGTAATACATTTCCACAACAACCTAAAATTCAATTATAAGCATTAAATAACTTTGCCTCTGTCTTAGACCATTTTGTGCTGTTGTAACAGAATACCACAGACTGGGTAATTTGGAAACAATAGGTGTTTATTTGGCTCATAGTTCTGGAGAGACTGGGGAGGCCAAAATTGAGAAGCCACATGTGATAAGAGCCTTTTGCTGTGTCATCCTGTGGCGGAAGGGCAAATAGAAGGTGAGAGAGAGAGAGAGAGATCCATCAAACTCACAGACTTAAGCTCTTGCATAGTCAGCTTTAATCCATTCACGATGGTGATGGTGGAGCCCTCATGACCTGAACACCTCCAATTAGACAGCACCACTGGACACTGTTCCATTGTGTATTACATTTCCAACCTATGCTTCCGGGGGACACATTCAAACCATGGCAGCCTTCTAGAGTCAGAGAAAAGGTCATTGTCTCTAGAAGTAAATTCCAAATTCATCTTACCCAATAAGCATCCACCTACACAGCTCAAGCTTCATGGAGAATAGGAAAAGAGTAATCAGTTTAGAATACAGAAAATCAGAAGGTTATCTAAATGGGATTTTAAATATTTCTTTTAGAAATCAAAATATAACTTGCCATTTTAAAATTAAAAATGACCTATTTAAACACAAATTCAATCATGCCTAATTTCTGAACTATAAAAAATGTCATTCTTTTGATACTATAATTTGGATGATTTTGATGATTAAGATAATCAAATAATAATAAATCATCAAATAATATGATCTTATTTTATATTTCTAATAAGCAGGGATAATATATAAAATCCCATCTGAAACCTAATCTGCTACTTAAGTGCTGCAGAGAAAAATAGAACTGATAATGCAACAATGGATACTGAAAACAAAATATTAAATTGTATAAGAAATTTTAACTAGGCTGAAAAAATGATAAGATTATAATAATTATCTACCAGAGTTCAGGATATTTTCATTTTTCATAAGAAAATTATGGGAAAATATTACATTTTAGAGTTAATATCTGGGAAAAATTCACTTCATTTTTTTTTCAGTAGGAATGTAAACGTTTAGAGATCTATGAAGAATTTATGGAAATGTATATTTACAATGCTTGCATATATAAACTTATGTTTGTGTGTGTATGTGTTTGTTTGAAATTTTGTTCGATGCCCTACTTGCCTTTTTTAATTTTGGACTACACTTTTGCAAAAAGTTTTTCCCCATTCCAGTTTAACGTTTAAGTCATACCTAGACTAGAAAATAGGACTCAAGAGGCTCCCAAATGATATTGTTTTCACTTATCCAAGTATTTTACTTTTTATGGATTCATGAAAGAACATAATACGGGTACTGTCTTTGCTTTTTGGGCTGCTGTAACAAAATACCATAAACTGAGTGGCTTATAAACAGAAATATATTTGTCACAGTTCCGGAAGCTGGGAAGTTCAAGATCAAGGTAAACACAGATCCAGTGTCTGTGAGGACTTGCTTCCTCATGGACAGCTGTCAGCGAGGGGTCTTTCGTAGGCCTTTTTTATAAGAGCATAAATCCCACTCACAAGGGCTCTGCCCTCATGACTTAATCACCTCCCAGAGGCCCCACCTCCTGCTACCATCACCTTGGGGATGAGGATTTCAACATTTGAATCTGAGGGGTACATAAACATTTAGACCGTAGCAGGCACTCTCCGTGAAATGTTTTTTTGTGCAATTAATAGTAATTTATTTGTTTCCTAATTCTCTTTTCGGAATTATTATTGCTATGTGATGAAACTTTATCATTATATTATGGAGAGCGGTATTCTAGCATTGATGGACATTTTTTTTAGTTCATTTCTGTAATCTCTCTTAGGAGTTGCTGGCCCTGCATATGTATGTAGTCTTCCCTAATATTCCTACTGTAAATGTAACCTTTATGGTTTATAACATTTATTTTGGTTTAATAACTGAAGTAAATCCCAGGGATCGGGGTCTCATACGTTATCACTTTGGTTAAATCTCAACTCCTGATCACGATAACTGCACTTACTGCATTCTGGTTTATGGCATCTATAGACAACTCCTTCCTCTTGTGTTATCATGACACCCAGTTAGTTTTGCCATTGATTTGGAGAGTGTAGGATTTTCAACAAGAAATACTTACTCTGAAGGAAGCTTCTTTTTGGTCTTGCATTTTGGGAGAGACTGCATTTTATATAACTAACTTTTTAGCCAATGAGAGGGAAAGAACAAGTGAAAAGGGGAAGGAGGTGAAACAGGACAGAGAAAGGACTGTATTCTCTGAAAAAGTATATTCCAACTGTAATATTTCTATGCATATAACATGATAACATGAGAAAGTCATTGTTTGATAACACAACTTATAGAAAATAAAGTGCCACTAAATTTTCTGGCCTAGTAGGGATAATAGTGAAGAAAAATTCAATGTTCTGTGATTCAATATTTCTCAGAGGGGAGGACTATATCAGCATTTGCACCTAAGCCTAAGTTTTTGTTATTATAAGAAGGAGCAGTGGACTTAAAAGAGTCCCGGTTACTAAAGTAATTAGCACTGGGCTGCAACAGAGAACATTGACTATGCCTCTGTATCTGATTACTAAAAAAAGTCACTATATTTATTTATGATTCCAATTCATAGATCATAGACATACATTTGGGGGTACCTCAGATAAAGTCTTTCTTCCCTGACTTTACCATCCCGCAGGACACCCCCTTCCCAGCTGCTGGAAGGCATCTCATTTTGGGAAATGCACTGCCTACCCAGGCAGTCTGTTCTGTACTTGAAACCACTCCAGCAGTTCACTCTATGGAGCTAAATTGCTTCCCTACAACTTCCTCCCACTAGTCCCAGGTCTACCCTCTGGATCTGTACAAAATTATCTAATTCTTCTTCTCTATGACAACCCTTGACATAGCCGAAAACAGCTATCATGTCTCCCTAATATTTTATTTTCCAGGCTATTTACCCATCACCAAAATAAGATTAACTATCCCTGACCTGCCTCATCTCAGTATGGTGATGAGAATGAGGTGAGATAATAGATGTGAAAGTATGTCAAGAATATAAATAAAAATACATGAAATTTATCATTGTTATATTTTAAAACTAATAGGTATGAAATTCTGATCCTTAAGCTACAGCACCTTTCACCGTGCTATTAGAAAATGCAGCTGTTTACATTTCTATATATTTTTTTAACTTTTAAAGTTGATTTATAATTTACAATACAATTTTTACATTATTTTTCTTTTTTTTTTTTAATTTATTTATTATAGCTTATTATGGGGGTACAACCGTTCTGGTTAAGTATATTGCCCATGCCCCTCCCAATCCCCTGAGACTGAGCATTTCTATATTTTTAAGATTGATGTGTATTAGTGCTTGAGTAAAAGAGTCAAAAGGATTTTTCAGAAATCAGAATATGTAATAATTAGGGAAATTGAGGCAAATCAGTGTAATCTCCAGGAAAGACAGGATATGTGCTGAGGAGACTTTTCCAACTTCACAGCCTCAAGACTTTGAGGAATGGCACTGAGGGACCTCTGTGTTTAAGACAATGTCCCTTACAATACAAGAACTCCAACCATAGGCCCATTCACCCTGATATAGATCTCTCATGTCCTGTCAATTTTGAGGTTAAATCTACCTTTGGCATCTGCATAGTGATTCATACCTTACAGCACCAGGTTATTGTAAGGACTGTGTGAATTAAAATATAGAAAGTATATAGAACAATGCCTACCTCATAGCTCAATCAATTTAAGTTATGATGCTGATAACGATGATGAATTCCACAGCACCAGGGCTAGAATAGATATCTTCAACTATACACTTCCCTGAATTTGTGTACAAGGTTATAAATTGCAGCTACATAGCTAAGCCAATGGGCATAAAGTTGTCTTTCCCATTCCTTCTCCCATCCCCATGTCATGGAGAGAGATCAGATCTGAAATATCAGGCACTGTAATTGTCTTAGTCATTGGAAATGTATGTTCAATAATTAACTTAAAGGGCTATGTTTTATAACAGGTAATGTTGACTATGTGACACACTCCTGCTACTCAGTCTAAGCAGGCCCATTCTTTCTATACCTGCCCAGGAAGTAGAAAATTCACTGTTCAAATTGCTCAAATTCAAAGCCAGATAACAAGGGTCAATAATGCCACAGTCAAAAGAACACTCCAGTCAGTGATATCGAGCACTGAACAGAAGAGAAAAAAATGTAGATGCAACTACCAGATTGTTATCTTCACTAATTATATCCAAAGTCAGAGAGAGAGATAAGATGAATGTGGCATGTGCAAAATTGTCTTAATTGCATAGGCTCAAGTTTAGCACTTTGATGAATAATTCATTTTGTTTCCTCCTGACCTCAACTTTTGTTGTTTAAATCCCTTCCAAACTTCTATCCAAAGTAGAAGAAACAAACCAGGCCACCAAAAGCTTTCTCTCTAATTATTCTGTTTTCCTATGGAATTCTCATTCCAATACAATCAGAAGGAGGAAGGGATTGTGGCTCTTTGCAGGCCACACTGGAGTGGTCCTTGTTCACTGTGGCCCTTTCTGAAAACATGACAAACACTTTTCTCAGCTGTCTATGTGGTTGGCTCACTTCTCTTTGATAGTGACACACAAATGACAACACAATGCTTTGCAGTTCCTCCATTTTCATTCTGTCTTGTTTTTCATAGGGTCTTGGTAAACAATACAATTTCTTCTGAATTTCCAACTTCAATCATTCTATTGTACATATTTTTTCAGTGCCATTCTGATTTCCCATCTGATCTATCTCCTTTTCTAATCAATACTGCCATTGACTAGAAAATATAATAGAACTTGGGAAGCACATTCTTGAATTTTCATGGCTTAGTTTGATTTTCCCTTTTTCTAATATGGAACATCTCTTTTTCTCGTAATTCTAACTATCTGGGTCCCATATGATGCTGAGGTCATGATGTTGTTACTTTCTCATATGATCCCGAATCTATCTGCATTCTGTAATTAGGCTTACTGAGTTTACTGGCTTAGAAACTCCAGTGGCTAGAAGCCTCCCCCCAGTGCTTGGTAAAAACAGTACTTTTTACCGCTTTCTCCTGGAGGTTAGACCAAGGAGGTTTCCTTGGTTGCAGTCATTTTTTGCTCTCTAAATTATCCTATTTTGTTTTTCCATGGTTGAGATTGGGATTTTGGCTAGGGAATGCCCCTTATTTCCAATCTCTTTTTTGTCTTAATACTCCTTTCATATCCCAAGCATATAATCTATGTTTGGTAGATTTTTGCAGCCTCTCTTCATTGATGGTATATGTGGAGAAGAAATGTCATCAGCAGATAAAATGCCAATAACTGGTAAATAGCTGGAATGTCTATCAATCAAAAAATCATAAATTTAATAGGTCACATTTCAAAGACACCAAAATTACTTTTTTGTATATATAAAATTCCATGCCTCTCGGTAAGATCTATTGACTTAAATCAGATATAGATTTAATTTAACATACCACTACGAGGCTTTGAAAGATTATGTGAATCCAAATGAATAAGGATATATAGATTCTGAAAAATATACTTAATGAAACTGGTTTGTTACAAAAATTTATTCTAAAACCAAAACTGATAGGAAAATTTGAAACAAACATCAAAATAATTCTAGAGCTGAAGAGAAATCAAAATTACATTTACAAGCTATTTATAACATAATGAAAAGAAGAACATACTATATCAAAACCTATCGAGTGTTTTAAGGCTATATTCAGGAAAACATTCTTAATGTGAAACACTGATTCCTAAGCATTAAATCATTTAAAAAACTTAGGGAAAAAACAGACATAAGGTAATTATTATTAAAGACAGACACAAAGAATGATTAATTGAAAAATAGAGAAATGGTAAAATTAAATGGTAAATTATAAAACTGGGTTGTTTGAAAATACAATAAAGTAAATACATAGAAAATCTAATCAAAAAAAATTAAAGTAAATAAATTTATGAATTAGTAAGTAGGTATAAGTGCACTTAGAGAGAAAATTATTTTGAGAGACTACTTTGTAAAACTCTATACAAATAAATATCATATGAAGACATCAAATTGATTTGTATGGGAAGAATATTATACAATGTTTAAAAAGGCAGCAAAGACTTTTAATCTTTTGTCCATCACTTGTTAGCTGTGTGAATTTGGGAAATGTACTTTTATATGCTTCAGTTATATCATCTGTAAAAGGAGGGGCATTATAAATAGATTTATCTCATCACATTGTTCTAAGGATTAAATTAAATATGTATAGAGGAACTATGTAAATTCCTAGTACCTAGCTTGGTTTAATAAAAGTTAGGCATTAGTAATAGTGGCAATAGTTGAATTTTATAGTTTTAACATTTTATAATCCACTGATTGGATGCAATATATCACTTTATTTTTAGAATTGTCTTAATTTTAACTGTTAGCACTCAAACTGGCAAGTGGCAAGCAAATTATTGTGGACACTTTGAAGTAAATAAAACTAAAATCTGTGATCAATGAAATTCAAGGTACATAACTCAGTCCTATTTCAAAGCCCAATGTCCAAGCTTTACCTTGTCTTCTTGCTTGGTTGGCTATCATATCATGGGGAATTTATATAAATACAATTGGGCTCTGGCAGGAAAGAGACCTTGTCCACCTTCTGGAACTTGTCTGAGTCTAGGGCGTATGCTATCACTGTTATCAGTTGCTGATGACCTTGTCATCTATTTCCTTGGCACAGAAAAATTCATTTGTAGCTCTGGCAGGTTCACTTTCACTTTTCTGTCTTGCTCTTTGGCATTGATGATCCCCCAGAGACAGTGTTCTGGCCACCCTGTTCCCCTGAAGGTTTAGAAGTGCCATGCTACATTTCAACTTAGCTATCAACTATTGAAAATGAGACTATGGAAGTGAAGTACACCTTCATTTCCTCATTCATGGAGGGTGGAATTAGAAGGAACACAGGTTAGTCCCTGCCAGCTCTCTCCCCTCAAGTTCTCCTGATGGAACCACAATTTCTTACTACCTCTACCTCTTCCTTTCCCTTATTTGGTCCCTTTTTGATTCAGGCTCTGGAGCTGTTCTAGTGTGGTGTGTGTGAGTAAGGTGGTGGAATTGATTATGCAGATCACATCTTATTTCAAATCTATGAGCTATCAATTCAAACTTTATTATTACTATTTTTAATTGACACATTAATTGTACATATTTTTGGGGTACAGAGTGATATTTCCCTACATGTATACAATGTGTAATGATCAAATCAAGGTAATTAGCATATCCATCACCTCAAACAGTTGTCATTTCTTTGTTTTGGGAACATTCAAAATCCTCTTTTCTACCTACTTGAAAATATATAATAAATTATTGTCAACTGTACTTGGTTACAATACAGTGCTGTAGAACAATAGAATTTATTCCTCCTCTCTAGCTACAATTTTGTATCCATTAACCAACCTCTCCCTATCTCCCCACCATCCTGCCCAGCCACTAGTAATCTCTGTTCTTCTCTCTACTTCTATGAGGTCAAATTTTTAAGCTTCCACACATGAGTAAGAGTATGCAATACTTATCTTTGTGTTCTTGGCTTATTTCACTTAACATATTGTCCTCTGGGTTCATCCATGTTGCGATAAATCAAAGGGTAGCATTTCTTTATACTTAGAGCAGAAAGAAGTCCAAAGAGACAGACAGGTTAACAGAAGTGGCCAGTAGTACACAGGCCAGAGAGTGAAAGCAATGAAATCAGAAAAGTGAGCAGGAGCCAGAATATGCGTGGCTTTAGAGACCATAAGAAGGAATTTGGATTTCATTCTCATTGCAATGGTAAACAATAAAGAGTCTTAAACTGAGAGGGACATAATCTCATTTATGCTGCTTAAAAATGTGAACTGTAAAGGCAAGAGAAGAGAAAGAGAGACCTCTTAGGGTATTGCTCAACAAATCCAGGTGAGAAATAAGACAGTGATTAGGTCTAATGTTAAAGTGGAAGTCATGGTGAATTAGGTGTGAAATGGAGAGAAACTGAGAAGAACCGAGGATGAGTCCTCTGTTATAGACCCGAGAAACTAAGTATTAATAGTTGGCAGGGCCATTTACTGAAGTGAGGCATTTATTCTGCTTTAGGCTTTGAGGCAGTATGTGGAGTAAGGAAGGAAACATCATTTCCATTTAAGAAAGATATTTTCAGGGAGGTGAAAGTAAGGAGAGTGAAGATTCAGGGAAGTTGCTAATCACAGAATATTCACTGCTCTAGTGGGGGTAGGATTTGACTACAAAAGGGCATGAAGGAACTTTTTATGGTAATTGAAATGTTCTATAACTTGGTGCACACAGCTGTATGCGTTTGTCAAAACTCACGGAACTATAAACTTAAGATCTGTGCATTTCACTGTATGTAAATTATACCTTAAAAATAGAAAGCTATGTGTTAAAAAAACAAAAGTATTGTTGTTTGTGTATAGAGAAGGATGGTGAGAATAAAAAGCAATTCAACTAAGGCAGCTGTCCACTGAGATAAGAGTGCAAAGCAGCTTTAATTCTCTGAGTAAACTGTTTTTACTTAGCTTACTGTAGACAGAAATTTGACAATCTTTGCTGTAAAGAATCCATCACAACTATTTGGAAAGGTAAGTTGTAAAGAACTCCCTCTGTGGTAATGATAACTTATCAGTGAACTTTCCTCATGTGGTCAAATATATGAAGGCTTATGTCACCACCTGACCCTAAATTTATTCAATGGACTGTAGGGAAACAATTAGCTATAGAATTCTTGTGTTCCTGTTTGTTCAGGCTTTCTGACCAATGGACATGTTTGAATAGCAAATATCATTTGGGGAACTATCGGACGTGTCTACCTAAAAATAGAGACATTCCAGGATAGTGAAGTGTGATGGTTAATTTTATGTGTCAACTGATGTCTCCTTCCCCTCACTGGAAACATTTTCTTACTTTCCAGGTTAATGACTAATTACTGTCTCACTAGAGAGGAGGGTAAGCAGATTGCTAAAAGCCCATAAAAACTTAAAGTTTCATAATTCAGAGGTTCCTCTCCTGTGATGCAAACCTTCTGTGTGCCGTGGTAAACATCTTGCCCTCACCATGTTGCCCTGTGGGGACTGGGGTGGGGAAATATGATATCAAGTTATTACTCTGACTACTACTTTTGCTGTGAGTAACACACCATCTGTGTCTCTGGCCTAGAGTTGTGTGTTCGTCTATCAATATATGTATATATGAAAAAAACAAGCTAACTTTTTTGCTTACAAATGGAGTTGTGTCAGATTCTGTACATTTTCAAAAGTAACATGGAGATTCTATAGTAAACATGTTATCATTTCCCATGATGTATATCAGATCCTTAGATCAAGACTTTAGTTCTAAAGCCAGAGTGTCCATAGAGTACAGCAAAATTTGGGGGATATTTCTAGTCAATATACATAAGACCTATTAAAATTTAGAGCTACTTACTTTTTGCAGGAGAAATATACAACTCTGAAAAAGTCTTTACAATGTCCTCAAACTCCAAATATACCTGTTAGTAACCTGTGTTACTGTTTAAGCCTAGTTATTTATCATCAGTTGTCATTGTGACTTTGCTCTCAAAGATCAGGATACAATGATTAAGCAATATCTAATTTTTCCCCCATAGGAGAAATATTTTGCATTTAATGTTACACTTAAACTGAGAAAACTGATTTGTACTCTGGTCTCTTAAAACCTTCCCTTGATTTCAAACATGTACATTCTCAATCTTGACTATAACAGAGGCTCAGTTCTTACTTTTTCTGAAAGCAGTGTATACAGGCCGGGCGCGGTGGCTCACGCCTGTAATCCTAGCACTCTGGGAGGCCGAGGCGGGTGGATCACTCAAGGTCAGGAATTTGAGACCAGCCTGAGCAAGAGTGAGACCCTGTCTCTACTAAAAATAGAAAGAAATTATCTGGCCAACTAAAATATATACAGAAAAAATTAGCCGGGCATGGTGGTGCATGCCTGTAGTCCCAGCTACCCGGGAGTCTAAGGCAGTAGGATCGCTTAAGCCCAGGTGTTTGAGGTTGCTGTGAGCTAGGCTGATGCCAGGGCACTCACTCTAGCCCGGGCAACAAAGTGAGACTGTCTCAAAAAAAAAAAAAAAAAGAAAGAAAGCAGTGTATACAGACAACTTAACAATGGGCTACTACTCAGATGTACCACCACTATCTTCTTTGAAGTAGAGCAAAAAAATATGAGTATTTCTTTACAGTAATTTGTAGGAAGATCAGAAGATTTAAAGCTTGCTATCCCGCAATACTCCTATTGATACTACATCTTCCGAAGATAGCGAGGTCTCTTTTCACAGTTCCTTTCTTCCTGCCTGGAACTCCTGACTTCAATGCTCATCCTTCTTCTGAGGGGAACTCCTTTAGTGAGATATACCACCCCTCCTGTCCTGCACAAAAGGCATTAACTTAGTCCCCCAGTCTCATTCTTAGCCAGAAAAGCATATAATTCTGGTACATGGTACCATATTGTCAATCTCTGGAATTCAACTCCTCTAGTCTAGGATTCCATGGGCTAAATAAAAGTGTCATGAATCTGCCCGCAGCAAAAACATCCCTGTAAATTTAGAGAAGGAGATAGATCATAAAAGTATACTTAAAAAATTCTTTGAATGTAAATATACATTGAAATTTAGATAAAATTGATTTTAGTCCTGAAAATAATGTGATAACATTTATGCTTATATTATTAATAGTGGCTATCATTGAAAATATTTAATGCATTACTTAAGCTACTACTTTATGTGATAGACAACTCTAACAAGGTAATTGTTTTATTGCATACCTGAGAGACAGAATCAGATAATGTCTCTGCTACACCCTAGTGGGTTATTTTTTCTTAGATACTGAACACAGGCTAAGCAATATATAGGACTTTGAATTAGATTTTGATTGATGACCTCCATGCTAATTTTCTTCTGTTTGTTTGCTAGCTGGAAACTAATAAGTGAAGTTTCAGAACTATTATGTATTTTTGAGAATATTTAAAAAATAAAAAGATATCTTTTACAGAAAGAATTGCTCCATACCTCTTTTCTTAATGTCAGTTCTCTACATATCTAGGATTATCATATATCTCCTAGAAAACTCTCATCTTTTCTGAAAGACTAAAGTGTGAGCACAATTTATTTCTAAGAACAAAACCTTTCCTTTCAGAAAAGCAAAATAATCTTAAATTGCCTTAAATTCTAAGTGATATTATCTGGGCTAAAACACAAAGATAGAGAATGTCATTGTGTCCTTTGTAACATTCACCAACCCACACTCTGAGATTAATTAAATGAAAGATTCATAATAAGTAATGAGATAGTAAAATAAAAATATCTTTTTTATTTGTCTTAGTTCTTATATCTACATATACACCTCAAATGTCTAGAAACAGTCGACCCATCTTCAGTAATAAATGTCAATGAGATATTCAATTACTTTTAAGCCACCAAGATTACCTAATGAAATACAGGGATTATTTTTCTCTTTTTTTTTACAACCCACTAGAGTGTCTACAACTGGGTAATTTGTTCTAAATTTACCAAAGTCGAATATTTTATCAGTACTGCAGAGAACCTAATTACTATGTTTATTAATACGCCTGTAGAAAAATTAATTCAGAGTCTTTCAACTCCCAAAAGGAGGCAGGACATAACATTCCCTGTCTGTGGGACTGTGGATTCCTTTCTGCTCAATGGCAGGATAGTGGGAAGTCCTACCCCCTTCCAGTTACTGGCCTTGGTGTGACAACCATGGTGTGGAGATGGGACACCAGAGACATACAAAAAAAAGTTGAGTGGGCTGAATATACTGACTTGACAGCTCTTAAAAGCTGCTTCTCTGTCTGGTTGAATGCATGACATCTTTTGAAGTGTCCTTATTAGAACTCTAGGAACCAACCTTTATGCTTCAACTTCCTCCTGACCCATTGCTTCTGATGATTCCCACAATTCATAGCAGAATAGAACAGATTCACAGTATTTCTTCCCTATACTCTTTGTTTTTAATGAAGCATATAGTAGTGCTGAGGTTTTTCTCTATTCACACACATTTTGCCCAGATACCATCCTTTTGTAATAGGGACAACACTTGGGAAGATGTATGTGTAAAAGATTTTCTGAAATTCTCTTGCCCTCTAAACGGTTGGGAGGGGCATGGGCAATATACTTAACCAGAACTGTTGTACTCCCATAATAAGCTATAATAAATAAAAAAATAATAATAAAAATAAACCTCAATTCATCTTGTAACGTGCGGTCTGCAAACTCAGCAGACCAGACGTGATGATGTGAAGTAAATGCCCTGGCGGTGGCTGCCAGTGAGGGTGCAGATTCAGGATGAGAAGATGCCGTTCTTGTTCTTTATTATTATTGAAAGTTAATTTTGCCTTTCTATTAGTTTCCCAACCAAAACCAAACCAAATCAAGGATCTGGATGCCCAATACAGCCCACTGAACTATCAGCCTGTGGTCTCTACTGGACAAAGGGACAAAGGCATGCAAAAGATGACACTGGCTGTAACATTATTGAATCCAGAGTCATCTATTTTGGAATATATACTGAGAGTTATTTACAAAGAATTCACATATTGGGGGGACATAATTAGAATCATATTCCTTTATTTCTCTAAATGTAATGTGACTGTTTATTTCCCCATTAGTCCAAACTCTTCAGGAGCTCATCATTACTCTTTTAGGTTTTTCTTTTTTCCCTTTTCTCTCTCCTGCAAATTGATCTTGAAATCCACAGTATTAAGAAGTTTTTGTTTTGTTTTTACAAAAAGTTTACCTGATTTCCATTGCAAAGTAGGAAAAACATGGACATTTTTCCTCTGCGACTGCCATCACTACTAATGATCCTCACTGCCATGAGATGTCTGCCAGGAGTGGGATCCAGGCGCTCCACCCTGAGCTGACCTCTCTGAAGCCTTCTTAAGCTCTCACACTTGTGAAAAGCCTCACAACCCGTGCTGTTTTGTCTCCTTGCTCAGTTCCCATCCTATTTGGGAGGAATCTTGGCTGGGTGAATCTGCTCTGCCCACCTGCTCCAGAGTAAACTCAACCAACCTTATCTTACCAAATGGAGAGGGAACACACTGAGATCCTGCTGCCCTTCTCCCTGCCCTCTTTCTTCAACTTTTCATCCTCTTATTTAAGATGTGAAGCAGAGCAATTAGTCTATTGCTTAAGGAGACATTAAATCAGAAAATGAAATGTCAGTCTTCCCCTTATTTCAGCTTTTTCTGTTTGTTAGAGTGATAATCTTAAAGGGCCCTTCAATTGGCTAGGAGTGGGGAGAAACATGCCTCCACCCTTCCTTCTTCAGGGAGCAAAAGGGAAAGCCATGGCATTCTCCAGCAGAATGACAGACAGTTTTAGATTTTGTAGATCCCTTCCCCATGTCCAGTTAGGATTGTTAGCGTATATAGTCTGGTGTAGGGGTAAACAACTTGAGTGATGTTTGCAGGGACACATCTGTTTTTTTCAATTATTAATCAGTCCTGAAAGGGTTTGATGTTGTTCTATACTTGACATCTTTTTTTTTTTTTTAATTAATAACCCAAGCTTTAGACTACAATTCTAATTTCTATAACACCAGGAAAAGTCCTGCTCAAATTTGGACATATGTTTGAAGTTGGAAAAATACCAAAGAGAAAAGGCTCTGAGGTTCAGGGGAGACTCTGAAAATAATCTAAGGGCTGAGGGCTCATGAAGTTCACCCATGCCAGCAAAACATAAAAAAAAAAAATGGTGGCACACCAAGGTAGGACACGAGAGAAAAACACTTTTTTCCTATATATATGGTTCTTGAAAGAAAGAAGGAGGAGGAGGAGGAGAGGGAAAAGTGGAAGAGGAAGAGGAAGAAGAAGAGGAAAAGGAAGAAGAAGGAGAGAAAAAATGTTCTCCTTACTTGCAGAACAAGACACAGGAGTGTAGTCAGCCAGCTGTCTTGCCATTAAGTAGTAGAGGAAGAGGTCAGCTACCCAGAGAAGAAAGGAACCATTGCCTCTGGGGTGCTGTAGACAACATGACTGCCCTGCTCCTTCAGATGGCCCAAGGGGTAGGGCTGATAACTACCTAGATTTCCTTAGGCATCAGCAGATTTCTTTGATGAAGGCATATTGAGGAGAGAGATGGACCTTAGCATGTGCCCCTCCCTCATGCCCTCCCTCTTCCCCTATGCCATTGTCCTCGGGGCACAGGTTCAAGGGAGATGACAGCAGTGATCCGCCTTTGGCAACTTAACCAGACCTCAAATGTGACATGCCTCCCTATTCTTCCTTCTGGGCCTGGTACGACCTTGTGTAAGCAACCTAGAAGGCAGGGAAGTGGTGGCAGCAGCGACAATGTGGTGCTAAGGGATCAGTCTGGGGAAGCTAAGAGAGATTTGAACTGGAGAGCGAGTGAAAGCATGATATTGAAATCTACTTGGACAATATTTACACTTTATTTGGAAGGAACGTTTACCTGTTACTGTTTTAAGATGGAGCTATAGCATGTGAAAGCTCAAATAATATGTTTCTGCATTGCTTGGGCTTAGCTGGGTTAAATATAATAGAGTTCCAGTTGTGCAAATACAGTACCTGATTTGCGACTGTTGTTCATACCTGATGCAGAGGGAATTTTGGTGAGAAAATCTCTCTTCCATTATCACTAGCATATTCACAGAGAGATTCCCTCCACCTCTGGCCCTGGCACAATACCCCTGCATGGAGGAATCCTGAATTAATTAGGGGATAGTTTTCATTCACCACTAGATCCAGAGCAATAAGAAAATAGGAAAGCTTGTTCGCCTTTCTCCCTCTCCTCCTCCTCATCCTCTTCCTTCTCCTCCTCCTTCTTCTTCTTTGCATTGTGATTTGTTGCACATTTATTTTGGTTAAGTACTAAGATCCAGTTCCATTTTCCAAGTTCTTGTTCTTTTTACTAGAGCTGATTTCTACCTTGAAGCAACATTACAGGAATGGTGGAGCAATTCAGTCAAGAGCGAACTGACAGCTGAAGGCCTGTTTGTAGTAGGACATGTACAGGGAGACAGCGCAGGTTTGGGGTGAAGAGGACTCAGGGAAAGGTTGAAGTGAAACTGGCTGACTTAAAGGCCACTGAGCCATGCCTAAGTGACCTGTGAGGCTCAGGAATAGGTAAAATCACTCACATCAAAGTAAACAAAGAGGCTCACAGCTGAGGCAGTCAGATATTTCTAGTAGAGCAGCAATGATCTGAGCAGAGTGGGAAATACAACCAATCTGCAGCACAGGGACTGCAGCACAGGGAACAGGACCGGGTGCCAAGGCTGTAAGGAGGGCTATCTCTGAAGGCTTGCCCATGTTGCTAACAGCTGTGAACTTGCAGATAAAAGATCAGAAATGCAAGGGCATGGGGAAAAGGAGATTTACTGATTTCCTATAACAACCTCTGAATTAATGGCACTTTATATTGTAAAGAACAATATTTTATTTGTAAATTAAAATTTCCTTTCAGGGCAGTCTTACAAAGGAAATCACTAACGTGTTGAAAGCCATTTTATTTTAGTTGAGAATCAATGTAAGTCTTGAATATGCAAAATAGGGCCTTGGAGCTTAGTTTGGGAATAGCAATCAGAATGAACTGAACACTCTGCATAGTGGAGTGAGAGGAATTTGAGTTCCTGGAGGCAACACAAGGGCGAAGAGGGCAGGAGGGACAAGGAGAGACTAGCCTATGAGGTGTCAGTGCCTTGGCAGAAGAGATGCAGAACGCAGGGGCAGCAGGTCACAGATGGAAAAATGCCCCACATGGCTCAGCAACGTTAGCAGAACCTGGAGCTAGACTGGTATACCAAGAGCTGTGGACTTTCCACATGTTGTCAAACAATCTTGGAGTTTGACCTTCGTCTTACAGGTAAGAGGCTTCCAAATAAGTAAACTTATGAAAATAATTAAATGACAAGAATGTCTTTCCCAGATTTCAGATATTTTCAGGAGTGCTGGTTGATCAAAAGGAAATACCTGATTATCTCAGAATAAGGTAGAAAATAAATTACAGGAAAGCTTTAACAAGAATGAACTGATAAATGTATTTACCTACATGCTCTTTTAAACCCTGAATCCTCTAAGGGATTGCATTTTATTCAGTTTCACTATTTCAGTGACTGGCACAGTACACATAATAGATGTGCAATAAGTGATTGGTAAATGAAGAAATGACTACAAAGAGACAGAAAAGGGAACAAGGTGTATACCAGGTTGTCACTGGTTAGGAGTAGCCTAGTAACACAGCAAATATGCTCAGCTCAGCATCATTGCTATCGCACTTCCCTCTGTCTTGAACGCCACCTGGTTCCCTCACCTGCTACAAGTTTTTCTTCAATTATCACTTTATTTAAAAGTGCAACTCTCTCCTAAACTCAAGTTGGCACTTCCTATTCCATTTGCTGCTTCACTTTGCTACATGGCCTGTGTTCCAGCTGGTCCATTATATATTTTATGCAGATTTATTTTCTATCATCACGCTTTTGGTGTGTAAGCTCCAGGATGGCAGGAACGTCTGTCTGTTTTGCTCACTGCTCCATCCCCAGCAAGTAAAGAGTACATGGTTCATAGTAGGGACTTTTGTAGAAATGCATATATGAATGAATGATGGAGGCTTATATATGAGTCATGAAATTTGTCATTTGAAGAACAGAAATGATTTTTTCCAGCTGGACTGAAAGAAGCACACTGAAGAATTTAAGAAAGGAAAAAAAAGGAAAAAAAAAGGAAATCCATTACCAGATATGAATTAAAGCCTGTCTGCTTTTATGTATTCAAAACCCCAACCAACACAGAACAGTAGTCAGAAGCTGGATCTAATTTCAAGGAAGGAAATTAGAAGCTTATTTTCTGTCTTTGCGTTACTTTTGAGTCCGTGTTCTGATGCAAGCCAAATGCTGTCCGTCAGCCTGTTACAGCATGTGCTCTCATGTGCTGCCACACTTTTCATTGCTGTCCCCCTGAGTTAAACTGCTCTGTTCTGCTGCCTTGTGGTCTCAGGCTTGAGATAAAAATGCTCGGTTGCTGCTGCCATGCTGCTTGTCTCCTGTGTTTAAATGTGTCCGTATCATGGTGTTTGCATCTGACTACATCTTGGCAGCTTCCAAATAAGACTTTAGAGAAACCAAGCCACCGCTGGGATGATGACTAATTCTGCAGAACAGTGACCGTCAAACAAAGGTATAGCTCTTATGATTCTCAGTTTTCCTTCTGAGAAACACCACCACACCACAGAGAGAGGATGGATTACTAGCAAATACCATCATGGGCACAGCTGTAACTGGTCAACAGATGCATCCCTATTACTGTGTACATTCCACAAGCATATGGAATTGGATGAAACTAAACTAAAAAATAAAGAGACCGAGCCCTTCTTCAAATGAGAGGTGTGTAGAAGCCAAAAAGCCTCCCCGTTCTTTGTTTTCTACCTTTCCAAAGTGCAGCAGATGTTGTGGATTCTACAAAATTAGAAAAAATGCAAATGTCCACTAAACCCTGAGTGATCTTTAATGCAAAACTGCAGGATTGTTGAAATTCAGATTTTCCAGTAAGTTGTGTTTATTAATATTGTCCACATATGCTTTTTTTTTTTTTTTGGTCTTTAGTGTGTTCTTTGATGTAACTCCAAGTGGTTCTACAAAGGATGTGGAGCAATATGTGTGATACTCTTCTTCATTGTAAAGGAAAGGGCAGCACAAGGCAAATGTCATTTGCCATGAGCTTGTAAGCCTTGTCCCAGAAAGAGTTTAGGACAGCATGAATTATCAAAGAATGTGCTCTTTTTTGGATTATCAATATCTACCATCTATCTAAAATATCCTCCAACTAGTATGGCTACCTTTTAAATTTCTTTGTAATACTTCGAAATTCAATTGCATTCAAGACAGTTTCTCAACCTTTCTATCATATTTTTCCCCATATGTCTACATAAAGTTTATAAAGTTAGAGGATAAAAATGAAAAGTTGTCATAAGGGACCACTTTTTCAGTATTTTTTGTGAGTGCATTTATTTATAATACAGAAACCATCTTATCTTGAAACATAAACATTTAGGACATGTATCTTGGCTGGGATGTTTGAATAATATTCTAGACTTGACAATATTCAATAAATATTATCATTCTTAGAAAATAAAAGCAGCCAAACTTTGGATTCACAGCTTTAGTGTTTAAATTTAGAAGACAATGTTGAAGTCCGGAAATCATTTAGTATCTGTTTCCCTATCAATGAGAACAAATGTAAACTGAATATTGCAATCCTGTTACAGGAATTTGGTTTCCTTTACTGACTATTGAAGGAACACATTATGACAAGCAACCTTAATTTAAAAAGTCAAACTTGAAGACAGCGGTAATGCCAGTTTCACATTGCATTTGAAGGCCAAATGTCAAACCTCGTAAATGAATTTGTGCTTAGAAATAAATATTCCCCATGTTTCTTTTTCTAAAATATCTACCCTCATCATTTAAGGACAGGAGTCTGATCTCATATTGCAGTCCTGCCTTTCCAGTGCCCTCTACTGGACACTATAGATGACGAATATGTGTGTCCCTACTCCTCTACCTTAGCCTCTATTTTATTTCTAAATCATAGAATGAAAGGGCAGGGCTGAAAGGGATTTGAGAATTCCATCCCTACTTGCTACTGGGGTCATAATCAAACCACCTGAGAGAGATGAAAATCTCTTTTGTTTTTCAAGACTGCTAGAAAAGCAAAGTGGTTCAAAACTATTTTGCTTGGTATTTTTGCCCACCTGGCCTCATACCTGGGCTGCCTGAGTGAGTGTTTAGGATGACTTAAATTACTGCACCTGCCACAAGAGCCTTCGGGGTGCTGTAATCTATAACACCACCTTTTATCCTTTAAACACAAAAGATGTAGCTTTCATTCCTGGCTGATGGAATTTATCAGTGCAACATAAAAATTGCGACTGTGTTTATCTCTATCATTTCTTTGCTAGCCATAGATAGTGATGGGTGCATATGCATAATGCAGATGACATATAGTTTCTATCTGGTTTTTAATTTTTATAGTAAACATCTAGAAAAGAATACATTCACCAGTACATAGCCCATGTGGCCTTCTAATAAAATTAATTTTGCTACCTTTTAGGATAAAGGATAAAATATCCTTTATTATTAGACAAGAATTTAGTATTGTTTATTATAAAATAATCATCAATATTTAGCATTTGTGCATAATTCAGGCTTTATTATATTTTTATATATATTTTTATTATATTTTGTGTGCAATTGACCTGCAAAATATTATTAGCAGGATTTAAAACAAAACAAATCAAATACTCTAGCTAAAGGGATTCAGCTGGCTCTTCCTGCTCTTCTTTCTCTCCTTTGGTTATTGGTGGAATTCTTCAATTGAAAGCATTACAAGGGATGACATTTAGTACTTTTAAATGCTGCTTTCGATTGAGTTTGACTCCCTGAACATTAAATGCATATGAATATTTACAATGTATTAGAGCATGCCAAACCTATTCTGTCCCTTCTGTTTCTGAAATTTGCTGAAACTGCTCAGTGGTCTCTCACCTATGGTCAAATAATGAAACCTGCATTACCCCCGGCAACCTTCCCATGAGTTGATAACTGCAGTACTCTGATAGAATAAACTTCCTTATGAGTAGAACATGTTTCAGTTTTCTGAAGTTTCTCTAATATTTCTTACAGTTTCAGCTAATTAACTGCTGCATTAATGAATAAAAAAGTGCCTCAACAGTCATGATAACATGTCAACCTAC
This sequence comes from Varecia variegata, assembly GCA_028533085.1. NCBI lineage: Eukaryota > Metazoa > Chordata > Mammalia > Primates > Lemuridae > Varecia > Varecia variegata. The sequence continues at coordinate 55,207,683 of CM052441.1, forward strand.
AATAGTTAGAAATAGTTTTAAAGGGGCCAACAAAGATTATTCCGTATTTCTGTAGCCATATGTGTATTACAAATATGTAGAATGCATGTGCATATTATAAATAATATTGTTTTGCATCATTATAGGAGCCATTTTTGACAAATATTCTATTGCAAAATGAAAACAAACCAGAGGAAAACTACAAGGACCTTTATTTTAACTTAAAAAAAAAATCAAACCTTGTTCAAAGCTAGCAGAAGACTGACACACTGATCATATCTTTCAGAACCTCTTGAAGTATAAATTTAGTCAGAGTGCCAAACATAGAAAGTTGATCTCAATCAAATCTTCAAACGGACAAAACATTCCCCTGGACTCAACAGGGATTGACTCAGCTGCCAGGTGATATGTGGGTGGAAAGAAGTTGAGAGCCTGATTTTGAGGGCGTTCAGTTTCTATGCTTCAAGGAAGCAAGGTCTCAACATCAGATCCTGAATTAGAGCTCTGAAAATATATTAGGAGGAAAAAAAGAAGGAACCTGTTCAATTTCCAAAATCATCCTATCTTGCAATATTTTCAACAATCTTGTCAATGTTCATAAATTTCGTGATAATATATTGGAGAGCAAGGATCATAGGATGGCATCTTTTTCACACAATTACTGAGCCCAGCATTGTAATTTTTAATATTTTTGTTGCATAAGGCTACTAACCACTGTTTGCTAACTTCATGCAGAACAAAAAAATGCTGATGAAAGTTTTGTAATATAATGGAAAAGGTGTTGGATTGGAAATCAAAAGAGCTGAGTTATGTTTTGGGTTTTTTTTTTTTTCTATTGCTGTCATTACATGTTTCAGTGGCCTTGGAGCAAGGTGTCTTATTTTATTTTGTAAACATACTTTTTGAAAAACACTGAATTCTACATCTGTAAAAAGGATTGTTGAACGAAGATGATTAGGTTTTTTGCAGCTATAAATTTTCATAAATCAGAATTGTATATACAAATGCTTTATCAATATCTATACCTAGAAATCTCACCTCAATGAAAACATGCTAACATATCCAAACACAAACTTTTGGCTTTCCTCCACACATTTGCTTTTCAGTCTCTCAATCTCAGAAGATACCAATTATTCAGGCCCCAAATCCTAAAGTCTGTCTTTCTTCCCTCTATTCTTTATACCCCACACCCAATACCCCACACCCAGAAAATATTGTCCACTCTGCTTTCAAAATAATATCAATACTGACCCTCTACCTCCAGTATAACATCTGTAGTATTTCCACAGCATACTGGTGTAGGTTGATTTGCATCCCACGACCCTGTTAAAGATATGTTGAAGCCATACCCCCATGTGTCTCAGAATGTGACCATATTTGGAAATTGAGTCTTTGCAGATGTAGATGGATTAAGATGAGTTCATTCCATGGGCCCTAATCTCATATGACTGGTGTTCTTCTAAAAAGAGGAAATTTGGATGCAGGGACAGACAAGCACACAGAGAAAACACCATGGGAAGATGAAAGCGGAGATCAGGGTGATACATCTATACCAATGATTGTCAGCAAACCACCAGAAGCTAGGAGAAAGGCATAGAACAGATTCTCCCTCATAGCCCTCAGAAGGAAACAACCCTGCCAACACCTTGATCTCAGATGCGTAGCCTCTAGGAGTTTGCAACAAGTTTCTATTGTTTAAGCCTGCAATCCCATCCCCAACCCCAGGCCATAAGTCTGTGGCTTAGGAACCCGGGACGCACAGCAGGAGGTGAGCAGGCCAACAAGCAAAGCTCTCCATCTGTATTTACAGTCGCTCCCTCTCACCTGCATCACCCCATTAAGCTCCGCCTCCTCCCAGATCAGTGGCAGCATTAGATTCTCATAGAAGCGCCAACCCTGCTGTAAACTGCACATGTGAGGACCCAGGTTGCACACTATGAGAATCTAATGCCTGATGACCTGAAGTGGTGCTGGGGAGCGGCTGCAAATACAGACTATCATTAGCAGAGAGGTTTGACTGCACAATAAATGTAATGCACTTGAATCATCCCAAAACACCCCTCACCCAAGACCCATGGAAAAAAGCGTCTTCCATGAAACTGGTCCTTGGTGCCAAAAAGGTTGGGGACCGCTGATTTAAACCACTTAGTCTGTAGTACTTTGTTACCTACCAGTAGCCCTAGCAAGTTAGCACATACACTAAGTGCTCTTTGTGCTTCCAGCTCTCCTCTGTGATCTATTCCTCTCAGAGCAGCTAGAAACAAATATTTTCTAAATTATCAGTAAAATCATATGGCTCCTATTTAAAAATCTTCCCATAGTTCCCTATATGTTCCCGATCTACAATAACATTGTCTTCACCATTTCTTCTCTGACCTCATCTGCTACTACAGTCCTCCAAAACTAGTGTGCTCCAGCGGTCTCATTGTTTTACGTCCAACACATCAAGCACTTCCTATTTCAGGGCATTTACAATTGTTATTTCCATTTTCTAGTGTGTGTTTTTTCAATATGACCACTTAACTACTGTTTTTACTTTCAGTTTCAGCTCAACTGTCATCTTTGCCATGTTGCCTGCTCCACCTTTTATGCAAAATAGCTCTCTACCTCTCTATTCCCATAAACTACTCCTTTATAGCACCTATCATTGTATAACATAGAATATATTTATTTGATTATTTATACTGCTTATGAGTTTATGAGTTTTAGGAGAGAATGTTTTTTTTGTTGTTGTTGTTGTTTTATAAATGCTGGTACCCTCAGTGCCTATGACAGTCCTTGGCACATCATAAGTACCTAATTAGTACTTTTGGATTAATAGAATAATAAATTTTGAATCAGCAAAAATGATTTTTGAGATTTTTTTAATTAAAAATGAAGGCAATAGGACCAAATACATAAGAGTCGATTATATATGAGTCAGAATGAACTTGCAATATTTCACTCCATTCAGCACAATTATGTTAATGCCTGTTGTGAGCCAAGTACGATTTTAGGCACTGGAGTTCCAAATATGGAGAAGGCACAGCCCTATATATTTGGCAGAGATGAAGGGCCAACTGCAATACACAAAGATAAATCCTACAACTGAGGTGAGAACAAAGTCTTATGACATCACAAAGGAAGGAGCAATTACTTCTGTCTAAAGCAGTGGTTAAGGGAGGTTACACAAAGGGGACACTTAAGTCAGGCAGTCTTAGAAGTTTGGTAGGAGTGTTACTGAGGCGGTTACATAGAGGGAAGTGACTACTTTACACTGTTGGTATACCATGTGTAAACACATGATAGAATCATGCATCCAGAAGAGGTGCCATTTGTTAGGAGGTTTTCCTAAAGCTGTGTATCCCTAGTTCACCACTTCACTGCTCAGCAGCCAACCAGCTGCAGAATGCTACAGAAATACTGGAATCTCTGGTCTCAAAGAAGCAAATCATAGGAGCCTTCTACATTTAAGAAAATCTCAGGCTCCCTTTATTTAATTGTTCCACAGGTCAATGAGGCAGGAAGCCAACAAAGTGGGAACTGGACTCTAACTCTGTCTTCAATTTAGCAGCAGAGTTGTATATCCAGCTGGATGCTGCTGCTAGATGAATCTAAATCCCAGCTCCCGCTCCTAGCAGGAGACAGCCAGGAATGGAGGCGTTTGGACTCAACACGAGAGATTTGATATATATGCATGTTTCCGTGTTTTTTCTTCCTATTTCTGTAACCCCAAATATTTCACAACATTAATATTTTATTGCTCCTTTTCTTATGTTGCAAGTACATGAGGCAGAAATGCAAAGAGAGCTGGTGTTTTCTGATGGGCTGATTACCCATTGTGAGGTTCAGGATTTTTAAATATCAATTCCTTGCTGATATTTAATGTAATGTTAACCATTGCAACTGTCTAGCCTGGTAAAATTGGGATGAATATATAAGGAAACTAGGGAATTGTGTTGCTTCTGGGTTCTAATCCTAGCTCTGTAATTATTATGTCATAAAACAAGACATTTAACCTTTCTCTTAGTAACCACATCTATCCTACAAAGAGCTTGGACTGCAAGAGCTGCTAAGGTTCATTATTCTCTGATCCTAAAAGTTAAAAAAAAAAAAAAAAAGTAGGAAGTAAATGAAATTGAAAATAGCTTCCAATCACCATGAGTAGTTACTTGAAAGACACTGAGGTTTCTTTTTGTTTGTTTTGTTCATTTATTTTAAATATTGACTTTTCAGTTGTGTGAATCCTTATGCCTTCTTGATCTACGTGTCGATAATTTAGCAACAATCCAGTCATGGTTAGACTGCTGAATTTAAATAATGTATTATTTTGCATATAGCGTTAATGGCACGTGTGTGTGTGTGTGTGTGTGTGTGTGTGTGTGTGTGTTGTATTTATCCCCCTAAACTTTTCAGGCAGGGCCTATTTAAATGACTAGGGATTATTTTACAGTCAATCAGAGTAGGCTTTTCTCTTTCGCCATAACTATGTGATATGAGCATGATTTAAATGGGTTGCCGGTCATCATTTCATATCATTGCTACATTTGGTTCCTTTCATAGATCATAGAAAGTATTAACAACAAATCCCATGTGCATGAAACACTATTTTTTTTCTGTACCTGAAATATTGATTAAACACCCTCACTTTTATTTTCTTGATGGACTCTGTGCCTCTGGATCCCATTTTGATCCCTGGAAATCTACATCACAAGAGAGCAAATGTTAGTTCCCTCAGATCTCCAATTCTCTACTTCTCTGATGGTGCATTTAGCTACATTCAAGGTTTAGAGTACTTTAGGAAGTACTTCTTTGGGAATTACATGCAACAGATCTTCCTAGTAAAAGAGAAGTATTTAAAAAGAGAGCTATTAAACAAATCAGAAAAAAACAAAATTTGGGGTAAAAGAATATGTGTAGAAAAAAAGATAAGCATGGTTAATTAAAAAGAAAAAGTCAGATTATATTGTGCATGTACTTTTAAAAACATTTTCACTTTATTTTTATTAATTTATTCTTTATTATTTTCTATCATACTGTGGTATGTGGCTAAAATATCCTAAAATATAAATTGCATACTGTGGCTGTGATATGCAATTTATATTTTAGGATACAAGAATTAATTTATTTTTTGTTTTGTTTTGTTTTTAATTTTTTTTTATTTCAGCATATTAGGGGGATACAAATGTGAAATAATTTCTTTAAATTGAAAAAATTACAGTAAAATTTTTTAAATGATACTTTCCAAAATTTGATGTAATTACTAAGCTCATCGTGATTTCAAAGAACAATCCTTGTTCAGGATATGAAGAAACTAAACTTTGAATAAACTCACTTGATGATATTTGTGTGTATGTTATATTCAACCTCACATGACCTGATAATCTCATTGCTGCTAAATTAAAGCAAGGTTACGTGATTTTAGGCCTCTTATCATATGTTTTATTTCTTTTTTTAAAAAAAATTATACAATTGCATCCCATTCCTATAATATTAATTTCCTTGGTTTCTATTCATTTTTCAAAAGTATTTTCAAAAGAATATGGTTCTGACAAATATTTAAAGGGAACATATCATCACACAGAGCCAGGTATTATAGCTATATGTGAAGGGATTAAGCAGCTTAAAATACGTTGTCACAGATCCTGGATTCTCCCCTCCTTTTTGACAGCCAAGGTCATGTTTTCCTGGCTACAACTATGGGGATTGTTTTCAAGCATTTTTGCAGATCCAGTCTTGCATGCCTTAATTAATGTATCCTCTTGGGGTAGGTGTGGGGGATCACCTTTGTAATGATGTATATGTTACAACGCGCAAATAAAATTTTTATAAGTCATGAAAAACAGAGCTGCATTCATTTGCAGCTGCTGATGACAAAAATACCTCTGAGAACAGCTTATTTTTATTTCTGCTTAGTTGAAAATAAGCAGAAACAAATCTAGGCACAATTAGGATGACAGGACATGTTCTGCTCTTCATCTCAAGTTCCTCTTCTGCTGTCACGTCCCCTCGATGGCTCTGCTCTGCCATCTCCTGCTTCTGGGATCCCTACCCCTCTGTTTCCCATTCCTGTTTCACAAGGCTCTGACACTCACTGGGACAATTTTGAATTGATTGACTTATTGCCCCTTATTGGGTTTCAAGTATTCTTCTAAGCCAGCTTTAGTGTCTTCACCCTTTTATTCCTAATTGTGAAATAAATGCTATAAATTCATGAGCAGGTGGCTCACCGAGTTGTTCAAATACCTGAAATCACAAAATGCAGTCAGTTCTGTTATAACGCTTGCTTTGAGAACATGAATGTGTTTCAATATGATTGATATATTAGGGAACAGTTTAAGCATAATGTGCAAATTTCACATATGCTTCTGTGGGAATTCCTCTGCTAGAAACACTAGGTGAACTCAGAAAACTGCACCCAGTTGAACCCAGCTGCATAGGAATATATAAAATTCAGACATGGATACACCTCAAACATCTACCGGCTATCTCAGTTCAGCATGTACTTTATGAGTCACCCCTGTCCACATCTGGTGTTACAAACTTCATCTGATTTCCGTCAACACAACTTCTACCATCTCACAGTAACTTACAAGCTGCTACTCTTCCACTGCTTATATCTGAAGCATGAAAACTAAAAGTCTTTTTTAAAGTGCCATTTTATTGCAGATTTATGTATTTATAAACCATTTAATATGTGTAAAATTGTACTATTATTTTTATTAAGCTCCTATCTGTTTTTTTAATGTGTTACTGGTAACGTTTTTGAGTGTTGAGTGGGTTTTGTTGCACAATTTTGCATAACATAATTTTTAGGAATGTGTGTGTAGCATTATAGCAGAGCTGACTGTATGACACTGCCTTCATTCCCAAGTTTTCTCTAGGGAGGATATCTAACAATGCCTTCTTTGGGTCTATTTTGAGAACTTCTTATCCTTGACTCTTGTTCACGTCAACTCTCAGTCACCACTCAAACAACCAGTTTTCTTTTTTAAACCTGAGAACAGATAGGAAATGTCTTGAGCATTATTGCAGAGGGTTTGGTTTTTATTAGGAAGGCAAAACATACTCTTAAAGAATTTTAAGCTGGAGAATGGCTGAGATAATGACAGGAATCAAGCCCATTCTGGAGAGGGTTTTGTATAAAAGTTTCCATCAGTAGGCTCTGATTGTGACTCAAAAGACTGTGAGCTCCTGGAGGATAGAGATCTTTTAACACATTAACTGCCATGTGAATTGTATTTAACTTACGCTACCTTTGAGCCTGGGGCCTCGTGAAGCATATATAACTCACATGTCTCTACCTTGGCAACTGTGTGAACTATTTTTTCAAGTTGCATATAAGTCATGCACAGAAATATATATGTGTGTGTGTGTGTGTATATATATATATATATATATAAACAAATAGTGAATATATATGAATAAATAGTGTGTGTATAGGTAGATACATAGATAGATAGATCCTGGAGAATAGACGCTGTCTAATCATCTTTGAAGCCCCAGTGCTGGGCATCCTGCCTGACCTGAAATGGCTCAAACTGTTTACTGAACTGAATTCCAACAGTACAAACGAGGATTAGTACTCAGAATGGTCACCAAGAAGCACTGAAAGAGTCTCAATAATGATACTGATAATCAAGTTCTCCACTTAGACAAGGAATTATTCCCATAAATTTTAGGGAAAAAAATGTTTACTAGTGAGAGTTGAAACAAAAATGATTTTTCATTTATCCTAACTAAATCTTATGCTCTTCGAGCTCCTGTTTTATGCTTAATAATGTTTGGGCACAGTGCCTTTCTCATCAGGACATGATTGATAATCATTCATTTCATCATAAAACCAATTGATCAGAACATTCCATTTCCTCATAAGTATTCTGTTTAAGTGTTTGTTGTGCAAGTTTAATTTCTTCACACAGTTTGTATACTTTAATTTTTAAAAAGAGTTTTGGAATGTTTATAGAATACTCTAGAGATAAAAATATGGAAAATCTTGTATTCTTATGCAATGTTCTTGCATTTGTATGCAATAATAATGCAATATCATTGCCTTCTCATGCAATATTTATACACTTACAGCTAAATAAAAGGAATGAACATCAGAAGTAAAACAATAGAGATTATGAAATCATGAGTATGGCTTACTCTAAATGTGATCTCTGCTGAGTGGGTATGACTTCCTTTCAATTAAGTGCATATTACAGCTCCCCAGGTGGGTAGCCATCTGCTCCTCATGGAAGGTAATGCCACCCAAGCTCCTGGCTCTCTTTCCTGCCAATTAGTCACCTATATTCATTTTGTATGAGTGTTGCAGAGCCTTGGATAGGTGTGAAGATTTGAACCTTCTATACCTTTGCTGCAATCCAGTTTAAGCATACAATGACAAAGGAATGCAAAAAGCAAATACCGATATGGGAACTTGGGAATGTCTATAAACACTATATATTTTTATTCCTTAAGTGCTTATCTGATTTTGAAATTATATTCTTCCAGACTTAAAATAGATTAAGTCACCTAATAATAGATTTATTTTTAGATATAATGTCATCCTTCTCTACCTTACCTCTAACTGGAATTCAAATATAAGACATTGGAATTGGAATATAACACATTTGGAATATAAGTTCTTCCAAATACGATTTAAATACATGTCACTAACCACAAGTCCTGTTGTGGACATTGCCCTCTCTGTATGTTCTCACCGTTTTTCAGTTATTCTAAGGGTATTGCATTTGACCCCAAGCATTTTTTTTATTGCCTTGTAGCATTATTCTGTGGCAAAAATAAAACCAAACTGGAATTATTTAGGCCAAATGATACAGTGCGTTTCTAGGAAGCCTGAGGCAGATTGTCTGTTTTGCATGCAGAAGAAGCCGCTGGAGAGTGACAGTTCAAGAAAAACATTGTTGTGAAATAGTTGGTTGGGGAAATAGAACTTGAGGAAGCTCAGGTTAACACATTAAGCCACTACTATGTGCCCCCAAAATAGATATCCTAGAGATATGCTGACATCTTAAATATATTTACTCAGTTCAGTTGTTTTATGGAGTAAACACTACCTAAATCAAAGGTATAATTCTATTAAATAGTCATCTAACAACTTAATAATTAAGAACTGAAATTGTAAGTTGTGTTTCTACCATGAGATTTAAGCAAACTCTTCTACTAGTAATTACTTATATTTTAATTTTTCATATCAGTTATTTTGGCTTATTATTATAAGTGTAGACTATGCTGATATCACAAACAGACCCCAAATAGCAGTTATTCAAGAAAAAACAATAGAATTTTATATCTCTTGATTGTGACAATTACAGAGGTAGGTAGGCAAGAAGTCCAGGACAGATAGGCAGTTCTAATTCATGAGGTCATCCAGGCACCAGATTCATTTTTTTTCTATTATTCTAGAGGAGGTTTTCCTTATCTGCATGGTTGAAGTTGGCCACTATTATAAAATCCCTGCGTTTCTATCACCAAGGGAGAAATGAGGAGAGGTAGCACAATTTCCTTTTCAAAGGATGCAATACGCCAATTTCACAAACTGAACATTTATTTCCTCTGTTGCTTTTTTTTAAAACTCATATCATTGTTTTAAGTTATTTGTACAGTTCATACTGAAGAAAGGAATAATCATCATATGATAACACATATGGTCCCTTGGACTTCTCAGAACCAGAAGACTAAACCACAGCAAAAGTAGCAGAAAGTTTTCTAACATATACACAGTTCTTCAATTTGGTTTGATAAGTGATAAGCTTCAGAAGATTTCCTTTGTTTCATTTCTCAGTTGGCCAAATCATGGTAGAATTGCAGAATCAACATTAAATAGGGTTTTCTGGAATCATCTCCAATGTAGCGTATTTTATATTAAGCAGGTTTACAAGTAAAAGCTTTTGGATAAATAAAGAAGGAAATCTCTGTAATAATCATACTGATTCCCCCTGAGGTTCAATGGTGATTCTATTAAAAATAACAACTCTACATTGTCACTGTGTTAATATTAATAACAAGCCAATGTCACAAAAATAACAAAATGTTCTTTCTTATATGCTAACAAAAATAGACAAAAAAACTTTATAACTGTCTGAAAATGGATTCAAATAAGAAATGCTCTCAAAATTTAACTGTTACTTTCTTCTATTAAAAAATACAACTTAATTCATATGAAGCACTCAAAAATCGTTTTACAAGTCATTGTCATTAAAGAGACCTCTTTACATATCAAGTAAGTAAATACTGGCCACATGGAAGAGTCTATTGACTGTGAATATCTACCAGATATCCACAGTTGTTTTCTGACAAAAACAACCACAAGCTATTCTTTACGTATAAATTCATGTGCTTTTTATTCTGGGCCCAGAAAAAGAAAGGAAACTTTTTATCTGAGGAATGCAGCTCCCTTTAAATCATCAAGCCCAGGGAAGCATAGGAATGAGGCAGCAGTCACATTCCACTTCCCCTCTGGCTTGAGCTGAGTAATCATCCCTGCCATATGAACTCTTCACTGAGTGTCACCAAAAATAGCTATAAATTAGCCTAACAATGCCATGCACTAGACACATAACTCATACCTTATGGATCAACAATGTATAGCCAATGACCAACTCATATTATCTCTTTAAACCAATGAGAGTTTCTAAAAAACAACTTTTGTAATCACTCCTCCCCTGATTTGTCCTTTTTTTCTTTAAAAGCTTGAGCCTCTCTTTTGTTCTCAGAAGCACTTACTGAGGTAACTTAGAAGTGTCGCCCAGGCGGCCGTCCTAACCTTGGCTCAAGTAAATTCTTTAAAATTATATTTTGTGCCTCAGCTTCTTCCTTTAAGTTGACACCCATGAAACCTTGGCTGTAGCTAATTGGATATGATGACATTTTTTTTCTCACTGAGAGCTTTGATTGTGAAACACACAAAGAGAAACTAATATAAAAAAAAAAAATTATGGCAGAGAAATGGAAGCTGAGCAGTTGAAAAAAAGTAAAATGCAGTGAGGAAAAATGATAAGGAAAACTGGTACCGGAGGCATGATAAAAGTCACAAGGGCAGCAGTTATCAAACTCGACTGCACCTTAGAATCCCATTGGGGAGTTTTAAAAATCTCACTGCCCGGGATGCACCCCAGATCAGAATTAAGCCAGGATGCCTGGGAGTGGGCTGAAGCATTCGTATTTTTTAAAGCTCCCTGGGTGATTCCAATGTTGGGCCAATACTGAGAATCGCACAATGGAGCTATGTATGGGTGGACATTACTTATGGGTTGTGAAAGTAGCCAGGGCACCATAGCCTCAGGTGTGTCCCTATAAGAGTGATTACATTTTGGATATAGATGGTATGCAATTGTACTCTCTTTAGAGCCTGAAAATGCAACTCCTGTGTTGATTTCTTCTGCTTCCTGTCAGTCAGGGATCCTTATAACAATAAGGTGAAAACAAGGTCTGAGGGAACTTGAGTTTACATAAAATCTTCCCAACTGCAAGGATATAAATAATTCCTTTTCAACCAAATCTGAACACTGTATAACTACATTAAATAATTAAAGGCCAAATGGGAGAACCAAGAGTTTTCATCTTTAATCATTTGGCAGGCTCATTGCAACATTCCCAAAATAAGATGATGGTATAAAACATTTAGAAAAGACTCAGAATTGTTAAAAGGTGCTTGTGTTAGGTAGTTGGCAAGGGATTCCAGGTCTCCTAGGGATGAAAGTGGGCGCTTTGTTTTGGTGTAATTGCCCCACCTGGGAAGAAGGACAAGGGTGGGCCCCAGGTCTCCATCTTGGTCCTGCCCCACTTTGATCTTGCCCTGAACTACTGCCATATCTGCGGGAGGAGGGAACACCCTATGAATCAGCCAATCATAACTTAGCACACCAGCTGCAAAAGAATGCAGAAGACTCTCTAGCCCATGGGCCAAGCTGTATAGGTATCATAGAGTCCAGAAATTGACCCAGAACAACCTGCATGCGTAGTAATGCAACTCCCAAGTGTCCAAAGTGGTTCCATGGTGACCTCTCAACGATGAGGGAGGTCCCAATGTAGGCACTATAAAACAAGATGCAGACCATAACCAGGCCTTTCTGCGCCATTCATTTTGCTCTCCCTTTGCTGTGACAATGGATCCGGTCATCATCTATAGTGTATGTATCATACTCTGTGAACCTGTATCTTGTTCTTGCTCTATAATCCTATCTTTCTTTCCTCCACAAACCTCATTTTCATGTTTGCCTTCCTTTGGTGTGTCTGGTCATACTTCAGCCATGAACGAACTAAGAACCAACATTTCAGACTAAAACCTAACACTTGTACAAACATTAAATAAGATTCAAGCAACTAATAAAACCATACAAGGTATATTGTCCACTAGAAAAACTTAAAAATGCACATTCAAATTAAAGGAAGAATCAGATCTAATAGAGAAGTCTCATGGGTCAGAACTTAAGCAAGGACATGAGGAACTAAAAATATTTCTTAAAAATTAAAACTTTAACAAATGTACTACTATACTGAGTTTATATTGACCAATTTTATGATACCTGCTGTGGTTAAAAAATTCCCCTGCTAGTATTTGAATACCAGATGTAAATTTGTGTGCACAAACTAAATCCATTCATTCTGCTACATGCAAATGGAAGTCATACTTTGTATTTTAATTAAATATAGAATGTGTAACTAGTCTTTGTGTGCTCTACATTAATGGAAAGAGTATGACTTAAGTGCGTATTTATTTTTGTAATAAATGTAGGCCTTAGGATTGGAGTCTCATATGGACATCATAAATGGATTGTTTTCTTAAGTTTCCTTAATTTTTTTACCTATTTCTTGTTTTCCAAAGAAATTATGCTGCCACTTGCATAAACTAGTCAAAATTTCAACACACTTAAAGGTAAACATGCAAATGGCACATCAACATTGAGAAAAAAATTATATATATTACACAAAATATACTAATAGTAACTGCTGAAATTCAAAGCAGATATCTTAACACAGTACATTTCCTCAGGTTTTGATTTTTACTCCATCATAGCTTTGAACTAATTTTAATACTTGTTTTCTTTTCATTCTTAATGTTGTAAGAAAGAGATGAAGTATTCCAGATATGCTTAAAATGTTAGTGACATACAATATGTTCTCCTACTGACTTCTGTCATACTTTTTAGATCAGCTATAAACTATCACAAAATGAAAGTGCTCAAAAAACCAAAGCTGCATATAGTGAAAGTATAATCTCTAATAATATTAACCAGCATGTTTATTACTTTATTTCATTTTATTGCAAAAAATACATGCCATATAACATTCTGAAACTTTTTTCAGAGTATACTTGACATATGTAAAACATAGAATGAAAACAAAATTTCATTCTACTTTTTAAGATAAAATTTTTTTAAAGTAGCAAAAATGCCAACTCTTAGGACCATAATATTTTGCATACTCTCCAAAATGAGCAAATGATTAAAAACAACTGGGATATTGAGGAGACCCAAAGTAGAATACAAATAAATATATTTGAATTAAGAAAATTATTAACATAATCACGCTGATGGCAATAGAGGAAGACTAGAACTAAGACTCCGTAACTTAGGAAAACAATATCTTGACTGTATGTTGTAAGGCTAAAGACAAAAAGAACTGTACATACATGTGGTACTATGATTAGTGAATTTATTTCTCACAGGGTTATGGACTAGTAACTCTGAAAATTACTTTTTGTGTATAATAGCATTGAAGAAATTAAATTATTTTACATAACATATAAGCAACTAAATACATATTAGATAATAAAAGCCAAATTTCCCATTGTTGGAGAAAGAACTTAATAAAATGGGAAAGCTAGAATACACCTAAAATAAACCCTGCTGTGCTGGATTCATTATAAACTCATTATAGACACAGGAAAAAATATGTACATATATATGCTTAGGCTTAATTTACATGCACATATTTCCTAGCTCTGTCCACTGAGAAAACCAAGAAACAATGACACCCTAATAGCAGTGAGAACACAGAAAGCCTAAATCTTGGTTTTTAAAAAACATTCTTTAATAAAAGAAACAGGACGTCTTAGAGAAATGGTTGATTCCATCACTGGTGCAGGGAAAATGCAAGATTTGCCTGCAATATCTTGTGGTATCAGAAATTATGAACATGCTTAAGAAAAGATGGGGGCTTTTTGAAAGAAAATGAGGCAACAAGAAAGAGCTTCTATTGACCAAAGATGAAACTATTTAGTTGAACAAGTTAGTTGAATTTTAGTACATGTTCAACCAATGAAGCAGTTAGAACAATCCAAGCTGTAGTTTTCATCTAAAATTTGGTGTCATGTAAATCACTTCCTTTTCTCAAGGCTTCAGAACCATCTTTTGAAGGTTCTTTTTTTTTCATGGCACCGCTTGACTCCTTAGCATTTTGAAGAGATGCAGTAGTGCCTTCACCAAAGCCTGCCCTTTGGTGATTATCAGGATAAATCATTTATTATTTAAATTGAAAGGGTTTGTATTGCTTGTTTTGTTTTCCATTAAACTAATCAGTCCATCAATCAGCTCAGAAATAAATTTGGTTACATTATCTTAGTTCCCATTATTAACTCAGGGCTGACTGATAACACTGAGCGAGTAATAAATTCGAATTATTCTTGTTACTGAAGAGGTTGATATGCTATAAAAGCCTGCCAATAGAGCCATGCTGATGTTTTATACAAAATCCAATGTAATAACCAAAGAAAAATTAAATTAAAAACTACAAAAAATATTGGCAAGAAATATGACATAAAAAGCATAAATATCTGTGAGATTCAAAGCACTAACTAAATTTATATGAGACAGATCACATCGATAGATTAAAAAAACTATGAGTATAAGCTGCCAGACTAGAAGACAGAAAATTTAAAATTTAAAAAATTCAGGTTCATTTGAAATCAAAGAAATTTAAATTGAAACAATAAAATATCCAAAATATGAATGATAAAATTTAAATAAAGTATGTAATACTGCTGAAGATGCAAAGAAATATGCACTTGTATAGTCATGTGTCACTTAACAACACAGCATGTGCTGAGAAACGTATCCTTAGGCAATTTTGTTGTTGTGCAAACATCATAGAGTGTACTTACACAAATCTGGATGATATCACCTACTACACTCCTAAGGTATGTGGTATGGCCGATTGCTGCTAGGATACAACTCTGTACAGCATGTCATATCCTATGATAACAATGCCTTCAAGAGGAATACCTCTTGAAGGATCTGCCTGAGGCTGCTTTGCAGTTAACCCTTTTTTATATGTGGAAGGTGGACACTTTTAAAGTTATTTTATATAACATTGTTTTATAAAATGGTAAAAAGTCAGTGCAGTACGTTTGTCTACATCATATCACCACAAACACATGTAATGCGTTATACTACAACATTATGATAGCTACAGCATGACTAGCGATAGGAATTTTTTAGCTCCATCATAATCTTATGGGCTCACAATTGTATATGAGGTCTGTCATTGACTGAAGCATCCTTATCTATTAATAGTACATGACTATATTTTTATAGTATGGTAAATTTGTGTAACACTTTTGGAAAAAAAATTAAATATTATGTAACAACAGCCTCAAAAATATACCTTTTCTTCGGTCTATGACCTAATTATCCCACTTCTATAAATTTATTAGGGAAATAATTATAAGTATTGCATTTTTTAACAAAAATGGTTACTATAGTAATGTTAAGAATTGTCAAAAATTGAAAAAAACCGTAAGAGTTAAGTAAATTATATTTAATCCTAATGATAAATACTTTGAAATTATTGAAATTTGTTTTATTAAGATTTTTAATAAATGAAAAATATTTATAAGAATAAGTTAAATTTCATCTGCAAAATTGGATAGCTTCAGCACAACAGTTTCAAAGCACTGCCTAGAAAACAATTGGAAGATAACAAACCAAAATGTTATTACTATTTTTTTGGAGGTAATAAAATACATTCCCCTTTTCCAAAATTTTTTTCAAAGTACATTGATTACAATTATTTCAGAGAAAATAAACTTTAAACATAACACATTCTAATGTAAATAAATTAACCACCCTCATAAACATATTCTCAAGAATATGTCCTCAAGTTTAACAATTGTGTATTTTACCCAATGACCTTTCCAACCAGAAGCCATCACATGTATTATTGAATTCTACAATAATAGGAATTGTTTTATTTATGGTCTTTAACATATTCATTCACAATCAAATCAAAATGAGATGCAGAGGGCCAATAAAAATATAGGCTAGGAAAAATCATCTCAGAGGTTATCTATATCAAGATGTAAAAAAATCACTTAATTTTGTATGGAAAAATAAAACTACTTATAGAAGGGATAAAAATGATTTATACAAAATTTATTGCCACAATTGCAATCTTAATCTGATGTTTCTGCTCCCTTGTACAGATAGAAATTTTAGTGTTTGAACTTTAAAAATTTCATAAAATGATGAAAAACAATTAATATACTTTTGCAAGTATATTAACTATATAAAAAGCAATATGACTATGATCTTCATAGAATATTGAGATTTATCAGTTTATTTGGAAAGTTAACTTTGAATCAAAATACATTGCCTGAAGTTTTAATAATTCTGGAGAAAAAATACTTTGGCCTTAGTGTAATAAACAAATTAGCCATGAGACAATCTTTATGTCTTTTCCAGTTACACGAAAAATGAATTTTCATAAAAATTACTGGATCAAACTTTAAGATGTTATAAATCTTAGGTTAAGATAGAGGAGAGACCTGATATCCTTTAACATATCTTATTTTTTACCCTGATGGTTGAAGTAACTAAAGTCCAGTACTTTAGAGAATGGTTATTAATCTCATTTTCCAGGAAAGAATCTTTTAGGTTACCGAAGGCAGAATTGTCTACATGGCTTGACAGGAATGCCCTTTATAAGCACATGGAAAAGTGTATTAACTAGAAGTCTCCTTTCTACTTAACATCTAGCTATTGCACTCCCTTTATGAGAGGCATTTAGCTTACTCTAAAAAAGGACACTAAGTAATCAGGTGTGTCTTAATATAGGTCTAAGTCAGATCAATGAGTAAGGAATTTTGTCTTTGAAGCTCCTGTAAAAAGTTTTTGTTTTGTTTTGTTTTGTTTGAGATAAGGTCTCCCTCTGTTGCCTGGGTTAGAGTGCAGTGGTGTCATCATAGCCCACTGCAACCTCAAACTCCTGGGCTCAAGCTACCCTCCTGCCTCAGCCTCCCCACTAGCTGGGACTATAGGTGCACATCACCACATCTGGCCAACTTTTCTTCCTTCCTTTTTTCTTTTTCTTTTTCTTTCCCTTCCCTCCCCTCCCCTCCCCTCCCCTCGTCTCCTCTCCTCTCCTTTCCTTTCTTCTTTCATTTTTTTTTTTTTGCAGAGGTGGGATCATGCTCTTGCTCTTGCTCTTGCTCTTGCTCAGGCTGGTCTGTAACTTCTGGCCTCAAGGGATCCTCCAGCTGCAGCTTCCCAAAGTGCTAGGTTTATAGGTTTGAGCCACCCACCTCGCCAGGCCCTGTGGAAAGTTTTATTCTGTCCACTGCAGCACGGACTTCTGAATCTTTCAGACTGTGAATATCCAGGCGTGCTGACGTTCATCATTTCCTTTCCTGGCAGGAACATGCTATCTAACAATGTAATTATATTAGGACATCATCTTCCCTCTAATATTAACCAGGAAATTTTACTTGTTTTAAGTACTTGCAATAACAAATAATTTTAGACTGAACCATGTACAATTCTTTCTCTGGAAACTTGTTCCCACGTTGCTTCAAAAATTAAGTACATTATGGAAGAGGTAAAAAAGAAAAGCACAATCAAACAATTCCCATATGTAAATGGCATGCTGTGTACTTTCAAATCTTATAATGTGCTGTGATAAATAATACATTAATCTCCCATAAACATCCACTGAGTGTTTTATTCTAATTTATTGATGGAGGGAAATATTACAGCTTTCCACTTTATCAACTGTCATCTTTGTGGAAATTTTTATTTTCAGTATACATTTCCACTTGTGACTTTAAAATTTGTGTGTGTTGATGAGGTCATCAAGTCATACTTTGATTGCTGTGGGATGGTTTCAGTTATACATTCAAACCAGGAAACTTTCTATGTTTTGGAGCTTGGGAAGGTTAGCCTAGATTAGGTTACCCCAGAGACCAGTTTGGATTTCTCTTTAGTTGGGTCAAATATAATTGAGACTTTAATATCATATTTTGTGAATGCTTAATATGTGTTGAAGTGATTAATTTGGTTCTTGGCATGAAACAAACGATACATAATTGTTAAATTTGGATTTATGGTGCAATAATGTGTAGAAATAAAAGCATAAACATTTGTAACACAGAGATGCAAACACACACTCATAAATATACATACAAACACAAAAACTTATGGACAAAGGCATCATCAGTAGTGTTTGAGTCTTTATATGAACCAGAAGAACTAAAGAAAAACTGAAAGTCTCAGGAACCTGTATTAGTATGCTTGGGCTGCCCTAACAAAGTACCACAGACCGAGTGACTTACACAACAGAAATTTATTTTCTCACAGTTCTAGAAACTAGAAGTCCAAGACCTAGATATCAGCAGGTTTGGTCTCTCCTGAGGCCTTTCTCCTTGGCTGGCAGATAACTACCTTCTTGCTGTGTCCCCCCGTGGCCTTTCTTCTGTGCTCTCACACCTGATGTCTCCCTGTGTCTAAATTTCCTTTTCTCATAAGGACACCAATCAGAGTGGATTAGGAACCCTGCCCCAATGGCCTCATTCTAACACAGTCATCTTTTAAAATCTTCTTAAACATGAAAAAGTGAAAAAAATTGGACTTGGCTTTTTTAAAGTTTCATAGAGTAGTACTTTTGAGTGGATGTCATAGTTTCCATGAATCTCCACAATATACTATATTTCTTAAATATCTGATGGGATTAACACAAATGCATTCCAGCTTTTTCTTAATTACTGACTAAATATACAACTAAATCCAGTAGTGACCTTTTCTGTGACTTAATAGTGTCCTTTAGTGAGAATTCTTCCAACAAATTGAAAATTAATCAAATCATTAAGATTTTTATTTTATGTATTACTAATATTTTGACTTTTCTCAACATTTTAATAATTCCTTGCCATGTAAATTTAGACTTTATTCATAGAAATCTTCACATAGTTGACGGTGTAAGCTTTATTTTCTACCTTTTATTACTTTTTAATATTTAGAAATTTTAAAAGTTAAAGCCTTGAGATGACTATATGCTAAATTATGCCCTCACCAGTATTCATGCAGGCCAATATGGAAAAGAATATTTAGAGATAACATCAAATAACATGGTAGCTTCATATGGGCCATGGAATTAGAACCTGTGTTGAAATGAAGGAAACATTTTCTACCCCAGTGCTCCTCTTCCCACCCTCTGTTGAATCACCATTGCACATGGTATTCTTGGGAAGTTCCAGCATGCGATCCATTAAGCCAGTGGCTGGAGTAGATGGGTCATGTGGTAAGAGGAGCAAACATGTAGAGATAAGGATAAATTGGAGTGGAAGGATGCAGATTAGGAATGTCAGCCTGATAGGGGTGTGCTTAACTCTCTAGAGGACAAAAGATAAGTGTGTGCTGGTAGGTAGAAAGGGGAAAAGACTGTAATGTCAGGAAAGGAGGTAATGAACATACCACAATATTTCAGATAAAATGCTCGTGCAGATCAATCCGGGTGGCAAACCTGCATGTGCTGCTGCCTTCATCTCTAAAAATCCTTACCCTAGGGAAACTACAGAAGAAGAAAACATATACTGAGATAAATCAAATAAAACCTTTAAGAAACTTCTGCTTAGATCCAAAGCTGTCTGAGACTTGGATAATGGGTGGGAGTCTGGGGCAGGGGTGGCCAGAAGGCAGTGACAGAATAGGTGGAGGAGAGGTTATAAATTGCACCTACAATATCACCTGGGCAAATTGTTTCCTCTTCCTTCTCCATTTAAGTCAACAGCAACAGTGGAGACCTCTGTGGGCAGGACGTGGTTATAATATTTTCACTACAACACAAAAGCCCTACTGGGTTGAGAAACTAGTGATGAGCAGTTTATCCATGTCTCCCTATCTAATCCTCCAGGGCTGGCGAATTGTCTCTTGCCTTAGTCCTTCTTTCTAAAAATGTTAACAGGCAAATTCTTTTTTTTTTTTTTTTTTTTTTCACAATCGTCCATATAATAATGCTATATTTGTTTCATTTATTGTGCTCCACATTTTTTTTAACTGGAACATTTTTTTTTTTTTTTTTAATTTCAGCTTATTATGGGGGTACAAAAGTTCTGCATAGATATATTGCCCATGTCCCTCCCAATCCCCCGAGTCCGAGCCTCAAGCGTGTCCATTCCCCAGACAGTGCAACAGGCAAATTCTTGACCAGAGTATTTGCTTGGTGCAGTGTCAGCAAATGGCCTTGTCTAAAATGCTGGTGCCGGACTCTTCTGCCTGGGGCTGATTCCTCCTCTCTTCTTAAACTCCTGAGAAGTAACAGAGAATAAAGCCTGGCTTTCACCAATCTCCAATGCCCATCCCTAGACAAGACAGCCTTTAACCCAGGGAAAGTGAAAGCACAGGGCAATTAATTACACACACAAGTACATCCATCATAAAAAAAAAATAGAATTACATACAACAAATACAAAAAGAGACTCCTGTTGGATTCAACAACAACAGAAAAAAACTAAAACTTAATAATTTGTTGCCTACAGGAGACACATTTAAAAAGGCAAAGAAAGTTTGAAAACAATCAGATGGAAAAACATACCAGGGGAAAGAAGGCTGAGGTAAAAATTTATCATCTCAAAGAACACAAGAAAAAAGTATATGAGACAAAGAAAAGTGTTCTATGCTGGTAGGATTTTTTAAAAAAGTCAAAATAACTATCAAAAAAACAATATATTAAAAACTTCAGTCTCTAAATTTATAAAGTCACAACTGACACTGTGATTGACTGATTCAGTATCTAATGAGAAATAAAATGACATTTGTTTCTAAAGCCATATGTGAGTTGGACACCAGATGAATTAAAGATCTAAATGGAAAAGGTGAACTATAAAGTTAATAAAAAATAGGAAGTCTTTTTTAAACAAACTCCACAAACAAATTATGTCATTAAATTTATATATCAACTACATCAAGATTAAGGATTTTTGCTCAGTGAATTACACCATAGCCAAAGTGGGCAGATGATAATGTCCTGTACAAATAATCTATTTACAAAGCCTAAAACTGACAAGCAATTAACATCTGCCATACACATATATCATCAAAATATCAAGAAGAAGATAGGACTCCAACAGAAAAATAGCATAAAATGAACAGAAGCAATTTTAAAAAGCCCGGATATTTAATAAACATGCAAAGAGATGTTCAAACTCATTAATAACTAAAAAATTGCAAGTAAAATGATATCACCTTAAATCCATCAAACTGACAAAAGTTAGAAAGCTGCATAATGTCAAGAGTTGCTAGAATGAGGAGATATAGGAGCACTCATACATTGTAAGAGGTTCTGTAAACTAATGATGCCATTTTGGAAAGCAATCTGGCAGTACTTAATCAAATAGTATATGCATACCTTATGACTCAGAAATTTCACTCCTGCATATAAATTCCAGAAAAATTATCACACGATTCCATAAGGAACCACATGAAAGGATTTCATCACAGCGATGGAGTCTGGGTAATCTAGGTGCTTATCACTGGGTGATTATAGGTACATATGGCAATATGAAGGGGTGTTAAAAACATAGTGCTCAGAAAAAAAAATGTAAGAATCATAATAATATGTATAGTACAATACCATTTATACAACATAGAAATTCATGTAGGAAAACACCAATAACTTTTTTTCAAGAATGCATACTTATCAAACACAGTCGGAAAGAGGCAGGATGAAGGATAGCCTGTAGGTCTCTAGGTAATCTAAGGGAGTTCTGAATGGGAGTGTACAATGAGGATGTGGTTGGTTATATAAATAAATAAAACAAGGAGCCTTGTCAGGACTAAGGGGCTTTTGGTTAAAATGAATGATTAACTTAACCATGATTTGCAACAGAGACTAGAAGAAACAAACAAACAAAAATTGAAAACATATTAAGAAAAAACAAGAGGAGAATGTATAAAAGTAAGTGTGCAGAGAAGTTTGGATTCAATAAACTTACACTATCTACTTCAGTAAAAGTATTTTCCACACAATTGAAAACAATAGTAACAATGTATATTAAATATTATGACCATTAAGACATTCTAAGCATTGTTGTATTGCTTTTCAAATACAGTTTCTCATAATCATGTAAATATGATTGCCGAATAAAATGCTTATTTCTTCCATTTCTATTATTTAATAATTCCTATTCTTTTAAAATAGATTTTGAGTATTTTTTTAAATTAAAGTTTACTTTATACTGATATATTTACAAAGCAAATTTAAGGACATACTCCAGAAATAACTGAGAATGGGAAAATTAGCATCATTAAAATTTTCATCTGGAGGAATTTGATTTTAAGGGGTTTTCAGTGAATAGATCCATTATATGAAAGCCTGTGACTTTTTTGTTTTTAATAGTTTTTTTAAAAATCCATCTATCAGCAAATATCACATTGTAATTAATACCAAGAACATTTTAATTTACAGACTCAAATTCTATATCTTTTATCCCAATTTAAAAATCTAATATACCAATTTATATTAATGAAGATTCTTGGGGCTAAAAATATAATCTCATGCTTGTTATATATAAAAGCATGGACATTTTGGTCTCTGTGTTCATCTGATTCTCAAAAGGGTTTCCAAGACAAATTATTCAATTTCCGTTGTCATTAGAAATGATTTTCTTGCTTCTTATTTTGGATGATCTCCTGGTCCTCTACCATTTCTGTACCACATAGATGCAAAGAAGAATATTAAATATCATCAGATAACTTGAATATTTCTACAGGCAGTATTTGCTTCTAAAAAGTCAAAATGATGAAACAACAGCAATCCAGTTATCTTATTCTCCCACCTGGTGTGACTATTCCATTCAGGAAAAAGGTCTGGAGGTCAAATTCAAAGGACATTTAAACACTGGGATGAGGGGTTTTTAATAGCTACTTGGAGTGTCACTTGCCTGTCATGAGTAGAGATGACCATCTAAAGTACTGACAACATCACAGAGGGGTGTGGACCTGTACAGAACAAATAGCTCTACTCCATCTTATCTTCTTAACCACTTTCTTTTCTCTGCTGTCTGTTCCTCTCCCTACTGCTATCATTTGTTCTGTGGTCCCCTCTATGTATGTCTGATTCTCCCTACATTATATGGCCTATTTTTCTGCCCTTTCATGTCTTTTTTTTCTTCCTTTATGTTTTTCTTCATTTCCTTGATTTTATGATAATATTTATCATAGTGTATATATAAATCAAGTAAGTTAAGGTTTTACATGCTTCCTTATTTCTCAAGCTTTCAAGTTAAACTAAAATAATTTGTATCGATTAATGAACTTCAAGAGAAGAAAAGAAATTTACTTCTAATAAACAGGGCACTGCAGGCAGCATTGAATCATCTGTCTTTACAGTTAAAAAAAAACAACTCTTTAAGTAGTCTCTTCTTTCCAACCAAATTAATTAGAAACTTTAAAAGTATCAGTCACACAAAAAGCTTGGAGAATTAAAGACTCAGGAGATGAATTTAACTTTTTTTTTCACTGCATGTTTTAGAAAAATACATTAAATATACCTTTTCTTCAAAATTTATTCAACGAGTGTTAACTTAGCAGCAGTGCTAGCCACTGGGTGTATAATGGTCTTCCATTAATGGAAGTTAAATGTCAGAGAGAAGACAGTAAATAAGGTAAATACACTAACCACTATGATGCTAAAAATATTCTGGAGAAACTAGTAACAGGTTTAGGAAAGCATTCAATTAAAAAAGTGATGGTTCTGTGAGAGAGAGATGCTTGACATGAGATTGGATGTGTGATAGTAGAAGGGTAGCTGCATGCACTCCTTCTCCTCTCCAGTCTTTCTTCCACACATCAGTCAGAGAAGTCTTGAAATTCACAGGAGATGATGTTTCCATTTGACCCTACTCCTCCAACTTAAAACCCTTGGGTCTCAACCCTTGATGTTACCTGAAAGGCTCTTTGCCATTTACATATGCTCTCACATCTGGGCCTTTGCATATACTCCTCCTTGTGCTGGAAATCTCTTCCCATATTTTCCTCTCTGAGCAGTTAACTCATTTAGAACATCCTCCGTGGAAAGGTGGGAGGCATGTTGAGTTTCCCATCCTAACAAATGTTTTGATCCTCCTTTGAAATGAGAAAATACTCTCCCGTCCCCAGTTAGATGTTTCTTCCCAGTAAACCACGAAAAATACTATGTCCTTACTTTACACATATAATTATTTACTTCACCAATATATATAATACCTTATACTGGGTATGAAACTATTACTAGTTCCCATAGTAATTTCTCATCCCCTAGAGGTGATCACAAGACTGAGGTTTCATTTAAAAGTTTATATCCATTTAATCCAAATAAAGTTGAATATTATGCAATTTTGATCTATTATAGAATTTAAACATCTTGGAATAATCCTTTATCAATGGTATAACCAGTTCATGTGTCAATTAATATTTTCTAACTTTATATATTATGAAAAGAAGCATCATTTTAGAGGAACTTTGGGAGCTATAGCAGACTGGGGCAAGGAGTCAGATTTAGTCTGATATCCAACTTAACTACTTCGAAGCTAAATATACTTGGGAGTTATGAAACTTCTCTAAATCTCAGATTTTAGCTGGGGGATACTTAGTATTATTTGTTTTTTTTTTTTCTTTTTTTTTTTTTATTTCAGCTTATTATGGGGGTACAAAAGTTCTGCATAGATATATTGCCCATGTCCCTCCCAATCCCCCTTTATTTGGATTAAATGTATTAGACATTTTATTAGACTGCATATATTCCACATCCCATTTTTGAACATTCATATATGCAAAAATATACTAAATGCCTATTATGAGACAGATACTATATTGATGTATTATTTATACCATTTCATTGAACTTCTCTCAATATCCTAATAGCAGAGGTGCTAGTCCCAGTTTGCAGATGAAGACAAAAGAAATAACTTTGTCTGCAATCACAGATACAGGAAGTGGTTGAGCCAGGACCCACCCACGCTCAAGATGCCAAGTTCAGACTCTATTCACTATACTGTTTATTATCCCTGTTATAAGAATATACATCTATCTATGCTTGGGGAGACTAACAAAAAGAAAGATTAGCATTAAATAACCTGTTTCTCTAGTAACTAATGGCATTCACATTCAAGGTAATATGACAATAAATAAAAAATATATGAACACTGAAAAAAAAAAAGTTTATATCCATAAAATATGTTATTAGATGAGAAATCACATTTTCTAGATGATGGTGCTTGTTCTGCTCAGAGATATAATATCGAAGTCTTCTAACAAGTTTCCATATAAATATATCCTATAGTTTATTTCTTCAAATGTCAGTATGAGGAATTGTTTATGTTTATCATTCTGTTTGTAATTTTTTTCCAATGACTTTTTGCCTGTTTCATTCACTAAATACCATACTACAATACAGTCTTATGAGGATCAAATGGGTTAAAATGTAGAAAAGCACTTTGCAACCATTAACAAGCTCTGAACTGTAAAATACAATATTATAGGAGTAGTATTTCTATCATCAATAAAGAACTGGTGTTATTCTTTGAGTCATAGAAGCAACTGTTGTATTTTCTTAGTTTTGGGAACTCTATCCAAGCAAACCAAGCTTTCATGTCTGAATGTGAATTATTTTTATTTCTACCATTTGCTTGCCAAAAATGTGAATAAGCACTTATGAGAAACAAAAGCCTGCCTTGAATTCTTATTTGGTTTCCTGTTTACAAATTCACCCTCTTCTGTGTGTCCTGGAAAATTATGTTTTTGCTGTCTTACATTTTACAAAATCTTACAAGGATTTTAAAAAATCAAACACTGGTTCTGTGTGTAGATGGAATGAATGGCCTGCTTCTCAACATGTGCCCACAGGACTAAACAGAAATTTAATTTTCAAAATATTTGAAAGAGTCCTTTGATTTAAGCTTTGCTTTTATAGATACCCTCTTCACTGAATGACTTTGAAGTATCACAGACAAGAGGAGACCCAGTGGATAGTATGAATTCTCAAGTGGGTGTATTTCAGGGGCTCATATGAGGTGAAAAAATATGTAAGCCTGTGTGTGTGCATGTGTGTGTATGTGTATACACATGTAATTTTGCATTACACTGGTTTCTATTAGGCATCTTGATAAAGTTTACCATTTGCAGACTGCTGCCAGTAACTCTAAATATAGACACTTAGCCCATTGGCTTTCTCTTTTCCCCATTCTCTCCCCCACTTCAAGTAAAGGAAACATTCTTTCTAGAAATTCCTGTTTTTCTTTTTCTTTTTCCTATAGAACTAAACAAATATCAACCATTTTCACTGTGAAGTAGGATTTTTTCTATAAATGCAAACCTAAAACAATCTAAATACTTGCCCTTTAGAAACTTAGATAAATTATTACATTCCCATATAATTGAATATCATGACAACAATTTCAAAAGGAGATATACACTTTGGGTAAAATACAATCTTATTTTTTAACCAGTAAATATGAAATATTTAGTATGGAAAATTTCTAAGAGAATTTCTATCAAGTGTTAATAATATTTATTAGCTGGGATAGTTGGGCTATGAATAACATTTTTCTTTTTTATTGTATTTTTCAAAATTTTTACAATAAACATTCATTTTACATCTAAGAATAATATGTTGAAATTTCAGATAAAAATGCTTATAATCTGTGTTAGGTGAAGGTTTTAGTAACCATAATGCACATATATGTTGTGTTAACCAGCTGTGAGGTCTTCAAGAAGACTCCAAAAAATGATTCCCTGCATCAGATGACCAGAGATCCATTCTAATAAGAAACCCCTGAACATACTCTTTTGAGTGAAGAGCAATCTCTGTATTTATTCCTGTGGTCTCAAGAAATGTAAGAGCTAGCACCTCATCTCATTTCTATCTCTCAGGAAACTTACAGGAAAACATGCTTAATACAAAGAAATAATGTGATTAGTGGCTACAAGAGGACAGTGATCTTCAGCTGGGTTGACAGACCCAAGCATATTCAGGCAAGGAAAAGATGCTTTGCATCTACTTTTGCATCGACACTTTAAAACTGATATGGAAAAGCTGGAGCTCTTGAGAGAAATGATTGCAATGACAAGTAGATTTTCAAACCTACTACGTGAGCTGGAGTTGGGGTAAATTGTGATGTTTAGCAAATAGAATAGACTTGAGAGAAAAATGATATTCTGAGATGCTGAAAAAAACCTGCCGGAGAAAGGACACATTGTATGTAGTCTGATTGTTCAGAGCTTGCCAAATGGGAGAATGCCAAAACCCAGACAGACCTTTTGAAATAATTGAAACAATCTAAGAATTAACTAAATGACCTCTAAAGATAGTATTATCTATGTAACTAAATTCATTTGAATATGGCTGATTAATTACTAGAAATATTTATAAAATGTTGGAGAGTCAAGAGCAAATTGGACAGATGGATTTTAAATTCCCTTTTAATTCTAAGGTGTGATAAATCTAAGGTGAACCAGTGCTGCGATTTAAATGTGTCCCTACAAAATTCAGATGTTGTCAATATGATATTAATAGGAGATAGGGCCTTTATGAGATGATTAGGTCTTGAGGGCTCCTTCCTCATATACAGAATTAAGGTCCTTATAGAAAAGTCTTCATGTGGAGTTCTGTTGGATTAACCTTCCGCCCTTCCACCATGTAAGGGCACAGAGTTCCTTCCCTTTAGAAGATGTAGCATCAAGGTACCATCTTGGAATAGCAGAGAACAGCCCTCACCAGACAACCAAACCTGCTGATTCCCTGATCTTGAACTTCCCAGACTTGAGAACTGTGAGAGAATAAATTTCTGTTTTTTATAAAGTACCCTATCTCAGGTATTTTGTTATAGAGTACAAACAGACTAAGACATCTAAGAAGCCCAGTAAAAAGCATTGGTTCGTTTGTAAGCACATGCATGTTCATAGAAATGTGTGTTTCTGTGTATGTGGTGAAGGGTTTTGCAGGTAGTGGGAGAGGTGATAGTGGAAGTAAAAAAGATAAAAAGGTTGCCTCACAAACCATATCAACACACTAGTCGCAAACCACCTGACCAATGTCAAAAGTTAAAGCAACGTAATGGATAGACTCATACTCCATTAATGCAGATGTGAAAAAAATGTTTCCTTACAAATTAATTACTACTTAGATGCTTTAAGACCTGATCTATTAAATTTATTAGATCCTTTTACCTGTATATCCTTATCCAAGTCTCTCCCTTCCCAGACTCAGGTGAAGATTCTGGAATGCTCATGTGTACCCAGGCATTCAGGGATGGGCCTCCTGCTACTGCCTACAAGCAACATGAGTAGGTTTCTCATCCCAGGCAGCCTGGCTGAGTCAGTTCAAGGAACTCTTCCACTGGGGGTTGTGCTCAGAAAGTAGAAAGCTTCTCATGGCCCACATGCATCACCTCATTTCCCACTGAGTCTGGCTAATCTGCTGGAATGTTAAAAGGAGGCTGGGCTTCATGCCCATGGCTCCTGAGATGTTCAGACATCTCTGGAGTCTTCCTGTACTCACAACAGCACTATGGGGGAGCAGGGCACAGATGCAATCCTATTGCAATCCCAGGGGAGTATCTTTCCAGTGAGGAGAAAACTCTTCTCCTGTTTCCACTTTTGGTTAAGATATTTTTTGTTTATATCCTTAATCCTCTTCCCCATGTTTTTGGATGAGATAGTTTGTCTAGCTATACTAGTGAATCCTTTATTCTACCTTAAGATTTTTGATAGTAAAGCCAGGATGTCTTGAAGGAGTTTCACCTTTTTGCCCTCGTGCATCCATTCTCTGGGACAATAAATAAAGCTGACCACTTGCTTAAATAAAAAAAGAAAAGATATAAAGATTACCAAAAAGATTAATATCTCAAAACATTACTTTATTTTTGTAATGAAAACCCCATGAAGACAGGAAAAAAATATAATTACACTCCTTATTATTGGCCAAAATATGTTTCATTTGCTAAAGAAATTCCATGGTTATGAAAACAAATATTTTCCAAATAGAAAATTGCATTATCTAAGCTTAGTATTTCAGTTTGAGAGATTCTCCTTTAGAGTTTAAACCTGTTTAGACTTTACATATGAAAAAATGCTCAGGCACTCAAAATATTAACCTCATTTTTCAATCTTACTGATGTGTCTGAAAAAATCAAACTGGCAAGTAGTGAATTTATGACTCTGTGAACATCCAGCTGGCCAATTATGGTAACTTTTCCCCAAATAGAATAACAATTTTTATATTTTGTACTATTTATAGAATTTATAAATGCCAGTGTTTATAGTATTCTTAGTATTTATAGTATTCTCTGATTAAAATGATGTCACACGAATGTGATACTATATTCCAGAGCTCATTGTACAACCAGATTTGGTCAAAATAAAGCCCTAAACACATAAGGACAAAATTTCCATTAACTTCAATGAGAGTTTTTCTTATGGAAGGACTTACTGACTCACCCTCAGCTTGAGCCATGTTCATTAATTTTTTTCTGGCTATATAAAGACCTTTTTTTCACATTTCATTCTTTTGCACGTACAGCTGTTTATCAATTAATAGAGAAAAGCCCAGTTATAAACCACATCCTGGAAAGAATAAATTAGGTGAATTTGAATGACACAGGATGTTGTTAAGAATTTAACAGTACTGCTAACATTCCTGGGGTTCACAATTACGAGTCTATAATTTTTTCCTTCTGTCTTCCTTGTTTGTTTGAAATTCTGGCATAATTTCAAAAGGTTTATGTGTATGTGTGTGTGTGAAAAATATACAAATAAACCTTGTGAGAGGAGAAATCTACCTTCTTTCAAACTCACCATAGAACACAGAGCAAGAGTATTTGTGAAGCTAATGAATCCTACATGATTCTCGTTTAGTACTTCAAAATGTATAAAGTCGATGCAGCTTGATTCCTGGCATACATATATTCTGGTGTTTAAAAATATTTTAAACTAATACCTTGGCCCTCCATATAAAAGAACAAGTTCAATCTGCTTGTATTTAATACAGAGTGAGACAGGGTGAGGAAGGAGTTTCTTAGGAGCAGTGTACAGTTATCAAGGAGACCATGACAGATAAGGAGAAGCGAGCCCTTGAAAAGGCAGTCAGCCAATTTTGGAAGTGTGGAAAATAAAACATAACACTAGAGAGGTGTAGTTGCATTTGAAACAACAAACAAATGACCTCCTACTTGTGTAAAGGTAGATATTCAATTCATATTTTGAACTTGGGTCCTAATTTATACCTTCTTTCTTTTGTTCCTGCTTTTGAATTTGAAGACAAAATTGTGAGCAACACAAACATTTGCTTTAGGGCGACTTTGAGTTTCAATAATCATCATTTGCTTTATCAAATGATGTAATAATGGACTGCTGTTAATTTAGGATAAAGTAGGAACAGTGGATTTTTTCCACACTTAAAAAGCTTTTCAAATTTAGTTCTAGTGAACTGGTTTTCTAAACCCTCAAGGTTTATTGTGCTTTATTTTGAATGAAGGGGTCCATTAACTTGTTAAGAATTTTACACAGAAACGTGTTGCTGACCTAGATAATAGACTCTAAAGTTGGCAATGTAGAGGATGAAGATGAGGCAAACCATTTTGTCAACACACTAGGTTCATGACAGATATTGTTACACTATTATGTAAAATGACCAAAAATATCCTTCCTGGACAATACATTTAGAAAAAAAAAATCTTTTAAAAATTTTAAACCATAATTTCTGTGTGGCTCACCGTGTTACAGAAGTGAAAGTCTCAATTTTTCTTCTTGCTCTTACTAATTCCACAAACTGGGTGATACTTACAAACTTGAGTTGTATTTATGTATGTATTATACAGTACCTACATGACAGTAATGGATTTGAATTCTAGGAACTGAAACATAACGGGTTAATATTTAAAGAGAAAACATTAGAACTGTTTTCATGTTCAAACCATTGCACCTAATGGAAGAATTCACGTCTGTTTTTGCTTTAAAAGGGTATAGATTGTTTGTTAATCATCACAAAGAGTTAATAAGAAAAATGGTAAAATGAAATTATTTTATCAATGGAGGAGAGATTCGTCTATTTTTTTATTATGGAAAGAACATTTAACACAGCATCTAGTCCTTAAACAAATTTTAAGTGTATACTATTGTTAGCTATAGGCACAGGAGACCCCTAGAACTTATTCATCATGCATAACTGAAAATTTCTACCCATTGAATACCAACTCCCTATTTTCCCTTCCCTGCAGGCCCTGGCAACCGCCATTATACTCTCTGCTTCTGTGAATCTTACTATTTTAGATACTTCATCTGAGTGGAACCATGCAGTATTTGTCCTTCTGTGAGTGGCTTACTTCACCATAATGTCCTTTACATTAATGCATGTTGTCCTATATGCTAGACTTTCTTTTTAAAGAATGGATAATATTCTGTTGTGTGTGTATGTCACATTTTCTTTATCCTTCCCTTGACGGATATTTAGTTGTTTCCACATCTTGGCTATGGTGTATAATGCTGCAATGAAGCTGGGAGTACAGATGACTTGTGGTGATCCTGACTTCAATTCCTCTAGATAAATACCCAAAAGTGGAATTGCCGGGTCATATAGTAGTTCTATTTTTAAATTTTTTGAAAAACCTTCATACAGTTTTCAAAGTAGCTGTACCATTTTACAGTCTCACCAAAGATGTTCAAGTGTTCTAATTTCTCCACATTCCAACCAACACTTGTTATCTTTTATTTATTTTTTTTTTGATACTAGACATCCTAACAGGTATAATGTGATATCTCACTGTGGTTTTAATTTTAATTTCTTTGATGACTAGTGCTATGTACCAAATGTTTGTTTCCCATGATAATGAATGTGTTGAAATTCAACACATTCCAAATATGATGGTATTTTGAGGTGGAGCATTTGGCGTTTGGGAAGTAATTAGGTCATGAAGGCATAGCACCATGAGTGGGATTACTGCTCTTATAAGTAGAGGCCTCAGAGAACTAGTTCACCCTTTTTCAACCAGGTGAAGATACAGGGAGAAGTTGGTTGTTTGCAAACCAGGAAGCCGGCCCTCGGCACACTCCAGATCCATCAGCATCTTGATTTTGAACTTCCCATTCTCCAGAACTGTGAGAAATAAATGTTTGTTGTTTAGGCCACCCTGTCTATGTTAATTTGTTATAGCAGCCCAAATTCACTAAGACAATTAGTGATGTTGAGTGTCTTTTCATATACCTCTTGGTCATTTGTATGTCTTCTTTGAAGAAATTTCTATTTATATCTTTGCCCATTTATAACAAGGTTATTTCTTTTCTTTTTGATATTGAGTTGTAAGAGTTCTTTACATACTTTAAAAATTAATTCTTTTCTTTTTTTTTTTTTTTGTTTTTTTTTTTTTTTTTGAGACAGAGTCTCACTCTTTGCCCGGGCTAGAGTGAGTGCCGTGGCCTCAGCCTAGCTCACAACAACCTCAGACTCCTGGGCTGAAGTGATCCTACTGCCTCAGCCTCCCAAGTATCTGGGACTACAGGCATGTGCCACCATGCCTGGCTAATTTTTTCTATATATATGTTTTTTTTTGGTTGGCCAGATAATTTCTTTCTATTTTTAGTAGAGACAGGGTCTCGGTCTTGCTCAGACTGGTCTCGAACTCCTGACCTCGAGCGATCCACCTGCCTCGGCCTCCAGGAGTGCTAGGATTACAGGCGTGAGCCACCATGCCCGGCCTAAAAATTAATTCTTATATGATGTATAGTTTTCAAATATTTTATGCCATTCTAGTTTGCCTTTTCACTCTATGTATTCTTTTTTGCTGTTAGATTAATCTATTTTTTAACTTTATTATCATAAATCATTTTGTTCTATTAGAATGTACTTCTTCCAGGAACAAAATATGGATTATCACAGTAAAATATCCCATGGACAATCTTTATAATCTCTACTATACAATATAAGGAATCTGATTAGTAGAAGGAGGTTTAGAATGCTTTATCTGTGTGAAATAAATAATTATTAGTACATCCATTTTATGTTGACATGGGATATAAAGGATCGACTCTATTATTCTTATTTTAAAAGGCAGGCCAATAAAATTTATCTCAAAAATTACTCTTCAGCTTCTGCCCTTCCAACATCAATGATCTGTGGCAGTGATTATATTCACAATCGAATTTATTGAGGAATATGAAAAAAATTATGCACAAATATAGAAATACATATGTGGCTGTAGACCTTTCGTTAAGACTTTTGCATTATTGATGTAACAAACAGAAAAATCTGAAAAGAAGCCTGGTTTTATTTGGGGTCAAATACCTCATTTGACAGAATTAAATCTTAAATCATATATGTATAGATGGAAAAAGATCCTAAGTCTAGCAGATGTTTATTAGAGATATTAAATTTGTCAATATAGTACATCAATATTTAATGTAAGAAACAAATACGGCAGTGTTACTTCTTTACTTTCCTTATTTAAAAAAAAAAATCAATCTGGAAATGATGATTTAATAAAGATCATTCTTCATTTGCAAAACTAACCAAGGGTGCTTATTCATAATGGAAGAATTGGATGAAATTTAATAATTTACAGGAGAAATTTATATTACTCAGTTTGCTTTTGGGTAAATAAAAAGATACAAAGAAGATTTGACTATCCCTCAAAATACATTGCATTCAATTTGCTTTCTTTGCCTGATTTGGTTCAAGAGAGATTATTTAGGTAGAAATTGGAGCTGAGAAAAGGCAAAGCTTTTGTTGTTGTTGTTGTTACCTGTTGAAGCTTTTTTAGAGTTGCTCATTCTTTTGTTCTATTGATGTCACATAATATTTGTTTCACAATGAATTATGAGCCATAGTTCAATTAAGTCAATTCTATTATCCTGTTTGGCAGAAACCCAAAGAAGGCAAATATAAATTTTTGGTTTCCGTTAAAACTTTGGGAATCTTTAAAACTTCTTTAAGGACAACAAGAAAGATCTGCATCTACACTTAAAATATATTTCAGTGACATCCAAATAAATGGTTTTCTATTTTATACTGTAACTTTTTTAGCAATAAAACCAAAAAAAGTTGCAAGATACACAGCCAGAATCCAAGTGGTCACCTGGAAATATCAACATCATTCAAACTATTCAAACACTGTAGCCCAGACAGACACACTTACATCTACCACCACACCAGTTGAGAGATCAAACCATGTTGAAATTTAATTGTAGGATCTTCAGTTTCACCACAATTCCAAATTTTCCTGAGATCTGCCAGGCAAGCATCACTGAACTTTCGCTCTTATTTCAAATCCAAATTTATTTTTGGATCTCTCCTTTGAATCCATTTTTCCTTCTTATTTTTCTATCAGAATTTTTTTTTTCCTGGATTCGTACAAAGTTTTCAAGTCCTCCATAAATCTTATTTTGTTTCAGGTAAATGTATTTGCTTTAGTCACCATCTGGTCATCCCAAAGAGCACCAGAGTAATGAAAACCAATAATTGTGTGACATTCATATGATTTTAAAGAATTAATTTTACTTTAGTTCTAATTTCGATACTAGTCATACTGAAAACTTAAAATAACTGTTGTCTGCCTAAATGAAAGAGAAACAAGGCGAAAATAATTCATTCCAACAAATTTTCCTTCATCAGTAAATATTCTGGGTTCCCCACAAAGATTTGTAGGTAATATCATAGTATTTTGGATCATTAATAGTGACAGCTAAAATTCACAATATCACATGACAAAGGGAAGATAGGGAGAATAGGAAAAATAAAAGTCTCCATTAATACAAAATGATAGAAAATGGAGAATCTTATTGTCTAAATGAACCTCCATTCCTTAATTGGAAGTCAGCTATGCTCACCACTATACCAGCAACGCCGCTCTCCATTCCTTAATTGAAGAAATGTTATCATATAAAAACACTTAACTATTTTCATAGTCAAAGATTATCATAGCCAAATTCATTACAGTATCAAATTCACAATGAAATGTTTATTTCAAAACTTAATTTATCATTTAGGGAATGCAGGCAAAGGAGTGGTAAATGTTAATATTTTATTTAATCTATGTTTTTCTTTCATAAATGTCCTATCCACAAACATGGACAGGTAAAGATATTAGCATAATGTCAACATTCTAGTTAATATTTAATCGTTAAATATTGATTACTAGAATGGACTCTTGTTCTTATGAGATCAAATTTTTATGGTCCCAAATCCCCTTGCTTTCCTCAAAATTATTTATGGAATGGAAGGAAATATGCTTTTGCAAGATGTAGGAGATGTGTACTATGCACTACTATAAAATTATAATTTTTTATCTATGTATATAGAAATCTTCACAACTGATGTGATTATTTTATTATTTTTAATGAATAACAAATGATCTTGACTATTTATATCTCTTTTTACTACATATTATGAGAATTTTAAGAGCTCTTCCAAAATGAAATATGAAAAGAATACACCTAGTAAAATCTTTTTGGTTCAAAAATGTTCCCCTCCCTTTTTTTTTCCTCAGATGGTATGGCATGGTATACTAAAATTTATTTAACTAAGATTCTTTTAAATGTTTTAGTAATCAGAAGTTTTCCATTGATTATATATATGCATTTTGTATCTGGGGGAGGGTATGTGGGATATGGGATAAAAAAAAAAAACGAAGAGGAAGCTAGGGAAAGCATCTTCGTTGAATAATAAAAAACGTAAGTATTTTAACAGTGAGAAAAAAGTAATTTTTAAATGAAATTAAAACCATTAATAAACATTTCAGTAGTTAGAGAAAATTATTATCTACGTATTTGTTCTTGATCTAAAGGTATGAACAATTCTATGGAAATGCAAGAGATATAGAATGATAGAAAATTACAGATAAAGACTGCCTTGTCAGAAAATTCATCTTTTTCTCTAAAAAATATGGTGACAGCTTTCCTCCTACTTCCCTGACATTAAAAAAATTTATAGATGATGAATAATAGTATAAAACTATAAATAGTCATGAGAATAGACATAATATATTCTAAGAATTCTCACTATATTATTGTATTATGCACCTGTTAGTGTTCAATTTGCACATTATGTTTCTCTGAATTTATGAATGCCAACAGTGTGCTCACTCATATTGAAACTGCACTACAGTAGCTGCTTTACAATATTTTGGAGGACAAATATTATGCCTCACTCTGCTTTTCTCCTGTGATCATGTACTTTTGAAAGATGTACAATGTTTACTTTTATGCAACAATATTTTTATCCATATCAAAATTGAAGTTATTTTCTCATTTTTAAAGGGCTGTAATACAGTTCTCCATCATGAAATTCTTTTCTCACATTTACTCTCTGTTTTCTTTCTTCCCTCAGGCAATGATCACGCATCCCTTTTAGCTTTTTTAGAAGATTTAACTATATATTGGAAACAGTTTTTTAATTTTTTATTTGCCAATATTATTCTCATTCTGAGTATAATTTTAAATCAGTGATAGATTATTAGATTTTGAAGCATACTTGAGATAATCTAGACTCAAACCCTTTCCTTACCAATTATAATATTAAGGCACAGAAAAGTTAAATAATTCACATAATTTTATATATATATATATATATATATATATATATATATATATGAAAAGCTAAGAAAGACACCAGGTTGCCCAAATGCTGCCGAAAATCTCAATCTTCTTAAAATGCTTACTTTGGGGACATCCATATTTAGAAAAATTTTAAATTAAGTACTCTTAGGTGTCTTTTCTATTCTCTCTCTCTCAAAAAAACTAAGTCCTTGGTAAAATACAAAGAAGTATTTGAATATACAGTGGGCTCACAGAATATCTCTAGGAGGTTGGGGTTTGAGGTGCACAGTGAGCTGAAAACTGAAGACTGGAGTTGCTAAATTTGATAATTCAGCTTGAAACCAAGTCTCCTAAGAAAATATAAGGATAACAACATCTGTAAGCCGGGCGCGGTGGCTCACGCCTGTAATCCTAGCACTTGGGAGGCCGAGGCGGGTGGATCGCTTGAGGTCAGGAGTTCGAGACCAGCCTGAGCAAGAGCGAGACCCCCGTCTCTACTAAAAAAAAAAAAATAGAAAGAAATTATCTGGCTAACTAAAAATATATATAGAAAAAATTTAGCCGGGCATGGTGGCGCATGCCTGTAGTTCCAGCTACTCGGGGGGGCTGAGGCAGAAGGATAGCTCAAGCCCAGGAGTTTGAGGTTGCTGTGAGCTAGGCTGACACCACGGCACTCTAGCCCTGGCAACAAAAGCGAGATTCTGTCTCAAAAAAAAAAAAAAAAAAAAAAAAACAACAACATCTGTAATATTATAATTTTAGTTGTCAAATTAAAAAAAAAAGAAACAGGTGAAATTATTTTTAATACATTTTATAGAATCAAATACATCCCAATATCATTTCAATTTATATTAGACATTGTTATAGCCTTTATATTTTATACTCATCTATCATTTTATCATTTCATCCTTCTGTACTGTATATTGAATATAATTTTTTTCTGTTCTATCTTTTGGCTTTTGAATTCTCCCTTCAGCTGACTTTACTATTCATCAACTATTTAACTGATCTATTAAATTTTTATTTTTATTTAGTTTTTATTAAACTTTTATTTTCAAAATTTCTTTTTGATTCCTTTTCATATTTGCTTTGTCTCTACATCTTTGGAGATATTTTTGAAACTCTCTTTTTTAAAAAACATATTTCAGAACTGTATGTATATGTGTACGTATATAATTACTGTCTGATTTCTCTATGGGTGTGTTTATACCACAGATGTTTTGTTTTTTGTTGCTTCTGGTACCTTGTTTTTCTATGGCGTTTGGCTATCTTTTATTTGATTGGATTTTCGATGTTCTTAAGAAATTATCTGAGGTTGTAAATAAGATGATCCTCTGTAGAGAAGATCTGTGATTACTTCTCCTAAGTGTGAGGTGCACTATCTGTCTGGAACTATCTCATTTCAACATCTGAGATTAGGGCTCCAAATCTACACACTGGCTGACTTACGATATAGCTACCCAAGATGTGTTTCCTTTTTACTTGCTGCTTTGCTTAGCACCCAGGGAACTTTTTTGTTGTTGTTGTTAGCTTCTCATGGCATGCTGCTGAGAGAAAGGTTGATTTTTTTTCTGTCTTCCTCTCATGATGATGGGTTAACCCTATAGGAACTCCGCTTATTGTGGGCAATGCCTGCGGTTATGTAATAGCCCCCTCTTTGGGCAGAGTTGCAGTTTTAATTTTTGTTTCTCTTGATTTAGAACATCAAATATCACAATCAAAATTTAAGATTGTTTTAGGGCTTGCCTTTGTTGTTTATAAAAGACTTCAAGAATCCCTCTCCTCTCTGATTTTTCGCTTTCTCTTAGTATTTATTAAGGAATTTTAATCCCTTGCTATCTTGTCAGTTAATTCTCTTAAGAATAATTTGAAATTTATATGTTTTTTTATCTAGTATTTGAGTTGGTTTGATAGGAACAATATTCAGAATAGCTTATCTCATAATATTCCTGAAACTGGAAGTTCAACAGAAGCTCTTGTATCTGTGGCTATGAGAAAAATCTTTCAAATATTCTGGAAAATAGTCGAACATTGTTGTATAATTTTAAGCATGTTTCTATCCAGTGACTAAATAATTTCACAGGGGGATATGTACAACAATCATAGTTACATTATTTGTTACAACAAAAAGAAAACAGTCTAGTGGCACAATAATACCATATCGCAGGGGCTCTATCTTGAGAGGTAATGCATAAATTCTGCAATAGTCATACCATGGAATATTAGAAATGAAAATGGACACATTATTAATGCATTAAAACAAATGCATAAATCTTAGTAACATGATGTTTTGATTAAAGCAAGTCTGAAAAGTATAAAGTGGGTGATACGATTTTTATAAAGCTTAAAAGCAAGCAAATAAATGACTGTATGGTTTATAGATACTTAAATGGTAAAAAGTTAAAAATAGCAATAATGACAATCACAAAATTAGGATATTGGTTATTTATTTTTTTTAAATGACATGAATGGGGTATGGGAAAAACACATGCATAGCTTCAAGATATTGGTAATGAATACCCTAGTTCTGAGTTTATATAGCAGTCTCAAGGTATTGATTTTATTTTTTTATTTTGTAACTGACATAATTATAATATATATAAAACTTACATATATAACTTGAACTCACACAATCACAGATATGATTTTATAAATATACAATATTTTTTGATTCCCATTACAAACTATTAGAAACTATAGAGCTTTAGTGCTTCTCCATGGCACAAAATGATTGAGCTTGTGATGTAGTGACTTGATAATCATGGTTTTAAATAACTCTAGTAGAATCTTATTGCTTTTAAACTAAGTATCCAGCTATGTGGCTACACTATTTTGGACTAAAGTTCCAACCTACTCTCTAATCAATTTGGATGTTACCCATTGCCATATTCAGATGTCTGAATTTACAAAATATATTCTATATTAGTCTGGTAATTTTAGTCTGATTATTTCAAGTATGGTCACACAGAGAAAGAGGAAAAGAGATTTGATAACAGCCTCTTTAAACTATGCTCATTATATCAATCTATTCCCTGTAATTCAAGCAAATCTTTTTCGTAGGCTCTATTATCCATGTCAGTTAGCTAGAGTGAACATGTTAATGAAAGAGTCTTGTATTCTACTTAAATTCTTGCTACACAAATACAGTTGTTGAAATTTATAAATATGTTGAACTTTGTTAATATTAACTGGCGGTTCATTGAATAAATTTACTAGAAAATTTCCGTGAAAGGAGGAGCAAAATTTATAGAAGATTTTGCTACAATAGGAGCACAGTAGCAGCGGCAGCAGCAGCGGCAGCAATACAGACCAAAATTGTACTACTAAGTACCCTAATCTGCTTCAAGCTGAGAATTAAAGAGAGGGGCAGAGCCAGAATATTATTTTTCTTGGCTTCTCTAAGGAACTTATTTTAAATGCTTCAGAAATGGAAAAGGATAATTCACATCAAGAAAGAAAAAAAATTGTTTTGTTATTTCATTCACTTTGATTGTATATTGAATTTGAAAGAACCATTGCAATATTTAGAAAACTTGTACAATATTTAGAAAACATACTTCTAAAAAGGAGTTTTACAATGTATTTTTTTATTTTTAGGATTTCCCTTAAGATGAACAGCAGAAAAGGCACAAATTTTTCAGTTTGCACATAAAGTAGTTTCTAAAATTGT
Source organism: Varecia variegata (assembly GCA_028533085.1). NCBI lineage: Eukaryota > Metazoa > Chordata > Mammalia > Primates > Lemuridae > Varecia > Varecia variegata. Next base: position 55,248,087 of record CM052441.1, read on the forward strand.
AATTGTTTGTTTCATAGAAAAAAATCACTGATCTGTGTATACTTTACTTTCTCAACATACAAATATATCTTCAGCTGCACAATAAATTTCTAAAATATTATAAACTTATGTTTACATTTTTTCCTATCTATATTTCTGTATAAGCAGTAGCATATCTTATGTTTAATTATATTTGAAATGGCTGGGGCGAACAAAAGAAAATAAAAACAAAAGAAAAGGCAATATAAAGCATTCATGCCATGTTGTTTCTGTCAACACTAACCTCACTTAGTACTATAGGAAGTATTGACTGTTTTGCAGGTGATCCCATTACCTTTGGTAGTCAATTCTCTTCTGAGACTGAACGAGTCTCCTAAAATGGACTTCCTAAATCGAATTGGTGTGGGGTACCTAAATCTCTTGTTTGCCTTTGAAAACAGGTCTCCAGGGTAGTAGCAATGCTGGTGCATCACTGACTGAAAAATTCCAATTTACTTTCCTCTTTGGATGTGCACAGAGAATGAGCCTACATCAAATGTTATGATCAAGAAAGATATTGCTTGTAACCATCTTTCCTAGTTTAAAAATGACTTATTTGGGGTTGAGAAGTAATATACACATCAATAATAAAGAAAATGGGAGGGGGGAGCCGAAATACCTCAAAAAGGATCATATATGACTTTGTTTATAACTGACGAAATAAATTAACAAAAAAAACATAGTAAATAAAGAACTATGTGTGTGTGGGCATAGTAATATAAACTTTTGTGCATATGCCTAGTTTTTCAAAATTCAGTCAGTTAGATGTATTTCTTCTTTGGGGGCATTTTTTTAAAAAAAACATAGGAAGATAAAGATTTTGTGTGACAATTACAAATTCACCGTCTTCTGTGCAAATCACACAGAGTCTGATATTTGAGCAGTCATATTTATTGAAATACTGCAGACATTTCTGATAATCATTTAAATGTCTCAATTTGGCAATAACTCTTTCTAATTAAAAAAGCAAAGCCTAATTCTTCTAATTAAAAATGCTGATAGGGACACATTCATTTAAGGACTTGACGCTTCCTGAGCATTTTCTCTAGCATAGTTGAACAAAAAAAATACATGGCATGAGGCTCAACCAAGACAGCCTTAGTGTATCCCTCAACTTGATTCTGTTGACTAAGGCTTATTCCTGACGATTGGCTCCTGGCCCTCCTTTCTTAGAGCATTTACTTTAGAAAACTTGCATTTGAAAACTCTCTCTCTGCTCTTTTGAGATGTAAATTCTCTGCAATTCAGGAGCCTCCCTGGTTTGCAGGGAGCCATCCTTCAGAAATGCAATCATGGAGGAAGTTAGTGCCCCTCTCTCCCAGTCTCTGTGGGAGGGTAGGAGACCTAACTTCTTCTGAGAGCACCAATTATGCAAAACAGATGGTCTAATCACATTGTCCAACCTCCCTACTAAAGTCTTTCATTACTTTTCCATTAGTTTGCCTCAGTGCTCAAAAATCCTTCTGTCTTGTTTCAGTGAAGTGCAATGTTTCCAACTTATCCCAATAATGCTGACTCCATCGCAAGAAAAAAAAAAAATCTGGCTTGCCGTTTTTGATAAACAATCGGTGCAAATTTTCTTTGACAGTTCATAGACATTAAATGCAAGTACTCACATCCAAAAGCATTTTTAAAGAATGCACACTGAAATATGTTATACCCTTAGATTATGTGTTTTTATCATTGTAACAATATTATTTTTACATGTTGTAAAATGCTTCCAAAGGCATTATTTAATTTATTTTCACAATGCCTTAGTGAGGTTGGTAAAGATGGTACAATTGGGTTTACTTTGAGATATTTGAGGCTCGGATTAATCATTTTTCAAAGATTACAACAAAAGGGAACTCTGTCGAGTTACAGAAGTAAGTGTTCTATAGGTTCGTTATTCTGGTAGCCACATTCTCCAGGTCCCATTCCACAATTCTCTTTATTGCATGACATATATAAAATGTCGAGTTATCCAGAGTTCCACTACCACAAGAACCAGGCAAAGGCATAATTTAACTGAAACCCTTTGACTCCAATTACTTTGTTTTATCTATTACCTTAAAATGTCATATTCTGTTATTCACATGTAAATTTATGTTAACGCTATGTTAATCAATTTTGAACAAAGATTAAACTGGAAAGTTTATTTGCTTCTAGCACAGAGCCTAGAGGCTGAGACAATTTTTGAACACTGCAGGCACTCGATTTTTGTCAGCTGGATATATTAATGAAGTCAAACTTTTGAGGAAATCATATTTGTATGTTTTGTAATATTCAGTACAGGATTCATACATTATTGATAACCTATAGTCAATAAATATTTATTGAGGAGAAAAGTAATGATGATTGTTCAGTTACACATTATCAAAGGTTTGAATGTATTAATAGCAGCTATAGAGTAAAATGTTCTCTTAAAGAAAATATATCTTTGTATTTACTGTTGTTTTATGGCCAATTTGTTAACCTTGTATGGCAATCATCATGAAAGAATTCAGCAAGAATATTCTCTGAGATGCTCTAGTCAGAGAGGATAATTGACTTTGTTATACCAGAGATACCATGACATTCACATTTATGTCAAAGGGAGCATGGGAAGAGTTAATACATGCGGAACATTTTCTCACTTAATCTTTTCAAAAATGTTTTGCCATATTTTTACAGATGAGAGACTACGGGAAATGAAAAAATTCTCATCTAATTCATGAAAATTCTGAGATACCAGCACAGGTCTCATTGACCCTAATACCTAAACTCATTCCATCATATCTAGATGCTTTCCTCATTTCTTCTTGAGCCAAAACAACAAGCTTACTTTTCCTATACATATGCATACACTAGTTTAAATCCCACACTCATTTACTTCATTGAGACAGAGACTAATTTTCACGCACACACAAAAAAAACAGAGCACTAAGAAAATAGAGGCTGGTTATAGTATTTTAAAGTATTTAAAGCAGGAGAAATGATATTTGCTAAATGCATACACACATATGCATATTTTAAATAGCTATAGAATATATGTGTATATTGCATGGTAAATGCTTACATTTTTTCTTTAATATATAATTAGTAATTCTTCAAAAATTATTTTCTTCATAATCTACAGCTCTTACAAACTTCAATTTGAGTGAATCCTACCTGAATAATACATTTAAAAACTTGGCACAAGAACATCTAGGCCAAAAGAACATTTGCTTAGCTGTTTCTGACATAGTCTGTTACATCTTCTCGCTAAAATTTCCATATTAAAAGGAACTCTTAAATTATCAATTATAAAAAAAATTAGACTTTGGGTTGAGTCTAAGTGATTGTTTTTATGCTAAGATTTTGAGAGCTCCCCAGTCTTATGCTAAGTGCTTATGTACACCAAGGGCCAAAAGAAGACTGTAAGATTATTAGTGGAAGTCTCAAAAACAAATCATCCAGTTTGTCTCACTGACTGGCTTTATTTTCTCTTTCCTTCTTGTAATGGCTTCAGCATTGGTTAAGGACTATTGTTTGTTATCATGGGAAACAGAATAAAATGGAAGGGGGATTGGGAAGGAAGAATCATAAAATCAGTAAAATTCTATAATATCCTAAAAGTAAAGTTGGATTCTTTCTTGTCATACTTGACCACAAAACTTTAAAGCCTTGGTAGTGGGAGCATTCTCTTTTGGTAATAAATAAATATGAAATAGCATAAAAATCACTTGGAAACACATGAATACACAGACACACACAGAAAAGGTAAAGCTTTTCTGATATTTCAAAGAAAGAGCATACTGCCATATATTACTTACTCTAAAAAAATAAAAGAAAATTGCAAAATATATATTAATACAATATAAAATCACACTGCTTCATAGAATTAGGAACTGAAAGTCTAATAGGAAAGTTTTATATGATAAAACGAAAAGAGATGAAAATATAAAAACAGTAGAGATGAAAAAAGACTTGGGTGAGACATTGAACTATTGCAAAGAAACTAAAATAGCAATAGCAGAATTAAACTCCGTAATTGAGGTGATAAAGAAAAGCATTAATCGTTCAGGAAAATTGAATTAATAATCTGAAGGAGAATGTTTTAAGAAAATCCATTAGAGTCCGAGGAAATGAAGAAGAGATGATCAATGAAAATGAACATGATTGATGTGAATGGAGCAGAGATTGTGAAAGTTTCACTTGCAGAAAACTGGTTTCCTTAAAAAAAACCACTGCAAATAAATATATGAAAAAAGGCAATAAAATGAATATAAATCATAAAACAGTATGATTTTAATTCAGTAGTAAAGATAAATGCAGGCATAAATATAGGCATAAATATTTGTAAGGAACTATAACACAAGACAACCTGTTTTCTCTGGTAGGTGGGAGATTTTATTTTTTAAAATGTTTTTTTCATGTTGTAATAAGCAGGTAATTATTGTCATAAAATACTAAACAAAATATTGATGGTATTGATAAACCATCAATGGTAATTCATTATGTTACACAGAATGAGTAAAATTAAAAGAGCATCACCCTGTAGAAATTGCTACTTTAATAAAGTTCATTTGTATAGTTGTATTGCATGTTACTAATTTACTATATCTATATTTTTATGTTGTAAACAAACTACCTCATAGCAGTACTGCTGGAATAGTTCAACATGGCCATTTATTTTTATCCATGTGAATGTACCAAGGACCTGAACAATCCATTTGAAATCTGCTGATATTTCCCAATGAAAACCCTTATATCCTACAGTCACGAAGCAGAAATGAATAAGGGAAGTAAAGATATCTATCTATGTATCTATGTATGTATGTATGTATCTACAGGCACACACACACAAACACTCACTGATAACCACAGACATTTAAAATGTTCCTTATTCATACTATTACATATGAGGTCACTGGCTTTTATTAGACAATTACCTAACTGAGTTCAAGTTAAGTGATTTTGATACAGGGTAAGGAAAATGAGAAAGCAATGAAAATATAAACAAAGAAAGAATGTATGTCACTATGGTGGAGCTTCTATATTCTCAGAGCTTTCTTCACCTTGGCATTCATTGTCTGTTTTGTTATTGAGACTATATACACTTCAAATGACTTCTATCATCTCAGGTCCTTGAATAACAAAGATTCTCTAAGGCAACCACATAATTCACCATACACTGATCGGAATTGATTTTAAAACATCCATCAGAAAGCTTAAATGGCATTTCTGGGCCATGTTATGGACCTTTTTACTTATTGCCTATATGTAAATTTCTTGTTTTGAAAGACTGGTATTTTATATGGTTTTTGCCATTGGAATGATAAGTGCAATTTTGTACAATAAAAAGAATTGCTTCAAGGCAGTTGAAATTTAATTAAATTCACTGAGCTTTGTGATTTAAAAAATGCTACTCCAAAACTAGAATGCACACAATACATTTTGAAGCCAGTATTAGACTCCTCTCCCTACTTCATTATAAACCATGACAGATGATTTGAAAAAAATCCTACATGCAAAATACATTAATTGTGTTAGTAGTTTGGACCTCAGAGTTGATATAAGTATTGTGGATTATTCAATAATTATGTACATCAATATTTACAATTAAAACCTTTTAAATAATTTTCAATTTAAGACTACTGTATTACATACTGGTCTTACATTTTATATAAGTGTTAGTGTAATTGATTAGTATTTAATCAATTAAATAAGTAGGTATTCAAATATATGTTGACAATTTGAGATATATGTGACTTCTCTCTTTAGTTGGTTGTAAACTCCTGAAGGCTTAAGACCATATCTTTTATTTCTTTCTTTATCTTACTTGATGCTTATCATAGTATAATCTACTTGGCATATACTTACTGATTAATTGACCGATTGCTGTCAAGTTTTCCTAATTATTCATCAAATTTCAACAGTTTCTTTCTTCAAAAAGATCAAAGGGTTCTACAGAAAGCTGCATATTTATAGCATTTAGCCCTGCAAAGTTGAAAATAACAAATCCAGAGAGGATATAGAAAAAAATTTGGTGGGATGAAGAAGGATAAATAATAAAATCAATTTAATGCATACTTATTGGCCACTTAATTTTATGCATTACATTGCATCTCCAAGTGATTTGCCATCAAAGATGATTTTTTTTTTTTACTGGGTATGAAGGGAGAAAAGGTTTTCTCTATTCCATAGGCCTCCTGGATTTTTTATCTGGACTGGTATAGTTATATTTCGTTTCAGCTTTAAGCCTTGCTTCAGTTTTTAAGACTGACATGCAATGGGTCAGAGACACACTACCATGTTTCTACATGGTACAGATTTATAGTAAGGTATATTGGTGGGGGGGGGACCTACAAACGCAGACTTAGTGTAGTACACTCAATACCTTGTACTCCCATTAACCTGCAGTTTAGGCCAGGCATAGATGGTCTGTTAAAGTTTCTGTAAAGGACCTCCACCCCGATAACACTATACAAATATGGGGCAGATGAGGAGGGAAGTGGGGAGAGGGAAGATTGCTTTTTTATTGTCAAACATTACTATTTAATAATAAAAACTCCCTATTCAGAGGAGTGTCCCTTGGTAACAGTCTGTGCTACTAGTCAGCTAAATCAGCCATGGTAAGAAAACTCTTGCACAAAGGGTATGGGTAGAAAATAAATGTCCAGAGTCATCCAGGAAGAAATGTAAGAGAGCTTAGAAGTGAATATTAAGGTTCTAAGGTAAACCTTCCAGAGTAATGGGGTATTGCAGCAGCCATGACATGACATTTCTGGAAAATTCTGTTCAGACTGTTTTGACAGCATGTGATATTGATCATATGGTTATTGAATGACACATGATTGAGCAGTGAAGGCCGACTACCCACCACTCTGCTCTTGTGTGGAACGGCCTTTATATTTCAGTCAATGCAATGCAGAAACCAGTCTTGATCGTATTTCTTTATAGCTTTACAATAGTACATTTCCCTGTGAGGAAAAGGACTGATAATATGGTTTGAAAGTGTCCCCCAAAGTTCACGTGTTAGAAACTTCATCCCCTATGTAGAGGTGTTGGGAAGTGGGACTTTTAAGAGGTGTTTAAATCATGAGGTCCCCACCCTCATGAATGGATTAATGTCATTATCCTGGGAGTGAATTCCTTATAAAAGGACAAGTTCAGCCTCCTCTTGCACTCTCTTTTGCTCTCTCTTGCCATTCTGCATTCCGCCATGGAATAAATCCACATAAAGGCTCTCTCAAGATGCTGATCCCTCAATCTCAGACTTGCCAGCCTTCAAAACTATAAGAGAGAAATCTCTGTGCTTTCTAGATTATCCTATCTCAGGTATTCTGGTATAGCAGCACAAAACAGACCAAGACAACTGAAAATATCACTTCCTATGAAAAATGATTAACTTGTTTGTATAGATGAACATAACCTAGGGATGCTTAGGTTACTTTAAATTATTTTCTAACCTATTTGTAAAAAAATATATTTGATATAATTATGTTTTCTAAAGTAAGTCTTTTTAGACAATCTCAAAACTCTCTTTAAAGTTATGTTATCTACATCATCACAGGAACTACCTAGTCATCTAATCATTTAAACAATTATTATATTTCCTATTGATTTTATAAATTATATCTGCCATTTAAGTTATTTACTTTGCCTATCTACATTGGTTAGGATCAATTATACCTGTATTCAATATTTATTGGCTATTAGGAATAGTAGGCTATTTGTTGCAAAAATATTTTTTCTGCCTCATAAATTCATTATTTACACTTGTTCTCTCTTTTACTGCCTTTTAGATCTTCACCTCCACTTTTTGAGGACAAAGTTTTATTATTTTATTATTATTATTCTATATGACAATAAAAATTAAATATTTAGAAGCTGGGTAATAGTCCTCAAGCAGAAAAACAGATCAGGGAAAGTTTAGTACCAAGTTTCTATTCTGTATTGTACTGAGATTTCTGGCTGATCCATTTGTTCTTATATTGGATTACTCCCATAAAAAAGGGGAAAAATCAGAGGGGTGAACTGTAAAAGCTTCTTACTTGGCCTTTTATTCTACTTCATTGCAGGCTGTGGAGACAATTTAATCGGAACTGGATAAAAAAGTCTTGGAGTAGACAGCTTAGTAAACATGTGCACAGTTGTTTCATTTGTACCTCATCTCATTTTCTCCTATGGTCTGCTCACAATTCTTTAAAGAACAAAAGGCAAAAGTAACAAAGTTGAATAAAAGTTTGGGTTTGCATTTCAAAGTAAAATCTCTAAGAACCAGTTTACACACCTTTGTTATGATTAAATCCCTCATCCTAAGGTGTGGGATCAATGAAGTCCTGAGGTCTGTGACTCAATGAAGTGTTGGTGGATTTGTTTGTTTGCTCCACAATGCTCCGTGTCCTCATTCCACTCCCAAAAGCTCAGTAGAATATCCATTAGAACTGTTTTAAAGCTATTTCAAGTATGTTCATAGCACATACAACAGTTGTAGATTGTTACATGATTGAAAATGTGATGAAAATAACTAGTAAGTGTATTAAGGTTGCTGGAAATCTAAGGGAAATAAAAGATGAGGAAAACTCTCTTCATTCTTGTTTTTCTCAAGTCTAAAATGAAGAAATTGGATAAGTTCTTTTATTATATTTCTTGCAGTTTCATGTTGTGTCATATGAGATGAATTTATATGAGAAGTATTGATCAGAATACAGTTGCTATGCTGTTTGGAAATTAGAAAGTTTCATTTTGAAGTTGGAAACTGCAAATGAAAAAATGACAAAAGGGGGTTTTAACATTGATGTCTAACCGGTAGTGACCCCCAGCTCTATGAAAATAAATATTTGAGGGGAAAAATCGACATAGTTAAATAATATTCAAACAATATTCACGGAGTATGCCATCAAGTAAAAAAAAAAAAAAAAAACAAAGAAAAACCTTACTTTAGTTATGAAGAATTTTATAATTTATTTTCAAAAAGAGTGGATATTGAAAAATATAGTGCATATTTTTATACTTGTATACAGAATAATTTCGAGTACATATGTATAATCTTATAAGGTTTTTGATGACTTACATTTGATAAATTTAAATATTTAGATATATAAACTTAATCTCCTTTGAAATATGGTAAATTATATTGAAATTTTTGTACCTATAATTGATTATATCTTTTTTGTCTTTAGAAAAATGTGTTCATGGTAAAGAATTTAGAGCATAAAGAATAATAGAAATACATAACAAAATTTACCTTATGTAGAAAATTATTTACTCACTTTGATATATTTTTATGTATTTGAAGTTTTAAATGTTTCTGCACGATATAATAGTAAATAGGCTTGATACTGAATTGTATTCTTACTTTTAACTTAACTGTAAATCATAAGCATTATCCCATTCCATTAAATGCTGTTTAAAAATCTACATTTAATCATACATTTTCTATCATATAGCTCTACCGAAATATATTTAATTATCCAAACATAAGACATATAAGTTGCTTATAGATGTTTGCTGTTACAAATATGTTGTGATTTTCATCTTTGTATTAAAATGTTTATCAGATTTTTTTGTAGTTCATTGGAATAGAGTTTTAGAAGAGAAATTATTGTTCCAAAAGGTATGAACTTTTTAACAGACCTTGTTATGTATTGACAAATTGCTTTCCAAAAAGGTTGTACCAATTTATACTCTCACCAGTAGAGTATATAGATGAACCTTATAGTGCACACATAACTAAATATGACTTTTAAAATATTTGCTGATTTGTTGGAAAATCATAGTAGCTGTTGGCTATTTTAATTTGAAAATTTGTTAATAATATAAAGATTGAAATATTTTCATGTGTTTTTATATATTTTGTATTTCTTTTTCTCTGAAATATGTTCATGCCATTTTTATGCTGCTCTGTTGGTGTTTAAGCACTTATTATAGCTTGCATTAAAAGTTTGCAATTAAGGTTATCATTTATTTTAGTTTCTATTTTTAGAAATACTTCATTCTTTGCCCTTTAACATTATTTCTGATGAGCTTTATCATATATAGCAATCTTTTGATATTTTACTTTTTCCCCATCCCTCAATATAACTTTTGTGCTTAGAAAGCTTTTTATGAGTTGAAAATCAGATAAATATTCACCTTCAATTTTTTATAGATTTATAGGTATCTTATTATAAAAATTTTTTATAGGTTATATTATTATTCAATCATATAAAGCACCAGATTTAAAGTACTTTACATTCATGTTAAGTTATTTATTATATAACATGAAGCCTTTTTTAAGGTCTGACTAAAAGTTCATTTAAATTTCTATGGAAATTTAAGCCTATTGTAATTCAATGTTTGAGATCTGTCAGAATTCCCTTCAACTGTCAGAGGTTTTGATATGCTATAATAATATTGATACATTTAAAAAGGAAATATAACACCATATTCCCAGAATTAGACCCTTTCATATAAAAAAAAAAGTAGAAAAAAGTCATCACATTAAGATTGTATGTATTCTGTGGTTTTCATTGCAGTACAAATTTGTTACAGTGTCACGATTTTCATCACATATTTTGTAACATTATTTTATTCATTTGAAACTTGTATGACTTTCTTATGATACTTAATAAAATGATTCTAGAATTATATGGGTGATTATCCTGGAAGTGATCATCCAAATGATACCAATTGTTGGCCATTACTTTATAGTTTATAAAGAACTTGAGCTTCCATTCCCTCTATAATTTTATCTTTACAACAACACCCCTGTGAAATTGCAAGTTTACAACTACTCCATTTTTTTAATCACTATTGATGAGAAAAATAAAGCTCAAAACGGTAACTTTCCTAAAACCATACAGTGAAAGTTGACAGAGTTGGAGTTAAAAATAGTTCTTCTCAGTCCAGATCCCATGTTCTCTTATTATAACAGCTTCTTTCCTCCCAATTATCAAACTTTCTTGCATCAACAAAGAGACATTTGAGTGGAATTTTAGTCATCATAGAGTGAAGTCTATATATTAGAATACTAACTGCTTTGGAGGTATGCAGATTGGGTTACTTGCATATATATATTCAAATTAATTTACCCCAAAATATTATCAGAATTTCATCAGATACAATTTTTTCAAAAAATAAAGTAATGCAGAAAGATTAAAGTAATGCAAACAGATGAAAGGAGAAATCATCTGAGGAATGTCAGGGCTCAGAACATGATACCCCAAAGTATGGTGTCTTTGGCATGCTTAGTACTCTGAACGGAAGAAACTGAGGGCTTATGAAGTCAGGTCTTTCTTACCTTCTCCCACCTCCCTGCTCCCTTTTTCCCCTCAAGGCAGGCCATAGAAACTAAAATTCCTCTTCCAAAGATGAATTTCCTTTCCCCAAAGCCAACCATTAAAACCTAAAAATATTAGTCTAATCTTCCTCTGCCTTTCTGTGTAAGGGCTGGCCATAAAGAAATTTCCTTACCTACATTGTCTAATAGTAGTTCACAAGGCCCTCATTCTAGAAAGGGTCTTGCCCTATACCTGGTAGGAAGAAATGCCACACAGAGAGGCCAAGAGTCTGAACAAAGGCCTTTCTGGGTGTCCCCAGTCTATTACCATTCAGTCATACCTTTTTTGTCCAATCACATTTCTACATGGCTGTTCCTATTTGATTGAATCTAAACATAAAATAGAAAATTTCCCCTATGTTCTTTGGTTATTCATTTCTGAAGACTCCTGTGTCATATAAAACTCTGATTAAATAAATCTGTTGTGCTTTTCTCCTGTTAATCTCTTTGCCAATTTTTATTTCAGACCTAGCCAGGAACCTTAGGGAGGTGAAAGAAACTTTTCCTCCCAATAGGAGCATACCTATGTAGATGTTCCTAAAATTGGCTATTCAAATTATAACAAATTACTCAGCTTAATGTTAAAGTAGATAACTCATATGACATTCTTATCACACAGACTGAATTGTATAAGTGTTGTGATGTCGTTATTGATAATGATGATAATAATTCCACAATCTGTGAGATACCGAGTTTTGAGTTCTGAACCTAGGCAGATATTTTTCTTGTGTGGTCCTCCTGGGATTATTTATAGTCTACTCAAAGAAGGTGTTTTTAGTGACTCGGAGACAAATTAACTCAGTCTTATTGAGCAAAGATTTTCTTTGTGAATAAAACCCAGAAGTGGTTACTACCTGAAAGAGTTGTGTGTCATTCAAAACCAACTAATATGTGGAAGCTAAGAGAGAGCAATAGGAATTGGTTTCTATAAAGTGCTCATAGGATGGTCTGCATAATTTACTGGTGCCTATTGGGAAACTATCAATTTATTTAATACATATGTATTGAGCCACTCCACAAAAATGAGGTTGGGTCCTTCCCAGGTAATGTTAGCTTTTTATTTTATTTTATTTATTTATTTTGTAAATAGTAACTAATCTGTAAAGTGACACTTTCCTTGTAAACTTTCATGGCTAGATTTAGCATCCTTTGATAATTCTTGACACAAATAATTTCTACTTTGATGGTGGAAAAATGGTGATTTTTCTGTCATCACTATTTCCTTCACATTTATCGGTTGAATTCTACTGGAATTATGAGCCTGCTTTCTTCCCTACTTCCTATGTCAGTTTGTGTGTATCTATTTAAACAAATCTATATCTGTCTATCATCTGTCATCTATAACCTTTTATTATCAGTGTGGACGTTATCACAAATTCATATTTTATTCAATGGACTATCTTCCATTATTATCCTTATTTATGCTTATGCTTCTATTGTTTCTGATTTTCCCCAAATCTTAGGGATTTAGTAACTCATTCCCATTGGCTCTTTAACCCTTTTGCCATGTTTTCACTATTATTATTGTTTTTTAAGTACTTTCTTACATTCTGAAAAATTTTTCAGGCTCATTTTCTAGCCCTGAAATGAATCCAGACCATTCTCTAAGTTCTAGTTCCTTTCAGTGGGAAATCATTATTCCAAATCTAGATCTAAGTGTGTTTATTGTTTTAGGATATCATTAATTCTAGGCCCATTCAGCACACAGAACTAAGATTTCTGTTCATGTACATGTATGTATGTATTCATGCTGAATACATACCTGTATGTCCAACTTCAACCCACCTCCTGGTTTCTGCCTGCCTTTCCTCCATCTGTATTTCTACACCTCCTCTTCCACAATGAGAAAAGCGGCTCAAAACACGGGCATACTTACTCATTTACTCAGTCTGCCAATACACATAAAATAGATTTAGAATTGCTAGACCCACACCACTATGAAAATACAATCTACAAGAAAGAGTTCAAAATTTGTTTGCAGTTCTGTTTTCTCCTTACTCTGGGAGTATACAGTTAAAAATTTGAGTTGAAAAGTTACATGCATTAATTTATCTATTTATTTCTGCAGTTGTTTGGTTTTGCTTTTTCCTCCTTCAGTGTGGTTGTGTTATTCATGTGAAATACAGTGGGTTCATTTATTTCTGTTTGTACTAAGGGTTTTTTTTTTTAATTTCATATTGGTTTACTATATTGAAGATATAGACTATTAACACACATAGAGATATTGTGTATCAGTATAAAATTTATTTGACATTGCATTTACTTATGGTTAGGATATGCTTCTACTTAGATCCCATTACCTGAAACTTTTAAAACTGGAGTCAGATATTGTGTGTACTGATCTTTGTTTTTCATTGGTCCATGAGAGTGGGATGATAAACTTGTTTTCTTTGAGGTATGCCATGTATACTGTTTTGAAAGGTCTTGTGTGAACAAGGTCTGGATTTCCTAGAGATCCTACTACATCATGAGTATTTGTCTGCCCTGGATATAAGGCCAGGATCTGGGAGCTTATGTTTATTTGCCAGAAGAAGTTACTTACTCATAACAAACTGTTTTCTGTTAAGAAAATAAAGGAAAGTTTGTAATGTTTTCATCAACTTCAAAAGTTATTCTGAGAATTGAATCATATGGCATTTGTAAGCCCTTTTTAAATTATAATATCCTAAAATATAAGTTATTATTGAATTTGGAACATTATGGAGACATAAGTATATAAGTTCTTTCTCTTTTATTTTTAAAAGACATCATTGGTGCCTTATTTTTGGCACCTCTGCATGGTGGGAGTTAAAGTCCTACTTCAGAGATTAAGGTCTGTAATTTTAGAGTATCTAAGAATAGCAGGGTAAAAATTGACCACAGGCTAGCACACATACTGGCGCCTCCAATGAGCCTATGGGCTACTGGTGGGTCATGAATGCAAAGCCTTCCAAAGCTCTGCCATGTTTCCTTTAAAGATTACCTCCACTGGAATCCAAAGAGCATCTGATCACAGCAGGAGGAAAACTTTAACTCTCTGCCTTTTACATTTCATCAGCCTGACTCATGACCTTCCCAGCCAAACAGGAAACCAGCGATGGAATCTGTACTTCTGCTTATATTTAATATATCCTGGCTCTCCTAACATATCATACAAATAAACACCTTTCTCTGAAGTCTTCTAGTTCAGAGCCGTGGAATACTTGCCACCATGCCTTGATCCCCAGACATGAAATCCCTTGAACCGGCTGCCTAAATGGCCTGTGCCTCTGAATCAGAGAAGCAGGAGCAGCACTGAGCACTTCTCCTGGCTGGGCCCTAAAACTGGCAATAAATTTGATTGAGCAGCAACAGCTACAGAGGAATTAAACACTGTCTTTCTTCTGCCATAAGGACTGATTTTTAAAATCACTTTGGAAACCCCCACAATTCATAGGTCACCCCCACTATATTATGGAGAATAAAATGCCAAGGCAGAATTATCATCCTGCATAACAGAACATTGGATTTATACACCTTAGACTCATCAGGAAATAGAGGAACTATAAGAGTGGCTTATCTGTATAGTAAATATTTTATTTTATTTTTCTGTTTTCTTTTATTTGTTGACTAGGCCAAATGAAAAATACATTATAAAATAAAAAAACAAAACACAAAGTCACCTCCTTTGAATATTTATCTGCCTCTTTCCTGGCATCAGATTGTTTATTCATTTATATTTGTATTTATTATTCATCAAAGCACTTTGATATTTAAAGCTTCGTGTCAAGAAATGGAATGCAAATAGTTACTTCTCAAAAAGGAACCCCGTACCTTTACACTATTTTAAAAACCCTATCATAATTTTAGTCTCACCTAAAATAAGTGATAATTTGATTATACCTCTCAGTCTTAATGTATGTGGGTATATTTTACAATAACATTTACCTCATTTAAGTAGCATTTTCAAAAGACATTTATAAATAGATATTTCTAAATCAGCTGATTATTTGATTAAAATAAACTTTATATTTTGAAATATTTTTTATAAAAGCTTAAAGTGTTATGATAACCTAAAAGTGTATAATAATTTTAATCTATGTTGTAGAATTATATCATT
Source organism: Varecia variegata (assembly GCA_028533085.1). Lineage (NCBI taxonomy): Eukaryota > Metazoa > Chordata > Mammalia > Primates > Lemuridae > Varecia > Varecia variegata. The sequence goes on from CM052441.1 coordinate 55,263,449, forward strand.
CTTCTCAAATTAGGTAGGTAGATAGAGGTACCTTTTTCTTCAATTAGAGAACTAAATAAGATTTTAGTTGTTGCTTTTTTACTGAATGTCTATTCAAATAATACTGATACGCAAGGTCAGAACACATTGCTTATGGACAAAGGAGAGCCTAAAATAAGAAAATACGATAATAGACTAAATACTTACAATGTCTTTGTTTAAAAGCATATATTTTCAGGGTAAATTTAGAAGAGGTATAGATTTACTATGTGATCCTCCTTTATCATAAATCTTTATTATTGGAAATTAATTGTAGATGTAAAATACACTGCATTTAAAAAGATGAAATTGAGGAAAATAATGGTAAGGCTGCACTAATGTGTTCCACTGATGATCTAGATAAGGCATACAGTCAAAAAATGATCACAGGATGATTTCTTGACATTTCAACTGTGTAGGAAAATTAAGAATATAAACCTCTGCTATAGAGACCTAATTTTAGAAGGTTTTTAAAAACACCAAAATACTGCAATAAATTTTATCTATAAGATGGTTGTCAAATATACCATCTTTTGCCCAAATCAAATCAAGGTAATGTTATGTTTGTTAAAAGTAATTTTATTCTGTGTTTCAAGATACCTTGTGGCTCAATTTTGATTATGCATTTTAGGTCCATCATTGTGTGTTCTGGTATTTCTTTATCCTGAAAAGATAAATTTAACTGCTAAGTGTATTGTGTTTTTCACAACTAGTATAACATACATGAATATACCTTACACTTTAGATTTATTTTCATATTCTAATCTCTAACAAAAATATCAACTGTAAAGATACCTAGTACTTATTTACTATCCATCATTAATTTTATTTCATTAGGATTTATTTGTTAAATAATATTTATAGCTATTATTCAGAAAAATTAAATTTCACTCAATCTCAGTTACAAATATTTAATGACATGTTTAAATGTACTGTATGTATACACATTCATTTTAAAAAATGGAATTTTTTTTTTAAATGACTCTCCATCCATATCAAATGGACATTAGTTACATTTAGCTGAAAAATGATTTTGAAAAAACATATTGAACAATCAAATCAAATAAACAGTAATAATAAAGGACCTTTGGTTACTACTTTCTATTGAGTTACTGCTCTCTGTGCTAAAATGATAAGGTATAGTTTCCATTGCAGGACTGCATGGGTCATTGCAGTTGCTAGTGGATTTTTAAACAATTGAGCGACAATCTTTGAAGGTAGGGATTCCTCATAGAAATGCTGACACAACCATAACTGATGCATTTTGAATCACATTGCTGGACTATGCGTGCTATAGTTAAGTAGAGCTAGACCTGGCCCAGTTGTGTTTTGCAAACTTTGACCAAAGGGAAGTCTTTGACATTTCAGCAAGAAATGGAAGTGTCTTGCACGTTTTTGTTTGTATGGTGTGAAAAGGAATGTATCGTGGTATTCATTACCAGGTCAGTTTCTTGGAGTTGGCCAATCACTGGTCCTAATACAAATCCATGATCCCAGCTTTTCCAGATATTTGTATGGCAGGCAGCTACACAGCAGCAACTTCTGTAATCCCTTCTCCTGCAGTTAGAGCTACTAGAAAAGCTTAATAATATCCCAGAGGCAAAGATGAAACGGTATTTCCACAGCCACTGTTTGCTGTAGAGAGCTTTTGAAGTCAAGCTTAAGATGTCTTTATTTCCCTACCAGAAAGAAATTTTTTTTGCCCTCTTTTACTCTAGTGTTGTCATGATGATGGCTTTCTGCTTGAAAAATATTCCAAGAAGCTGCAGCTCTCCCATAAAGCATTAGGGAATGAGAACAGCTTTTCATCAGGGGCTGTTGGAATCTGTAACTACAGTTTGTCACTGCCGAAACCCACGGCTATGCTGGTAGTGATCTCAATTTAAAACTCACGGTTTCTTTCTTATCAGGTTTAGGGCAGCCACAACTTTCACTGTCAGCTTATTGGGGACTGCCCTTGCTTTTAACTTTAGTGGTTAATTAAATTTTAAATTGGGTGTACTGTAGAGCTCCCAATTCAACCTTTGTTCTATGCCATCCAGAAAACAAAAAGCAGTAGCCCCAAAATGTACTGAAAGTTAAATTAATTGTAGTAGTGGGTAACAAGGTGAAATTCACATCCAATTTATTAAAAATAGGGGACAGGACATTATTACATGTTGATTTGGAAAGTTATAATTTCAGACAAACCCTGATCGTAGGATCACAGTGAAAAGTTGTAAGGAATTGTAGAGAGTAAAACAGCCTTTTTATTATTTATTTAATTAGGCAGCGCAATTGCCAAATGCAATAAGACTCAATAATGTTGGAGAAGAATATCACAAGTCCTAATTTAAAAAGAAAAGAAGCAAACCAAACCAAACAAAAAACAACAACTTTAAGGTAACTAAATCAAGGTGGTTTGAAGCTTCGCCATAAAATTGAACTCTCTAAATATCTTAATACATAAGAAAAATATGATTTGTTTAAAAATAGGTTGTTTTGTACTAACATTATTTTACTGTAAAAATTTGATGCCACTATACAAAAAACTAAAATATGAAAATAATACTATACTATTGGCTAGATATGTTTGTGTATTTTTTTAAAAATATATTTTACCAACTTAAAATTTATTACATTTCTATTTTGAATTTAAGGCAAAATAAGTTTTATAAAAATGTCCAATTCCAGATATAGATTTTTTAATTTAAAACAGAAAAAGAAATGGACAATTAAAGAATTTGTTTTGTTTTTGAATACATAAATCTCTATCACCAATAGGTACTGTAAAATAATGAGGATCATTTCATAAGAAAACAAATGCTATCAGGAGAATTTTTATCCTATATTAAAGGTAAAAATTATCAAGAGTTCAGAAATTAATAATTACTATAATTAAGTAATTAATAATTCTCTGAAGTTTAGGAAGGTTTTTGCTAAACCTGACAATCTCATCAATAAATAAAAGTGATTGAGAACATTTTTGAATTTTAAAATATTTTTTATGCCCTCCTTACTTCCTGAAAGGACTGGACGAAGCAGAGATGCTTACCATATTACCGATAAATAGGTATATAATTTGTTTCACAGTGGTAGTCCAAATAGTTCAATATCAAAGTTGAGAAACATGACTAATGGGGTCAGTCCTAGGATGAGTGCTATTTAATAATTCCATCAATCATCTCAAAACATGCTCATTTACTTAGTTAATAACATCAGACTGGGAAGGGTTATTTAGCACCTTGAAGGAGAGAATTAAAATATAATGTGACCTTGAGAATTGACAAGTTTCAGAAGTTATCAGAATCAAATTATAAAATCTTACAGAAAATACATACTAATGTAGTTCTGCAGGCCTAAAATACCTGAATGGCATATTTGGAATAGATAAATTTATGAATTTTACTGGGAAAGAATATCTAAATAACAATGAAAAAAATAAAAAATAAATCACAAATCACACTCTTCCTGAAAGACAGTATTGCAAGACAGTTAAAGCATGACCACTGAAGTTCTGTGGTCTGGGTTCAAATCCTGCCTCCACCTCTCACTAATTTACATGTTTGTTGTCAAGCTACTTAATATCTCTGGATTTCGGCTTTGTCATCTGTTAAATGGTGAAAACTGTAGAACATCTTCATAACATTTTTGTGAGGTTTAAACAAAGAACTTAAAACAGTGTCTGGAATATCTTAAGAGTCATATAACTATAAGCACAAACATTTATATTATTAATACATCTGTGCTAAAGGTCCCCAAACAAGGAGTGGACAGAAAAATTTGGGACTAACCATTAGGAAAGACATTCTAAGGCAGGTGAGTTTAGATCCAGTTACTGAAGTTGGTGAGGTTCATGACTGGCATATAAAGCAGGATATTTGTTTTAGACAAGCACAATTATGTTCTTTCAGAACTTTAAAAAATAGTTAAATCTGTGTAGGGTATGTTCTGTAACTTCTCTTGGCAACTGGAGCCCAGCTGTGACTTAAGAAATTGAAGAAGTTTCATTCAAAATGGACAGTCATAGAAGGCTTTATAACATGACAATATGACAAAATCTTGTGAATTATTAGCCTAGTCTACCAGGTGAAAAATTACCTTGTGATTTTTGCATAATAGGTGCTAAGAAATTGGGTATTTATTAAACTGCAAACACAAATCAAAAATAGTCAATTCTGAAAAATTCCATTCATTCACATGGAAACAAAATGTAGCAACTATTTTTAGACTAAATAATTAGCAGATACAACTTCAGGCTCTCCTGGAATTTACGAATGTCATTCTTTCAGTTCCATGATTCTCACTAAACATGAGGAGTGAGGATGTCAGAATCATCTGTGTGATACTAACCAGGAGGATGATGCTTCTTCCACTACTGTGAGAATTATCAACAGGTCAGTCACTGTCATGCATGAGGAAATATATCAGGTAATGCTGGCCATGAGAAAGTTTGTGATCCTCTATTGCTATGTAAGATTTTACTAGGTAGGTCTTTTTCATAACTGAATATAACTAGGCTTAGATAGTTTAATTTATTCATGCCTCCGCTTCTCCATCTTCACTGTGGGAATATTACAAAATTTTACCCTCTAGTAGGAAATATTAATTCAAATATGTTTCAATACTTTGAAAATCTGAGAGTGCTATGTTTGTGCAAAATAATGTCTCACTATGTGCTGAAAATACCCATACCTAAGTGTACAATAATTTAGAGTACATAAAATACTGCCCCAGTTTGAATTCCAGTTAATTAGGTCAAGACAATTTGGTAGTCTTTCTAATATCTTTCCCTGGGCACTAAGGAGCAGTGGTGATGGGTATCTCTGTGGTGCCTAGGGATATAGACACTGAGAGAGCTGACTCAAGTGGTTTACCGAAATTGGTCATGCCTTACAAGCCTGAAGATTTGTGGCCATTCCTCATGCATTCCCCGATGCCAGTAGTCATACAAATGTCCTCTCAGCAAAACTCTGTGCCCAGCTGCTTCCTTTTAAAGGCATTGCACAAATATGGTCTGAGCCATAATAAATCCATCGTTAAAGTTGTCACCAGAACTGCTAAAACTGACCATAACACGATCCAGAGATTTTTCAAAGAGCTGGTCCTATTCATGTTTATTTCAGGGCATTATCTTCCATCACTCAAAAGCATCTCTTGTTTTCTTTAATAAACTTCTATTTTTTCAGCTGAATACATGGGAAGGTATATAAGTTTTCATAAATGTTTGTTCTGTGTGCTTTTATTTATTTTCAGAAATACTAAGAATACAGCATACTTCAGGATTTAATATATAGCCTGCTGCTAAACTATTTATGTAAAAATAATAGCTAACACATTAAGAAAAATGATATTAAAACTAAGCCCCCTGCAAGCACCTGAGAGAAATATCAAACTGCATTTTTTTTCTTAAAGTTAAAATGGAAATACTTGATCAAATTCAAGGAGGCATTTCTTTAACCTTGGTCAAGAATTTTTTTCAATAGGGATGGGGGAAGGGATTTAGTCATGAGATTAAGGATTTAAATTCTTAATTTTAGTTGGCTACTTGAGTACCTGAAATAACTGAATAGGATCAGGGTGGCATTTGCTGATTTGATTAGCGACAAATTATTTTTTCTAATCATCCTCACTTCTGTTTAGTACTCACTACCTGATAATTGCAATCTCGGGGGTGGTGAGGAGAGTGATGAATTTAATTTCAAACTATCGAAGATAAAATTTGTAGAACCCACAATAAAATATATTAAACAAACTCTTCCTTGTGGTTGTTAGAATTGAGAGAAAAACCCACCTTTGCATCAAAGAACCCCTACTTTGACAATTAGATTTTGTACAAATTTCTGTCTTTCCATCTATCCCTTCCTTTTCAGTGTGTGTGGCTGTTGTATATCTAATTGCATTCATCACTCATTCACAAAATCAACAGATATTTATTGAGGACCTACCAGGCACCAGGTTCTGGATAACTGTACACAGAGTGATTCCTACTCTTATGCTGACCTCAGGTAAACTAAAAAAGGAAACAGAAAAATGATATGTAATGTGTCCTCATAGTGTTTCACGGCAGTATGAAAAAGAGCCACTTCACTTTTGTGTTTGAAGAATTGATGGTTTTCCAATAGTCAGAACTAGCCCTGTGACTAGGCACAAGCCACAGACATTGGAAAACAAAACAAAACCAAACCAACAATACACAAACACTTTTGGCTGAACTTTATAATACCTGATTAGGCGATTGTAGTGGGGGGGGGGCACACAAATGTATTGAATTTTTTAATACTTATTTTATGGCTTAGTATACAATTTACTTTGAATCTCATATAGCATTGACATCTAAGCTGTGACACAGAAAACATACGGAGTCCAGGAATTTGGCAGGGAAGACCAAGGGAGTTTTGATTATCTCTGGCATATGGAATAGATCTTAAAAATGCTCGATCTGAGAGAAAAACAGCTTGTTCTAGAAATTAATAGTAATCTCTTTATTAGAACATGAGTTTCTTTAATGTGGAAATTTTGCCTGAGTCATTTCTGTTTATAACACCTAGAACAGTGTTTATCAAATTTTAATATAAAAAAGTCTCCTGAGGATCTTGTTAAAATACTCAGAGCTTTTCAGATGGCCAAACATGTGCCTGCAATTCTACATCTCTGGCATGTTCCCAGCTGATGTTGATGCTGCTGATCTGAGGACCACGCTTAGAGCGTCAAGGACCTAGTACTTTGCCCAGTTATGTAGAAGAGCTCACAATGTGCTGCAGAAGACAGACTTATACAGAAATAGTAATGAATAAAATGAGACTGTTTTAATAAAGGCATAAATTATATACTATGGAAGCATAGATGAAGACAGGGAACTAATTATTCCACACGCATTTTTACAGAAGACTTATAAGAAATGGCATTTGAACAGAATCTTAATTTGGGTTTAGACTTTAAATGGACTGGCCGAAAATTTTGCAAAATTAGTGAGACACAAAAGTTCATAGCTTTCTGTGGATCATTAGTTCTGGGAAGTTTTGGCCGCATGCAAAGAAGTGGCAGCAATTAGAAATGTGGATTGAAGATTTTTAAATGCCTCGGTAAAGTATGCAAATTCCTATTATTCCTAAATTCACAAGTTTAAATTCCATGGACAGTAAATGCAGAAAAAGTTAGTACAGGTTGGCAAACTTTTACTTAGTGTAAGTTGACAAGCTTAATATTTATCTTCTGGGCTTTTAATCAATTCTTCCTGACATTTTCTTCACTCAACTGAGATCATTCAAAAAGAAAATCCCAAAATTCCCATTCCCATAATTTGTGTAATGGTTAATTTTATATGTGAACTTGGCAAGACCGAGTACCTAGATATTTGGTCAAACACCAGTCTAGATGTTGCTGTGAGGGTGTTTTTAAATGAAATCAACATTTAAGTAAATAGACTTTGAGTAAAGCAGATTATCTTCCATAATGTGGGTAGACCTTATCCAATCAGTTGAAGCCTTAAGAGAAAACAGACTGACCCCTCCAGCAAAGATGAAATCCTGCTTCCAGACTGTCCTAAGATTTGAACTGCAACATCAACTTCCCTGGGTCAATTTTGAACCCTGCCTATTTTGGACTTGCCAAGCCTCCATAACTGAGTGAGCCAACTCCTTAAAATCAATCTCTCTCTCTGTCTCTCTCTCTCTCCCTCTCCCAGCTCCCTCCACACACACCCATCTTATTGGTTCTGTTTTATTCTGGAAAGCCCTGCCTAATACATTCTGTTTCCTCTAATTCTAGAAATCTATTGTGTTCATAGGCCATGAGTGTTAAAAAAAAAAGAAAACACCATATTTCAGGATGGTTTTTGAATGCTTCTTAGTTAATGTTTGCATGCTGTTTAGTCCCTCAGAGATACTCAGGAAAAGAGTGGGCCTATCCTTGACTTTAGGTGTCATCATTAATTGATCAAATTATTACTTCAGAAAAAAAATTTTTTTACATGCATACATAAATAAGATACATTGCCTCAGTTCTATTCATTTCAAAACATATTTGACAAATACAGCTCTATGCTAGACTTTGTGCTAGGAGGTGGGGATAAAAAGATGAAGGAGACAGAATCTCCACTATAGAGGAGATGATTTACTCAATATTATGTAGTAAAATGCAAAAGGTAAATCTGGGGTACTCATGAGGCCATTGTCAGCATACTGCAAAGATGGATAAATAAACATTTCATTACAAACAGCATGATGTGGTACATATGCTCTTTGTGGTGTAGAATGCCTTTTGGTTATTTTGGGAAAATAAGCCACTAAAAATACTATCTAAATTAAATATCCTTAAAGATTTGGACATGGGGAGAGAAAGAACTTGAGCAAATTGAAAAATAGCACTCTTGCTGAGGCTATCCTCAGCCTGACTTGCTTTGATAGTTTGTCATAAGTTGAGGGGCTGAAGTCCTGAAAGAAACAGGGAGGAAAGGAAGCAGAGCTATATCTACCTTTTCTGCGATCCATCCCCCTGCTGCTCAGACTGACCTGACCACATTTGGGTGGATCCACTCATAAGCCTGTCAGCCAGCCCTGCTGTCAGTAACTTGTGAGGTCCTCCATCCCTTCACCTCATCTGTGCCCTTAAACTGAGACAGCAGAGATTTGCTGCCACTTACCTATTAGCCTGCTCTTTGCAATTGCCCAAGGTATTTCTTGGGTCACTCAGTTTAGACTGGGAATTTGGCTTGGAAATAGTTGAATGGCTCCAGACAATGATTATACTGCAGTGTGGTGACTTTGGGTTAATGTGTACTCTTAGGTCTTTCTCTAGGGACAGAAGGGAGTAACCACACTTCATATCATCTTAGAAATTCATCCACTGGCCTGGAAAAGTGGAGTTTCTAGGCTTTCTTTTGTGGAAAGCTAAAGAGACAAAACTCTTTGGAAATGATTTAACAATCTGCCTGACATGCAATAAGCTTCCATGATATTTAAGCATGACAACGTTAATGATGAGTGTTGGGTGATGAAGACAATTGCAGCTAAAAGAGGAAGTCATTGCTGTCTGCTGTTGCTTTTAGTGGACTTTTGTGTTTCATGTCATTTTTGCATTTCTCAGATAAAGCAAAATAATTGAAGTGGGGGGTCCGATTAAAGTATGCAAATTATCTGGGTGAATTAAATGTTAGGTAGTTGTCAAAAATGATGCAAGGAGTGTGTTTGCTGAAAAATGACTTTTTATGGTGCATTTTCTTTACTTACACAATCCCTATGGCACATAGCCATTCACAAGCAAAGGCACATACTATAAGTGGTTTTCCAGACAGGGAAGAGGAAAGACACACACACACACACGCACACACACACACACACAAACACACAGAAAGAGAGAGAATGAGATATTTCTGCTGTTCCAGTCTGTTTTATCTCCTTGAGCTGAAAGGAGAGGGTTGGGACTATCAAAGCTCTTTATTTCATCCAAGCAATTTAGTATTGGTAAGACTGGGGAAAAGGGAAAATGAAGGGGGCCTTGACATCCAGAGATATATCTAATTTTCAAATTTAGAACTAACTTCAAAAGGCAGAAGAGTAGTGTCTGTGTGTCACTGAGTATTCATTAGATTGCTGGCAGCAACATTAGTTATTTTAGCAGATGATACAACAACTTCACTAAAGTGTGGTGTTTCTTGCATCTGTATGCATGTGCCTTTGACTTTGACTGAAAAAAAAAAAAAGTATCCTACAGTGCGGCTTCTAATAATTTCATTCTGGTTGTTACCACTTTAAAATTCTCACTGATTGAGATGTTACATATCATTTTGAGTGGTGTTAACTTAATTATTTCTTATCTGTTGAGGATTTAAACATGCTGGTGTAGCTGGCATTAATTATTAAATAAAGGAGAAAATGATCTGTAGAGCAGAGATGTACTATAGATGAAGCCTTTTTTATTTTTTTTAAATCTTGCCCTTAACTTCATCTCTTTTTTTTTTTTTTTTAGACTTCAAAAAGGTTCCTGGTACCTGCAAATTAATTTTAGATAAAATAGGGAAATTTTAAGTACAGGAGCTGCAAACTTAATAGTCTGTTTTATTAATGAAGGGTTTGCTTATCAGTGCCTTTAATTTTTTGAAATGCTTCCTTCTCAAGCATGGCAGGAAATATTGAAATGTCAGACCCCCATGGGAGCCACCAAAATATTCATGAGTGCCTTGGAGAGTCTTATCTATGTGCAAAGAGAAAAAGTATATGACTAGATATAGATCAGGCAAAACTTAATATTTTTTTACATGAAATGCCTTACAAAAGATGTATTATTTTTTGATATAATTGAAATTTAGTTCTCATAAACTGCAAAATCCCAACCACTCATCAAAATCATTATAAGTGAGAGATAGTAGTTAAATACTATTTAAATAATTCTTTTATTTCAAAAATCAAAACTAAATGCCTAGACAATGTTGAAAGAACCCCACCTGCCACAAAAAGGATCTCAAATCTGTCTTGTTCTCTAATCAAAAACAACCCTGAAACTTCTTAACTTTGGCATCTCTCTTCCCTTTATATTAAATTTGACTGCTGCAATTATCTTAAATCATTCTACCTAAAATATTTCATCAGCTTCTAAAATTCTCTCAGTACAATAGATATATATTTTTCACTTGGGCAATTCTCCTCTTTTTGGCTGATTATAAAACTGCATTCATTTTCAGTTTAGGTTTCTTTTTTCCTTTGTCTCCATAGAACATGTGCTTTCTAAAATCCAGATTTCTCTTTCAAGGTGATTTCCATCTTGAGACGTGATTTATTAGAGGCAAACTGATAATTTTGGTTTCAAATATTACACTACCAGGGGGAAATACTGAAATATAGATAAGAGGGATAGACTAGGGAAAGTCTGAAAGAGCAAAGAAAAACTAAATGAAATATTAAAATATTATTTCTATCAAAATTATTTCAGAAGTTTTTTGAGATGGCCAGATTTCAAAGCTATTGAAAGACATTATATTTATTTATAACGTTCAAGTGATTTTTAGAATTAATTTTAAGGAATTAATAACAATTAAAAATTCCCTTGTAAAGAATAATATTTATTTCATCAATTACATAAGTTCAGATTCTCCTTTTACATATTATTTAGGCAAAAGACACCTTCAAAAAAATCAAAGGAAATGATTACACTTGGAGTTACCATTTTTTAGCCTTAAAATACAATTAGTATGACTATATTTTAATTGTTCCAATGATACTTAAGTACTTATATAGGCACAGCATTTATTATGTAGTAATTATATCAAAATAATTATGAATTATATTTGAATGCAAATCAATAAACTCTTCTACGCTGGAAAGACCTTAAAATGTACCTTCATGTAAAATGAAGCTGGTATGCACAGAATATACAGCATAGCATATCAAAAGGCTGATTTGGATAATTTTGACAGGAGATGATCATCCATATAACTCCACAAGTAATTTGCTTATAATGAGCAGACAGAGACGGGAAGAAAAGAAAAAAAAAATAAGGCCTTTAATCAAATAGCAGCCAATTTTAAGTCTATAGGCTTTGTTTCAGCACCAACCATCAGTTCTGCCCCTTTAAACAATTATAGTGCCTTTAGAACATTATTTAAGAAATTTTTTAAAGATCACTCATAGGGAGAATTTTTTATTCTTTGATCTCATCAAGGTTATTATAGCCTCCTTTATTCTTCAACACATTTATTTTTCAATTGCTATATAATTCAGGTAAGTAAAATAATTCAGCATTTCACTAATTATAAAGAAATGTAGAAACAACTACCCATGGAGCTTTTTCATGTAATGCTGGAGGGATTGTAAATCAGTAACTTTTGAGGAACAATTTGATAATGAGTAACAAAAGGCATAAAATTCACAAACTCATTAACTTGGATTCACTTTATGTAATTGATGCTAAGGAAATAATAAATATTATATGCACACAGGTATATGTATAAAGATTTTCTATTACTGTTCAGTTTATAAAGCAGGAAGCAAAAGGAAAACAAATGCCTCCCTAGAAAACCTCCTCATGAAAATGGACTAAATTAACAATGGTTCACTGAATTCTAATGCACTGGAATATTTTGCATCAATTAAAATGGTGATAGAGGAATATTTAATAAAATGGGAGATTAAAGGAAATACTGTTGCCTTGGAAAAGATTTGCTCTGATCTCATTTTGTTTAAAAAAAATCCCATGCTTTTTAGCCAAATATAGTCCTAAAATGTATATTTCAAAATTTTAAAATGTGAAAAGTTTTCAAACATTTTGCCAGTTTGAAGTTTAACATACTGGACAATGAAAATTATTTTTTCTATCTAAGGAATGGGTATAGTGAACCTTTCAAAAAGCTTCACTTTTCCTATCTCTAAAATCTTGAACTACAGGAAAAATTTGAGTTTTGGAAACAATGAGTCCTGTTCAAGAGTCCTCAGATGTTCCCAGGAGAATCTCCTATGTCATGCACTACTCTCTTTCTCTCCTCTCTTCCTTCCTCCCTCCTCCTCCTCCTCTCCTGTCCCTTTCTTCTCTCATGCCCGATCCTGCTCATCCCACCTGCTCCTCTCCTCATTCTATTCTCTTCTTGCCCTCCTCTTTGCCTCCACTTTTTTCAGCTAGCTTCCTCCTATACCATTTTTTCTCTTATACATTTTTCCCCCTTTACTATTTTTCTAATCCTCCCTTTACCACCTTGTGCTGACTGAAGATTTTGAGGACTGAATCTAAAGCACTTCTCTAAAAAGCAAGTGCTCTATTTTGCTTTGTTGCCTTTCTAATAATAACTGTAATGGGATTTTAAGAATAAAACACCCTCTGATCTAGAATCAGATAGATAATCTCTCAGAGTCAAAGACAGGAAGGCTTGTAAGAATACGAGTATCATGGAGCCTGCCATAGCAATGACCATAACCTTAACACAGACTTACAAAGGCTTATGCTATAATTCTTTTTTATGCTACCTAAGCTGAATCATTTATGAATTAATTATGTATTGTATAGTAGAGTAATAAAGACGCTGCCCTTGTATGTTAAAATGTGGCATTTTATAAAAGAATGCTGGTTAAGGCAGTATTTAAAATGATAAAAAATATTCTGTATATTATAAAAAATGTATCTAAAAACTATGTGAGCAATGAAAAGTTTAGATATTCATTCTCAACATCACACATACTTCAATTAACAACTCTTTTACGCTTACAAGTCTTTGTGAAAAATCTCATGTAACCTCCTTAGAACTGCATTCTCCTGTCCACCTACCTCTGACCCCATAGCTACTAAAGAGCTTGCTTGAATGCAAACAGGAGGACACAAAGTAATCACAAGGCCAGTCCTAAACAAGTGACTAAAAAAGAATGTAGTTTCAGCAGGATGAAAGATATATCATCCAAAGACCAGCAAAGTAAGATATTTAAGCAAAGCATCACAGGTCAAATGAAAATTCCTGTTCATGTGGAAATGGCAAATTCAAAACATACCACCTTGGTCACTCAGAACCTGTAAATGTTTGGTAATGCTGAGAATAGGTCACAGCTGTCACCTATTACCTAGCCAGCCATTTTCCTAAAAAGTCACAGGACAGGAGAAAAATCATGATTATATCTAAACCAGAAAAAGTTTTGATTTCACAAGTTTTGAAGGGTTTCTCAGACAGTGGACAATGTTTAGAATACAAACTAACAAGAGGAAAATGCCAGGAAGCCAGCAAACATCATGAGTTCTGAACCTTTGTGAGAAGGGCCCCCCATGATGTTTAGAAGGCTATGTGGCCTTGGCAGGATGTGTTATCTGAATTTGTTTTTCCTTTACTTCACCTGAGTATTTGGAATAGCTTGTCTCTGATCTCCATTAAATCTCAAAGCCTGTGATCTTCCACAGTTTTGTGAAAGCTGCCCCATTTTCCAGAAATGGATGCACACGTGTGCACACACACACCTCTGATACATTTTATCTCAGCAATTACCGAAAATGTTTGAAAAATGCTGCATATATAACTAGTTCATTGAACAATCCAAATGTGAAATGTTTTTATTTTTTTAATTCTCTGGTTGCTTTTAAGTGTAACAATTCACTACTTCTCCTTCCTCCCTCTGGCAGGACCCCCCTTCTTCTTCCTGTTGCTACAGTGAAGACTCGGGAGGTTGAAAGGGAAATGAGTCTTGATCCTGCACTTGTTCCTTAGCTATTGCTGTTTCTCTGGTCAAAACTGATGACCCAGAGCCCTTCACATAGCTGTCATCCTTTTGCTGGCCCTCAGGCAGGTACATGCACGAGTCTTTATGGGAGCCCTGAAGGTCCACTCCATGTATATACTACTGAAGAGGGAGATCTACTCTCACTTAATGTTTCCTGTGTCTTTCAACTCCTTCTCTTAGTGGAGTAGACATTTGCTATTGGAGTTCTCTTGCATGGTGGGCAGGCCTCTTGAGCTAAATACCAGCAAGGTGGTTCAAGCTAAGCTAATTCCCATAGTGTTTATTTAAGTCTCCATAAACACAAGTATCCTTTTTCACTTTTATTTGTGCCCTTTCATCTCCTCCTTTAATGATCTTCTTTCCTCTCATTTCCCTTGCTCAGATAAGCACAATAGGCAGAAAGGCAAGACTACTGTGTAAGTAGATGCCCAACCAGTTGTTCTGGTCTCCCTTAATCTATACAAATAATTTTTTTGGAATTCAACATTCGGCTTTATGGGAGGGAAATTTACCATAATAAAAACATGAAAAAGCCACAGCACTCACTTGTAGACCCACACGTCCTATTTGGATCCTTTTTTTTACTGTGCTAATTCTATACTATTTTATGATACCAACTGGGAAGTTAATAGATGAAGAAGTATTGTTTTGTTTTTTATTGCTGTTGATGTGGGGGGCGCGTGCGTGTGTGTGTGTGTGTGTGTGTGTGTGTGTGTGTTTGCCATCACAGTAACACACACTAGTAACAATTTTTTTCTGCTCTCTTTAGGATACTCTCAGGCTACCTCTCCCTAGGATTTTGTCAAAGTGGCCAGTTTAGGTCAATAAGAAAAGGCTCACTTATCATTCTGTTACTCCACATTGAGGTGCAGGTTATTTGTCTGGGAGATTATTTTGTACAATTCCCTTGGGGAAATTTATTCCTGATAATTATTCTTTGGGTTGAAGAATAAGGACTATATTGAGTAGAAGAATCCAGGAAGAGATGCACAGCACAACTATAAAAAAGGCAGGATGCAGCTCAGTTTCTCAACACTAGAACCAGTGAAGAAGTTACCTATAGAATTTTTATTTCATATTTGATCTCTCTTATCTATATATTATCAAAATTGACCTACCCTACAGAGTAACTTCTTCACATATTGGGAAATGTGGCCAACAAAACCCATCATGTAACAATTTTAAAAAATCATAGAGGAAAGGTCTAGTTTTCCCAAATTTTATAAGAATCTTATTTTGTTAATTATGGACAGTGAAGTAGCATTATAGAAAAATACAAAAATACCTATAAAAGTAATGTATATGGACTAACTCAAATGTTCATCAAATGATGGGTTGATAAATAAAATGTCTTACATGCATACAACAGAATATTTTTTGGCAATGAAAGGGAAAGAAGTACCGGGGCATGCTACAACATAGACGAACCTTGAAAACATTATTTTAAATGAAAAAGCTCGTCAGAAAAGATCACATATTATATGATTTAAATTTATATAAAATTTCCACAATAGACAAATTTATAGTGATATGAAGTAGATTAGTGGTTGCCTTGAGGTTTTGGGGGAGGACAAAAACATTCTAAAGTTAGATTGCAATGATTGCACAGTTCTGTGAATTTACAAAATAAAATTGAATTCACCTTAAATAGGTGAATCCTATGGTACATGAATTACATGTCAATTAATCTGTTTAAAAAATGACAACTATATCTGGAGTTCCCAGGAAATTAAACAGTTGGTCTTACAGGTATCTTCACCACTACAACAAATACAAATACAAAGAGAAAAGATTTAACTAAGAATATATAATGAAAAAATATACAAAGTAAATGTCAAATTATTCATCCACAAGAACTAAGCACATAAATGCTTAAAGAAACCTGAAGAAAACAGAATAATTGAAGCCAAATGGATTCAGTCAGTTAAGGATTTATAAGTTATGTCAGTATCTTATTCATTTGTTGAAGAGGGCAGCACATATGCATGTCTAAGAAATTGAATGATCATACATCCATCTCAGTTAGCCTGGATTATTCCCAATTTATGCTGGCAATCTTGGCTTTTTTCATTTTTTACTGAATATTATAACTAAATGATGCTCTAAAATAAGATGGGATGGTTTTCTTAGACTTCTACTTGTATTTTCAGCTTCTGCATTAGCTTTCTGTAGTAGTGAATGAGACACATGTACAGAGGACACAATTTTTTTTCATTTTAATAAGTGAATAAATGTGAACGACAGCCAGTGATACCCTGTCTCTCTTTTTCCAATCTTTCCTATCCTCTGCCTTTCAAGACAACAACTTGAAGGCACTTGCTGATCAGCCAAGTATACAAAGAAAAGGTGTCTGTGCTGGGTGCTGAGTACAAGGAGGTGAAAGGAGTATTAGACACTGTTACCTTGTTGGCTCCTAGGCGTACAACGTGGTTTTCTTGTCTTCACTACCTGAAAGATGCGTGAAGGATACTGGGTCATCAGGCTACATGGTCTGAGGGGGATGTGGATAAATATAGGTTAAGTCTATTTGAAATATGTGTAAAAATAGAGGTATGTGAGCCCATAGAGTGGTCTGGATTGCTTTTAGAGTTTAGTGTAAAACTGTAGTTACTTGATTATTTTATTTTATGGTAACACATTTTTATTTTTCAATAAAGTCATTTAGTAGCAATAAATAGTTTATACGTAGCGAGCAATTTACTTATTTTTTCTTAGTACTCTAAAGTTTTTATTTTAATTTTATAATTTATATAATTTTTCAAATTTTTAATTTCTCTCATGGATATTTTCATATTTTATTTTTTTTGTTTTAAACATTTTTAATACTTTTGGTTTTTATTTCCTCTTTTTAATAAGTTCTGCCCAACAAAGTTTTACAAATCCATTCTTGTTAGAACTGAGTGGTTGGGGGAAGCATAGATCCAGGCATGAGCTGACTCAGCTTAGAAGGTGTGTCTGGTCTCAGAGGAGATGTTACCAATGTCTGTAGAGATTTGCTCCAGACCAAGAATGTTCTTTACAACTACAATATTCCATTCTTCTAAGTCATTCTATCTCAGTGAATGCCAGAACCATGCAAAAGTTATGTTCTGGATTTCTGTATCTCAGGGAAGTAATATGCCTGTGTAAATTTTAGAAACTGCTATTAACATTTACGATCCACCATGGGGGCTATAATGCTATCATTGGCCAGGTGAAAATCAGAAGACATAATCTGCCAAAAAATCATCATCCTTAACTTCAGATATGAGTAACCCAATTTTTTATTTCAAAATGTTAAGGGGGTACAAATGTTTTTGTTATCTGGAAAACTTTTGTAATGCTTAAGTCAGAGCTTTTAGTATGACCATCGCCCAAATAGAGTTCATTGTACCTAACAGGTAGGATTTTACCTCTCCCCTCCCGCTACTTGTTGATTTCCAATGACCTTTACATCTCTTTGTGCCCATGTGTGCCCATCGATTAGCTCCCAATTATTAGAGAGTACATGTGTTGTTTGTTTTTCCATTCACAAGATACTTCACTTAGGATAATAGTTTCAAGTTCCATACAAGTTGCTGCAAAAAGATGTAATTTCATTCCTTTTTATGGATGAGTAGTACTCCATGGTAAATACACACACACACACACACACACACACACACACACACTCGCACCCCGCATTTTCTTAATTCATTCATGAATTGATGAACACTTAGGTTGATTCCAGATCTTTGCAATTGTGAATTATGCCACAATAAACATTCGAGTGCAGGTGTCTTTTTGATAAAATGACTTCTTTTCCTTTGGGTAGATACCCAGTAGGGGGATTTTTGGATCAAATGGTAGGTCTTCATTTATTTCTTTGAGGACTCTCCGTACTGTTTTCCATAGAGGTTGTACTAATTTGCAGTCCCACCAACACTGTGTAAGTGTCCCTTTCTCTCTGCATCCATGCCAGCATCTATTGTTTTGGGGCTTTTTAATAAATGCCATTCTTACTGAGGGAAGGTGATATCTCATTGTGGTTTTAATTTGTATTATCCTGATGATTAGTGATGTTGAGCCTTTCTTCATATACTTTTTGGCCATTAAGAAGATTCCTACCTGAAAATGACTGACCACAAGCAGTTGCAGAGGACTGCGTTTGCATACCACTCTGAGAAAAATAACTTTATTTAGAGCAAATGATTCTAATTCACAATTAATTTCTTTCACGCTTAATTTTTTCTCATGTATTCAAAAAATGAAGCAAAAGACATATTTCCTCTATTTGTAGAACATTGCATAAGCTAAATGATACAAGTTTTATAAAAAGTATCATTAATTACTTCAAATAGAAAGCCATCTAATCAGAATAATGATTTGATTTTTTTCATATAATTTATCAAATCAAAGTTGAGCTTTTGCAAAAAATTTGAAATATTTGATAGCTTTTTGACTATATAAATTCAGATAAATATTCATTATTTAAAATAAAATTATTTTTGTGTGATGAAAATACAAAGTTTTACATTGAGAAAACTATAAAGTAAACGTACTCTTTTAATTGGTTGTGGTACAGAAATACTTAACAAGAGTGTTCAAGCAAGCTGCATTATTCTAACTACCTAAATAGAAGCCATAGTTGACAAAACTGTTTTAACATATACTCAGATAAACTAACTATACATTTTTCTGATGACACTGATGTTGAATAAAAAATAATACCTCATTCTGGTAACAAGGACTTCCTTTGCTACTCAACAATAACTTGATTTTAGATATATTTGAGCCTATTAGGAACTACTTCATAAATCAAACCAAGTTTCCCATATTTTCTCTATTGAACTATATTGTAATATTTTGGCTGCATTTTTGTGAAAATCATTTGGAAATACTTAAAGTAGTCAATGAATTGAATGCCCCAAATCTTTAGCTTTTAATGCTTTTAGCAAATCAAGTTATTGAAAACAGCATGAAAACAGGAACGTATTAAATTATATTCATACAAAACCCAGGAAAAATGAAAAAAAAAAGTTAAGAACTAAGTATTCAAAGTTTATTTTAGAATTGTGTGCTTGTCCTTTGAAATATTTATATTTGTAGAAATAATATTTTGATAAGGCTTTTGTTTACATTGAATAAATTTATATGCTATTCAGATATAGAATGAAATTGAAAAGGTCTAAGGTTTTGCAATATTTATATTTGGTGAAATAGTGAAAGGAATCATAAATAGATATAACTTTCTTGATGAGTTTTATCACATAAAATCAATTCTCAAATAAAGGGACTCAGGAAGGCAGTAATGAGAATGAGAGCTAAAAATAATTAGACTGATACATGTTCACTTTTCAGTCAAAATGTAGAATTGAGAATATCCTCCATTTAGCATAATTTATTATCAAATAAGTCAGTAGAATGAGTCACCGATTTCAAATGTACATGTTAATTGTAGAGTGCAACCGTAAAAAGATACCAGAATAATTTTATGGAAAAAATGACAATATTGAAAACAATATTTCATCAGAAAATACTAGTGACACAATATTAGAGAAAAATGTAGCTTAAGGAATAGATTAATAAATATACATATGCATTGAAAATAATTTTTCAGCTTCTCTTACTTTTAACATTCAGGTAATCAATGTAAATAAGGTTTAAGTTTTGTTTTAATTCATGCTGATTTATTTTTTTAATATTTTAGAAAAATTTTTTGAAAATAATTTTAGCATTATTAGTTTACAAGTCTATTGATAAATCAGTTTTCAAAAATAATAAATAAGCATTTAAATCAACAAACATATTAAAATTGTATGCATTTCATTAATTTTGTTATGACTTATCATTTCAAAACTATCCCAATGTCATAGACAATAATTGTTAGATAACAGACCATCCTAAAACTTAGTGGCTTACAACAGCAACTTATTATTATTTCTCATGGTTTTTTGGTGGCTGATTGAATTCAGCTGGCTTATTGCATGAGGTCTGCCACACAGTTGCAGTGAAATTCTAGCTGAGGCTACAATATGAAGACTTAGTTAGACTGGACATCTAAGATGACTCATTCACATGGTTGGTTGTTGATTTTGGCTATTAGCTGGGTGCTCAAACTGGGCTATTAACTGGAGTATATACATGTCTCTTCTCCACATGGTTAGGTCTTCTTAAAGCATAAAAATTGATGAAGAAGACCCCAAAGACAATCACAGAAACAACAAAAATAAATAAACGGGACTGGATCAAATTAAAAAACTTCTGCACAGCCATGGAAACTATCATTAGAGAAAATAGACAACCTACAGAATGGGAGAAAATATTCTCAATGCTACACATCTGACAAAGGGCTGATAACTAGAATCTGTATAAATCTCAGGAAAATCAACAAGAAAAAATCAAATAATCCCATTAAAAAGTGGGCAAAAGACATGAACAGAAACTTTTTCAAAACAAGATAGACTAATGGCCAACAAACATATGAAAAAATGCTCATCATCTCTTATCATCAGGGAAATGTGAATCAAAACCACAATGAGACATCCCTTACCTCCAGTGAAAATGGCCTTTATCAAAAAGTCCCAAAACAATAAATGTTGGTGTGGATATGGTGAGTTAGGAACAATCATACACTGGTGGTGGGACTGCAGACTAGTACAACCTCTATGGAAAGTAATATGGAGATTCTTCAAAGAGCTAAACATAGCACTACCATTTGATCCAGCAATCCCATTACTGGGCATCTACTCAAAGGAAAAAAAAGACATTCTATAAAAAAGACATCTGCACTAGAATGTTTATAGCAGCACAATTCACAATTGCAAAGATGTGGAAACAACCTAAGTCCCCATCAATACATGAGTGGATTAATAAAATGTGGTATATGTATACCATGGAGTACTACTCAGCCACAAAAAACAATGGTGATCTAGCACCTCTTGTATTATCCTGGATAGAGCTGGAGCCCATTCTGCTAAGTGAAGTTTCCCAAGAATGGAAAAACAAGCACCACATGTACTCACCATCAAACTGGTATTAATTGATCAACACTTATGTGCACATATGGTAGTAACATTCATTGGGTGTCCGGCAGGTGACGGTGGGGAGGAGGAAATGAGTATATTCACACCTAATGGATGCAGTGTGCACTGTCTGTGGAATAGGCACACTTTTAGCTCTGACTCAGGGGAGGCAAAGGCACTATATGTAACCTAAACATTTGTACCCCTGCAATATTGTGAAATGAAAAAAACTATGGCATCTGGGTGCTAAAAGAATTCCAAATATATGTGTTCCAAGAGACCCAGGTGAAAGCTGTAAGGATTCTTATGAACAACCACCGTTTATACCATATATTCTTGGTAAAAATCATGTCATAAGGCTATCCCAGATTCAAGGGAAAAGACTACACAGGGCATGAATATTGCTGTTCATTGGAGATTCAGATTTGGACACTGGCTATCACATAGTTTGGATACAAGTTATATGTCCACACTGGTTAAAAGAGAAGAACTAAAGAGTGGCTCCAAGATGAAAAATATGAATAGAAGTTCAGAATTAGTGACAAGGGATTTTTTAAAGTAGAAGGGATTTTGTTGATTGGCAGGTTGGTTGGTTTTGCTTTGCTTTGCTTGCTTAGATTAAGGTCTAAGGTGGGATTGTTGTGTTAGTGCTGGAACCCAAATGATAGAGGGATGGCTATGAGATATACAACTAAGTATTTTAATTGTGTGAAAGCAACTCAATTATTCTGCAAGTTTCTGATAAGGGAGACATACTATTGGTAATACTCATTAAATAAACCAAATCTGTTTTACTCTATCATGTAAAATTTGTTAATTTCATAACCTATCTATATTTTAATGTACCTGAACTTATATAATAAACTATTTTATGTCCTCCCTACATAAGACAAAAGAGCTTTATATGCATGCCAAAGTGAATTAGCAAATATATATTCTTATGGCAAAACATTCTGTGTGTGCAAGCTGTTTTTAGAGTATGCTAGAAACTGGATTTGAAAATAGAAAGCACTCAGAAGAAGACTATAGAGTACTTGAGATTACTCCAGTCATCCAGGAGGTGCTGTTGAATGGGCAGTTGCTGGTGAAGGTCAAGATGGGAGGTGTAAAATTAAAATATCAGGATGTATTATGATGTCAAGACAAAAGACTAGACAAAATAATATAGGGAGATAATATATAGAGAGAAGAAAGGAAACTAAAATGTTTTATAATATTTATCATTTTGGAAGTTGAGCAATGAAGACTTAAAAGGAGAAAATAATAAAGACATAGAAAAACTAGGAAGAATTTCAAGAAAAGAGGATTTAGTAACTATGTCCAGTATTGCTGATATTTCAAATAAGGACCTCAAAATGACCATTGAATTTAGCATTGTTGATGTTACAATCAACAATGACAATAGCTGGTTTAGTTGTGTAGAAGAGGCAAAATCCTTGTATCATGGGTTAAAGAAAGAATGAGAGTATAGAGATGAGAAAAAATACATGATTGTAAGAACTTTTTCTGGTCAACGTCAATAATTTTAATACAAATCGATATATTTTCAAATACTGCCAATTTCTAATCTTTTTATATTGCTTACAAAAACATTTCATTCAGTTAATTTTTTTAAGTCATTCATCTGAAAACATATATTCTTGAATGCCACATATAACATTACCTGGAAGCAATGTATTTGAAGAATTACAGACATACTTGTTCAGAAAAAATGTCTTCTTGATAAAAATAGCACCAACAGAAAATCCTACAACCTGTTTTAATCACAATACATGTGGCTAGCATAGATATTCATGAACATTTAAGGGAAGTATTTAATGGAATTGTTAAAATTGTTACATATATTCAGAATGTGATTGTAAGATCTTTAGAGAAATTTTTTGAAGATGGAAGAGATAACTAGGATATTTCTGGATGAAAATTCAGTGTAAACAGATTTTTTAAAAAAATATATCATGTTATATATTTATATGATAATAGAAATGAATCAATAGTGAATAGTATTGAGTCTTTGATTTGACTCTCAGCTTGACTGTTATTGGTATATAGGAATGCTACTGATTGGTGTACATTGATTTTGTACCCTGACACTTTGCTGAATTTATTCATCCATTCTAGAAATCTCTTGGTGGAATCTTTGGGGTTTTCTAGATATAAGATCATATCATCCACAAAAATCAATGGTTTCCCTTTTCTTTCCCGATTTGGATACTCTTAATTTCTTTCCCTTGTCTGATTGCTCTGGCTAGGACTTCCCTCACTATGTTGAAAAGAAGTGGTGATAGTGAGCATCCTCATCTTATTCCAGTTGTTAGTGAGAATGCTTTCAACGACTAGGAATATACTTAACCAAGGAGTTGAAAGATCTATACAAAGAGAACTACAAAACAATGAGGAAAGAAATAGCACATGATACAAACAAGTGGAAAAACATCATGCTTATGAATTGGTAGAATCAACGTTGCTAAGATGTCCATACTACTCAAAGTGATTTATAGATTTAATGCACTCTCCATTAAGATAAAAATATCATATTTCACAGATCTAGAAAAAATAATTCTACACTTTGTTTGGAACCAGAAAAGAGCCCAAATAGCCAAAGCAATCTTAAGCAAAAGGAACAAATCAGGAGGCATCGCATTACCAGACTTCAAACTGCACAACAAGGCTATTGTGCCAAAATAGCATGGTATTGGACAAAAATAGAGACATAGACCAATGTAACAGAACAGAAAACCTATATATAAGAATATCCACAGATAGCCAAATGATCTTTGGCAAAGCAGATAACAATTACACACTGGAAAAGAATCCCTATTCAATAAATGGTGCTGGGCACATTGAATAATCACATGCAGAAGAATGAAACAGGATCCATATCTCTCACCACTCCCCAAAACTGATTCAAGATAGATAAAGGACTTAAATGAAAGGCATGAAACCACAGAATTGTAGAAGAAAATGTTAGAAAAACTCTTCTAGATATTGGCCTAGGCAAAGAATGTATGAAGAAAATCCAATGGCAATCTCAGCAACAACAGAAATAAATAAATATGACTTGATTAACTGGAAAGCTTCTGCACAGCCAAAGAAATGATGAACAGAGCAAATAGACAACTTACAGAATGGGAGAAAATATTCACAAGGTATACAACTGATAAAGGACTTATAACCAGAATCTACAAAGAACTCAAGCAAATCAGCAAGAAAAAAAATCAAACAACCCGGTTAAAAAGAGTGCAAAAGACATGAACAGAAGATTCTCAAAAGATGATGACAAATGGCCAATAAACATATGAAAAAATGCTCAGTGTCACTAATTGTCAGGGAAATGCAAATTAAAACCACAATGTGGTATCACCTTACCCCAGTCAGAATGGCTTTTATTAAAAAGCCCCAAAACAATAGATGCTGGCATGGATGCAGAGAGAAAGGGATGCTTATATAATGTTGGCAGGACTGCAAATTAGTATAACCTCTATGGAAAATAGTATGGAGATTCCTCAAAGAAATAAAAGTAGACCTACTATTCAAACCAGCAAAACCACTACTGGGTATTTACCCAACGGAAAAGAAGTCATTTTATCAAAAAGACACCTGCACTCAAGTGTTTATTGCGGCATAATTCACAATTGCAAAGATGTGGAATCAACCCAAATGCCCATAAATTCATGAATGGATTAACAAAATGTGGTATATGAATACCATAAAATACTACTCAGCCATGAAAAAAGATGACAATGCCTTTTGCAACAATTTGAATGGAACTGGAAACCATTCTCCTAAGCGAAGTATCTAAAGAATGGAAAAACAAACACCACATATACTTGCTATTAAATTGGGACTAACTAATGAGCACTCATGTGCATAGAGAAAAATAAAACACAATGTAAATCAAGCAGTGGGAATGAGGGAGGAGGGAATGAGCAAAAACCTACCTAAAGGGTACAATTACTACCACCTAGGTATCAGGTACACTTTTAATCCTGACTCAAGCATTACAAAAGCAATCCGTGTAACCCAAAACATCTGTACCCCTGTAATACTTTGAAATAAAAAAAAAAAAGGAAAAAAAGAAATGATTCAATGGGTAGGGAATCATTTCATATTGCAGAAGGGAGAGGAATATTTGCTAGCCTATGGTCCTTGGGTAGATGAGCATGGAGAAAATCTGTTCTTATCCTTTCAGTTTTCTCAGTGAAATAGGAAGCCAGGTCATAAGATGAATTAAGACGGAGGAAGAGATTTGGACAGTTAAGATAAAAAAGGTGTAGAATGTCATCTCAAAAAGTTACGCAAGAGACTTTTGGACTAAAACAATACAGGAGTTTGACAGATTTATCATCCTATGAATAGTAAAATGAACATTTGGAGGAAATTTAAAAACTTTCCTAGGCCAATATTATCCTATGATACAATGTAGTAATAATTAATTATGTATTCTTGAGACAGTGTCCTAATGGTACCCAGTTCTGTGATAGAATATAATAATAAAATAAAAATAACAATTAGAAAAGGCTTAGTGCTAGTTGTACATTAGGTCCTAATGTAAGTGTTCTATGTAATCTTCAAAAACTCTACAGAAGTAGTTACCATTACAATCACCATTTCACAGTTGAGGGACTGAAAGGTTAGATAACTTGCAAATGACAAAAGCAGGATTTGACTTAGATACACAAGTTTAAGGCATTTGTTCTTTTTCACTATGTTGACCTCATATAAATTGGAATAAACAGACACAATTATATTCTGATACATTTAAACACGATGTTTAACAGATTTATCTTAAATTGAGAGTCACTAAACACAAAACACAGGAATCAGACCTAAAGGTCGAGAGTTTTTTTAACCCATATCAAACTTTCAGTAATGAATCCTGTCTATTCTCTTAGCATAGCCATTGAAATTTTCTTCTGTTCTATTTATGTTAAAAATTGTTTAGTTCAATCAAAGCTATTCCATAATTAGCTCTGTTTATTGACTTTGGAAAAAAAATTTCACTCTTAGTGAAAAAAACATATGTCATAAAAACATTTAATATAATCTTATAGAATACATAGAATATAGAAAACAGATTTAAAATAAATATAACAATAACATGTTAAGATGGTAAAAAGTAATAAAAACAAACAACACAGGCAAACAGTGTCCTATTGCATATTTACAAATTCACATGAGATTCTATTCAGCTATATATCTACTACTTATTTCACTCTTCCTTAAGTTACTTTTCTCATATCAATCTTACTTCTAAGGTCCAACAGTCAATGTACACCTGTAAATCATTGCGTGGTTATGGTATGGCGCTGAATAGCATCATTCTTCTTCTCAGCTCCCAGCCATGAGAGTCATTAATAACCTGAGAACTTTGGAGGTTATTCCTCACCATACAAGATAGCAATGTGAAGATGTAAATGGGCAGTCTTAAAAAGTTTGCCATGTCTTTAACTGTTAGCATTAATTTGTGATATAGGCCAAATAAATATTAAAATGTCTTTAAAGATTTGGAGGCGTGTGATTTGGAAAATACAATAGACATTTTATGCATGAATGTAGCAACAATTCATGAAACTCTAAAACCTCCTACGACAGCCAAGAAAGCTATCCTTAGAACAAACTGCTCCAAAGAAAATTCATCTGTTCTATGCTAAAAATGGTGAGATTCTAATGAGAATGTATCTGCTGATCAACAACTTATTTCTACCATTATCTAAGCACCATATGGCATAGCATTCACAATAATTTTAACATTTGTATTACCACAGTGAAGCCAGCTTACCTTCAATTCTTATTAAAGGAAAAAGAAAATTCTCAAATCTACCCACAAAAGGTAAATATTGAAATAAGGACTCTTTGTACCATTACCACTGTTTGTGCTCCCCTACTAGCGTATATTTTTTATGCACAGCAGGTAAAGTAAGAATTAGGGCATCAGCATCAGTGGCATGAAGTTTTGTTTGTCCTAGAGGAGCTAAATGTAATAACAAAAATATTGAAGCTAATTTTTGTATGATACATTCAGAATTGTTCTCATAAATTGACTGTTGCTGTCTATATAGGAAGCATGACTGAATTACATTATTTCACACAAACACTATGCTGTAGAAGCAGATCTTCACATTTAATATTTCTGGAAATTCAATAAGCCAAAGAACTAAGTGATTTTGACATCTGTTATTTGAAGTCTTTACTGATGTGCAAAAGAGAAAACAGGATTATTTAAAAGTAATAACTGTTAATAAAATATACTGCACATTGGAAGACATGATAGCACTTGAATCCAGACACCCTTTGAAGAGATGAGTTATGTTGCAGATGGCGCCCATCCACATAACTCTTCTGTTTATGGTGCTGCAGGTGGTCGACTAGGACACGGGAATAGGGGTGGAAAGGTTAGAGCTATATAATTCTCTCAACAGTAAGTTCAGTAAAATTAAATCAAGTTCCCAGCCTTCATTCCTTATCAGTAGTGCCATCTAAAGTGACATGGAAAGTTTCATTTTGATGAGTATTAAATTTAGTGCATGATGTTAGTTTTTCTTAATTTAGCATACTAGTCCAAAGAAAATAGCTGCATTATTCACAGTTAAAATAGAAATATGGTTTGGAATAGTGGATAAGACTGAAATACACAATTTAATTCATTGATACAAATTTAATGACAACCATCTATAGACATTTATCTTAAAAGAATAATAACTCATATAATTAGATTGATGATTAAAAATAAACTAAAATTAGAGTGTGGATTAGTCAAGATACACAAGATAACAACCAACTTCAAATCTCAGTGGCTTGCAACACAAAAAGTTTATTTTTGATTATTCTAGATGTAAAGTACATGTTACAAGAGACAGTCTTCCTTTTAGAGTCAGCCAAGATCCAGGAAGGCAAAAGTATCACTATCTTAAGATGTTGCCTTCTCAATATATGTCTCTATAATTGTCAACAGAGGGAAAGAGAGCATTTGAGAGCCTTCCATCAGCACTTATGCACTTCAGCCCAGATATCTCACACTCCCCTTCTGGTCATATTTTAATAGCAAAACACGTAATATGCCCATGTCTAACTTCATCAATCTGGGTAAGTGAAATTTTTTCATGCACCTGGAAGGAGAACAGAACCTGAAATGTTAGTGACCAGTGGCAATGTTACCACAGATGAAAATCTCAACACAGAGTGATAAAGCAGCAATGCCCATGCTATGGCATTATAATAAATGTGATTTTTCATTATCTTTTTCTGAAAAGCCTCTAAAATGCCTTCCTAAAGGCATCACCATGCTAGAACATACAGCAAAAATTTGAGAATATGGCTAAAGAAGGGAAAAAAGAATGATACAATTTGAGGGAAAATTGTGATCATTGAGACTTGAGATAAGTTTTAGAATACTAGGATATAAACAGTTGCTGATAGAAGAGGGAAAGAAATAGATAATGTCACTATTATAACTACACATCTTAATTGTTGTAAATGAATTTTCCTAAATTTTACATAAGTTTCAAATTCTTTATATTGAACACATTCGCTCATCTATTTTTTTTTCTATCAGTGTCTTTAATGGAAATATTCAAAAACAGAAAGACAAAGTTAATAGGATAGTTTAATAGTCATTTTGGGACCGAAAGCCTAAAAGGATCTATTACTAAAATCTTTGTTATGACCTGTATATTTTATTCTCTTGCTCAATTAGGTTAGTTAAAAAAATTTTATATGACCAGAAATGTGGATAAGCTTAGGAGAAAACATGCACAAACTATCATGGAAGCCTTTAAACGTACTGTCACTGACCTAGCCTAGCAGAGTTGGGTTTTATTAAATGGCAGCTGTGCCTGATTAACAAATTATGACTCCCCTCAGGAATCATTAGGGTCATTAAAAACCAAGTCATAAAATCCTCTGCTCCCTAAAGGCACACTGACAGAGAACACTTCCGATTTCCTTACTGTAATTTAATTTAACTACCATCATACCCAACATATACTTAAAAGATTTTTAAAAAATTGTCATTTTATCCTTTACTTACCAATATCAAACTGTTAAATGATTATGTTAAATGAACATTTGAAAAATGCAAGTGATCTAAATTATATGCCTGGTCTGGTATTTGGTCACCTTAAGTAATTATTTTCTCAACTCCATTAGAAAATTGTTAACCAATGTATTTTTAATGAGTATTTTCATATATTGTTACCTTCATAGTTTTAAAAGAGATTTGATAAGAAAATAGAAGACTATCTGAGGAAAAAAAATCTATGAAAGTGCAGATTTACAAAATTTTGCATATGGAGAAGTTTTTAGACATCTTCTTAATCCTAACTTTATAGATAATGTTTGCAGACTTTATTGTGTGTATGTGGGTATATTTCCCTTTGGAAGGAGGTTATTAACTTTGTGTTACTATTTAGTCCTTCTATCTGACTTCTCTGCCAAAGGTTGCTCTTTCCCAATTCTAGTTGCATTAAAATCTGACAACTGGCTACAATTATCCAGATAATTTATAGAAAGCCAACAGTGTAATTAGTATAATGGACCAGAAAGTCATTCATAGCCATCCTTCCAATGCCAGGGCAGAGTTTCAATGTGATAGTCATTATAATTGTTAACATTCAGATTTACAAGTTTTGGCCTAAATATGTATTGCTGGGAAGCATAGGAATGCCATGCTTCCATAACCTGATGGTTTCTTCAGCTCATCGCTTGGCCTTTTAGTATGACAACTAGCTATGTCTTTTTAGGAGACTTTGCCCTCCAGACAGCACCAAACATTTAAAAATGCTTCCCTATTATTTTTACATCTGTGAAGAATATATTATCTCTTTGTATATGTAATGTTTCTTGAATTCTAAATGTATTTATACATTTTAATAAATGTATATAAAACTTAAAATGTATGCATATAAATATAGTTGTGTATAAAATATTTTCAGACTGTCCCTAATCCTTTGGTGTTGAAAATTTCATAAGCTTATTATTTTTAATGACAAGTAGAATGTATTTGTATTTGTTCTATAATTAAGACTTAAGAGAAGATTGTAGTGTTCGCATTAGTTGAATATTTGCTGAATGAGTTTATTTTCCATCTATCTATCTACCTTTCAAGAATCAGAAAATACTGATTGCATTCTTCCTTTCCTTCACCTTGAGACCAAAGTTCTCATTTTTTCATTTTCCAGTTTAGAGCTCAAACCCTTGACTATGCCAGTATTTATCTCTAGAACTTTTTTAGATTTTTATTGACATAACTTTCTTAAATTACAGACACCTGGCTTACACAGAGCATTTAGAATATAGTAGAACATTGTTTTCTTATAAGGATAAGAAAATGTTTGGTAAATTTTTCCCAGGGTAATTAGTATGGTTTAGTAGGAGTGGCTGAGAACTTTATAAAAGTTGATTCTACCTTATTTTTACCTTAATCAGCCATGTTTACTTAGGAAAGTCTCTGAAACACTTTGATCTTTATCTCATCAGAAAAATAAACTAAATGAAATTGATATGCCTTTCACAGCTAAAAGTTTTCAATGCTATAATATACTTTAGATAAAGTTGAAAGATAATTGTCTTTAAAATTGTGAACCATGAAAAAATTGTCACCATATTAAGCCTTAAATTTAGTTGTCATTTACTATGGGCAAAAGGCCTGAACAGACCTCACCAGAGAAGATGTACAGATTGCAAGAAAGCATACTGAAAGATGTTCCATATCTTACATCATTAGGAAGCTGCAAATAAAGCAATAATAAGTTACCACATCTATTAGAATGGCCAAAATGGGAGGTATTAATTTCCCAGACTTCAAACTATACTACAAGGCTGTAGTTATCAAAACTGCGTGGTATTGGCACAAGTGCAGGAACACAGAACAGTGGAACAGAACAGAAAATCCAAATATAAAACCATCCTCATATGGCCATCTAATCTTTGACAAAGCAGACAAAAATATACTCTGGGGAAAAGATTCCTTATTCAATAAATGGTGCTGGGAAAACTGGATAACCACATGTAGAAAACTGAAGCAGGACCCACACCTTTCACCTCTCACAAAAATTAAATCACAGTGGT
>CM052441.1:55295179-55312391 GCA_028533085.1 Varecia variegata
CCAAATGAACACTTATGTCTTATGTCCACACAAAATCCTGCGCATGGATGTTTATGGAAGCTTCATTCATAATTGGTGAGACTTGGAAGCAACTGAGCTGTCCTTCAATAGGTGAATGGTTTAAACAAAGGCGGTATAATGAAATATTATTCAGTGATAAAAATAAAGGAGCTTTTCAAACCATGAAACTACATGGAAGAAATGCTTATTACTTAAATGCATATTATAAAGTGAAAGAAGCAAGTCTGAAAAGTCTATATACTGTATGATTCCACCTGCATGACATTCTGGAAAAGTCAAAAGTATGGGGAACGTGGAAACATCAGTCAGGGGTTGGGGGGAGAAGCAATGAATAAAGCAGAGCACAGAGAATTTTTAGGGCAGTGAAGCTACTCTGTATGATACTACAGTGTTGGATACGTGACATTATGCATTTGTCAAAACCCATAAAATAGACAACACCAAAAGTGGACAATGATGTGTCAATGTGTGTTCAAAATTGTAGCAAATGTACCCTGTGGTGCTGGGTGTTGATAGTAGGAGAGGTTGTGTGTGGGAGATGGGGGCGTGTGGGAATTCTCTGTGCTTTCTGCTCAATTTTCCTGTGACCCTAAAATTGGTTTAAAAATAAAAAAGTCAATAACACTTGACTATTAAGTCTAAAATTGTATAAAAGTAATAATGTCTGGTGCTGATTATGTTGTAAGGATACTGGAATGTGTATGCACTATTTTTTGGAGTATAAATTTGTGCATTATTTGTGGCAGTCCATTTGTTAAATAACAACAATGAGCATTTTAGAGTGCCTACTCTTTTCTAAGAATTATATAGGTTCTTTAAATATATTAAATGGTTTAATCACTTAAAATCATTCCAAAATAAGTAATATAATTATTCCCATCTTATAGATGAGAAAGTGGAAACATAAGATGATTAAGTAACTTGCCTTAGGTTATAAAGTGTTAAATCCAATTTTGGTACAAGAGGTTTGACTGTAAAGCCTATGCTCCTAACTTTTAATTATAAATAGCTTCAAATATAAATAATAAAAGTATAAAATGTGCTTGTCATTTGAACTAGCAATCCTTAAGTAGACAGAATTACATAAAAACCAATGTACAAATATGGTCATGAAATATCATTTAGAAGAGGAAGCTATTGGTAGCAACCTAATTGAGTCACAAAAGGAAATGGTTAAAAAAGGAATGACTGTACATTCTTGAAATAAAATGCTACAGGGATAGTAAATGTCATTCTATGATAGTTAAGGATATAGAGACATATTTATGATAGGCTTTTAAGAGAAAATACTAGGTTACTTCCCAATTGGTACAGAATGGGCCTGATTTTTTATGTGTCTACCCCTAAATGTTAACTGTGATAATCCTAGCAAGCTAGAAATTTAGTATTTTTTAAAAAGGTTGTGATATTTTTGAAATTCTTGGATGTTTATTGCTTTTGTATCAGAATAAGATATTAATTGAAAATTTTTAATAAAAGGAAGCTCATATCTTCCAACTTTTGGCAAGAATACCCAAGAAAAAAACTAATGTTTATTTGCACATAGTTGTGCCCTTTTTCAGTGAATTTTTAAATAGATTGACAAAGTATAGGAAAGAGACACATCGTAGCCAAGTAAAACAAAACTAATTACTGTTGTCTATTCAATGGAAACTCTAACCGCAGTGTGATAGAGAGCTGATCATGGTCTGGTTTATCATTTCTTTAATGATACTTTCCCTACCAGATGGTGAATTTCCAATGAGGGTTTGGGATACATAATATGCAAACTTCACTTTGAATAGAAACAATGTGGGAAAACAAAGTGAATAAAGAAAAATATTGCTGGTTCCATTTTATACTTCTGGAAAAAACTTTGGATTCTTGATTGATACATTATTGACTTTAGTAATAACTATGGACCAAAATATATATTTCTTCAAAATTAGAAGTAAATTGCAAAAATTATTTGTAAAGGCTGAAGATATGTTGCTATAGCAACTTCTTACTATATGTGAAGTTGTTAGTACCACTGGAACATACCAGAAATGGGTTAGAAATAGCCTATGCGATTAAAAATTCTGGACTTTTTGTACTTTAGGATTAATGCGTTACAGATATTTTATGACATTAGAATGCTAAAGAGAAGTATAAACCTTTTTGTTATAATTCTGAAACATAACTGTCTACATAAAAGATTTGTTTAAACTTTAATTTTGTAAGTGCAATGGGACAATGTCTTGCAAATAAATTTTATTGAACGAATGAATAAATAAATTGGGGAGGGTTAAACATAAAACCCAATTCAAAGTTGAATGACTTATTTTTGTATTCATGGTTGTATATAGCAAGCTATAAGGAAAAATAAATACTGAATCAATTTTAAGTTTCCCTATTGCTTTTGCTACTATGGTCAGAGGCTATTTAATGCTCAGTTTCTACACTACTCTGTGTGCTCCTTTGGGTTTTGTTCAATTCTTTCTTCTGTTACTATCTCCCTCGTGCTTCAGGGTCCCATTATCAGGCCATAGTCTTTGTTTGCGTGAGGTCTTAGAGTCCGTCTTGATCACTGAGCCTACATGAAAGTGCACAGTATGCATGTCTTCTCTCAGTATTCTCTGCACAGTACGGGCTGTGGCTGGGTGATGCTGTAAACCCCTACCTCCCTTACCTGCATGGTCATTACCTCTCTATATACGAACACCTTGGGCTATATATTCTTTCTGCAGCATCCGTGCTATCTCAGACCAGTTTTGATAATGAGAGGGGTATTTAAATCACTCTTTGAGGGTGCCCCTGTTCATTTGTTCAACAAATTTGTATTACGTTTCTCTGTTAGGTTGTAGTGAAGAAAATAGATGCTCTCTGCATTCAAAGAGATTAAAATCTAGTGATGAATAAAGAAATAAACATATGACGAGTTCTTTTGTAACGTGCTATAAAGAACAAAAGTCACAATGATAGAGAAGGAAGCAAGATGCCTATCTAAATAAAATAGTCAGGGACGGTTTTGATCAGAAAGAATTTTAAACTGAGGCCTGAAGGATAAACAGTCAGCCATGAAAAATCCAGGGCAGCTGAGACAGAAGAAATTGCATGTGCAAAGGCCCTGAGGTAGGAAAGAGCTTGGCATATACTTTAGAGACAGAATAGAAGCTGGGATCCTGAGTAATAGTGGACAAGGGCAAAAGTGGAACACAATAAGGTAGGAGGCCTAGGGATATACAAATTCATCCCAAGAAATTAGGATTTGATTTGGAATGTGAAGAGAGATATGGGGAGAATTGGGCAGAAAAATGACATAAACAGATGTAAGTTTGTAAAAGACTATTCTGTGGCATTGTGGAACATGAATTGGAGGGGAGCAGGGATATCCCATATGGAGGTTACTTTAATACTACAGGTGAGCAGCATTAATGAATTGAAAGGGGCCACAGAGTAGACACAGAGTAGTAGATTCAAGAAATTTAAAGCAGAATTATAAAGCTTTCTGAGACACTGGATGTAAGGGTAATTAAAAGGAGGTACAATGATTAAGAATAACAGCAAGCTGGTTAGATGGCACCGCTGTTTACTGAGAGGGAGAAAAGAGATAAAAGTCCAGTGTTAGTGATACTTTTTAAAAATGTATTTTGAGATGATTTTGATACATCTAAACGGTAATACCCAATAGAAAGTTGTTACAGATGGTACTTAAAATCCTGGGACTAGCTAAGACCATCTAAGGGTACACTATAGGCAGAAAAGAGGGCATATACCTTAACCTAGCAAAATATCAGCATTTATTAATAATTAGCTGAGTGAAGAAGAAGGAGCTTATGAAGAAGAACAAAATCAAAAGCTAGAGATGAGAAAGGAAAATGAGAAAAATGTGATATCCCAGAAATCCAGAGAATATGGAGATTTGACCAGGAATGGAGAGCTAATTACACACAGGTAAGAAGTAGAGTAATAAGAAGGCTGAAAAGTATCTCTGGGATTTGACAGCAATCATGTTGTGTAATAGTTGTAATTTTATACAAATGGTATTAATACAAGGAAAAATTGCATTAAAATGTAATGCGAAGTTTGGAAGCAACCAAGATATCCCATAGGTGAATGGATACATAAACAGTAGTATATTCAGACAATGGGATATTACTCAGTGCTAAAAAGCAATGAACTATTAAGCCATGAAAAGACATGCAGGAAGCTTACGAAAGAAGTAACTCTAAAAAGGTTACATACTGTATGATTACAACTGTATGACATTCTGTAAAAAAGGCAGAAGTATGGGAAAAGTTAAAAGATCAGTGGTTGCCAGGGGTTAAGGACAAAGGAGGGATGAACAGGCAGAGGATGGAGGATTGGTTGTTAGGGCAATCAAAATACTCTGCATCATACTGCAATGATGGGTACATGTTGTTATAAATTTGTTCAAACCCATAGAATGTACAACGTCAGGAGTAAACCCCAATGTAAATTATGGACTCTGGGTGAAAATGATGTGCTAATGTAGGTTGATCAGTTGTAGCAAATGTACCACTCTGGTGAAGTATGTTCACAATGGGGGATGTTAGGCAGTGTGGGAACAGGGAGTATATGGGAAATCTCTGTACCGTCTGCTCAATTTTGATGTGAACCGAAAGCTGCTTTAAAAATTAAGTCTATTAAAAATTAATGCAAAGTTAGCAAGTAGAGAAAACGATGAACATTTTTTTTTTTTTTTGTGAAATTTGGCTTTTATAGAGAATGGAAAAATGAGAGTGTAATTCAAGGGTGATGAAAGTTAAGAGAGGATGTAGGAGAACATGCTGATTGAATTTTAGGAAAAATCCAGTAGAGGAGATTGATGATATAATACAAGGGAGATTGAATCCTTTGAAAAATTATAGAGGAAAAGATAACTAACACATTTGCAAACAGTGGCCTTTGAAAATAAGTAACAATTTTTCTTTATCAATATTTTTTTTTAATCTTAGAAATATTCATAGAAAACTGTGATGGTTTGGTTTAGCTATCATAACCTGCTTCTGGGCTCTGAGCTAGCTTGCCTGCCTTTGAGCAACTTGACCTTGCTTGCGGGTAAGATAGTCTGGATGATTCTACCCCTTATTTCAAACCTTTTCTTTAGGTCCCTTTTCATAAACTGGAACATGAATCACAGAATTACAGCATGAGCTTTCTTATTCATAAATCACATCATGTCTGGAGTTATATTGTTTTTTATGTATAAAGGGAATTGATTATTATAAAGATGTTCATCTTTTTCAGTTAGATTTTGAAAATCTGCAATATTCTGGCCCATAAGGTACTTACAATACTTCAATGTCTAATTCCTCATTTTGATAACCATGACTGGGAATAGTTTGATATTGTGCGGGGTGGAAAAGAATCCATTAGAGCTAAAATATTTTGTTTACTTCATATTTTTTGGCTAGCCCTGAATTCAAATAGCACATGAAGGTCCCAGATTGACTGTCATAGCCTCCACACTATGATCATTTCTGGTTGTATCCACTTGACCTTCATTGACCTTATTGTGTAAGATCTTTAAAAAAACAATGGGCCAGAAACAGATCAGTAAAATATGCCGCTGCATAATTTGTCAGACAATCTTTATTCCATAGTTTGGAAATCCATAAACTGTGTAGTCTATAGAGGAGTATGCAATAAGAAATAATATGACTTTGGTAACACAAATTATCATCTTGAATTTGGGTATGTTTCACAACCTTAACCTGGACTACTAAGGTTTTATAAGCATAATATCATTTTAACTCTCTTTTCTTCCCTTCAATCTCTTGGCATTTCTTGAAATAGCCTCATTGTTCACAAATTTAAGAAAGCATATCCTGCCAAATGGAGACCCACATGTGGCTCAGTGCGACACTAGGGGAATATGTTACAGCAAGAGAACTAGAGAAGATAGATAAAGGTATAGTTAGGATTGAAGATTTGTTGATGATAAAAAGGGAATAGTTCTTCCTCATAACTTCTTCTCCATATTTTTCTATTTGGATTACAAGACAAAAATGGATCTGCCACTGGGAAAACCCTTAAGTAGTCTTCTAGGAGTATTAACTCAGAAATTGTTTAGGGTAAAAATTAACCATTTAAACCCAAATTTCCGAGAGACACGATAACTTTTGGAGTAAATCAACTTTTAAAGATAAGGAATTTTTTACTTATAAGGAAAAAAACAAAACAAAACAAAGCACTGTAAAATTGAATTTTAGTTGATTATATACATATTTAAATATTTAGGTGGAAGTGTGTTGATTTCAAAATTTTGAAATGCACCAAAAATAACATGAATTGATGAAAATTATAATGCTTGATAGATAGACAAGTGATAAAACAAATATAATACAATGGTAGTTGTATATTACAGGTGATGGGTATAACATTTTTCACAGTAAAGTTCTTCAAACTTTTATGTGTGTTCGCAATATTTTGTAGCAAAAGTTGGGAAAATAAAGAAAATCTGTATTCTAAAAGAAATTAAGAGATTTACTTAGGCAAAGATTAATATTACTGATAATATTTACTGATAGATATCATTAGGTTTTCTTATGCCGAGATATACATTTTTTACCCTCGCTCCAGTGACTACCGCTGATTTAACTCCATCTCTATAGTGTGAACAATCTAATAATTCCCCAAATCTATTTTTTTTTTCTAAAACTTAGAGAAAAGCAGGACATAAAAAAGAGAAGAGAGGCTTTGGATTTTCTCAATCAATACAGTCTCATACATTGATTGATGAGCTGATGGATACATACAGTCAATTTGGTTTGACTTGCTTATTATTTTGGAAGACAAGGCAGCTGGCTGTCCACTTGTCTACACCCTCACAGGGGACAAAGCTTGAAATGTGACCACTGTTGGAAAGAATATGTTTAATAGAGAGTGGTCCCTATAGAATGGTAGAAATATAAGGCTCTAACTTAAAAACTTTGTAGGCTAATTCAGAGTCAAAATTATAAATTTAGTAAACTGTGTCTTTGTTTCTATTCATAAGAAAACTTTTTTCTGTAGTACTGTGATTCCTACCTCTTATATGCCAAAGAGTCCTCTATCCCATATCTTTAGGAAAAAATAAGAATTCCATGTTATGCTATATTTACAGCAGTTACTTATGCTTTGTAGGGAAAAAATAGAAATTACAGAGGAGTAAAAAGAGCATAAAATCTGACAGAGGAAACCATTTTTTTTCACATTTTGAAGTATATTTTTCCATATTCTCTGTATGTATACATTTATAAAATCATTATTTAATAATTTATTGCATTTTCCCCGTTTTAGTTTAGTAGTAACAGGAAAGATGCAAAGTTGGGATAAAGATGGAGATTAAAATTATGCACATTAGAAAAGGAATTTATTTAACCTCAATTAAGGAATAATTTTAACAATGCTGGTCTACTCCAAAGAACAAGTATGAAATGCTTATCTAAAATTTGAGATACAATTATCAATTTTGAAACATGTTTATTTGCTGAGAATTGAATTTCTTCATATAACATGTAATCAAAATTTGACTTTTATATATCTGATTTTTTACAGTTGTGTAGATATACACAATAAAAGCAAATGATTGCCTGTCTATAGATATTTTAATTAGATAGTTATGCATATATATCTTTGGTTACTTGTCCAATCATTTGTTTACTATAAACTCCTGGAAAATAAATTATTAGACCAAAGAGAATGTATGTTTATAAAAATCTCCTCTAAATATAGTTGTTCAAATTTAATTCACACTAACAATGAATATTGTTTTCTATAACCTTACCTCCTAGCCAATATTGGGTATTATCCTGTTTTGTTTTTGTTTTTATTTTTGTTTTTTACCTGAAAGACAACATTCTTCAAAAACTTTGAAGTAGAATATTTTTATTTGTATTTAAATTCCTTTTATTTCAGAATTCAGGTAAAAAAACACCAAGTTAATCCTGTATCTTAGTGTATGGCACACTATCTTCCTTAGTCTATGCAAATTTCTTCATTTTCTTTAAATTAAAATTTAAATGAAGTAATTTCTCCTCCCTTTCCTCATTCTTTACTCTCAACCATTTATCTTTCTAATTAGACAACTTCTTCTAATGTGTTTATTTTTTATTACGTGCTTATCTTTTTGTGTTTTTCTTGCCCATGCCTTTTCGATATATATCCTGTTTTTACTTTTCCATTTAGCATTCTGTTTTTAAGATCTATCAATATTCCTATTAATTTTTTGTTATCCATTCTTCTAACTGCTGTGCTTTACAATGAAATTCCATCTCATTGTATCCACACAGTTTTCTGCTGTTGAGAAACAAAGGTCACATCCAAACCCATCACTTCAGTGCCGCAATGAACATCCTCATGCAAGCCCTGTCATGCAGAATTGTGAGAACCCTTTGGGGATGTATGCCCAGGAGCAGATGTGCTAACTCCTGAGCTGGAAACAGTGGCAGCATTCACATCCCCACCAGTGGTCCATGAGGACTCCACCCTTCCCTGCCATTCTCGTGGATGTAAGAAGGCAGTAGAGCACAGTGCTTCCTCTTCTGACACATCAAAACAATATTCAAGGCCTAAATGAGTTCATAAAAAGAATATTCTTTAAAGAGTCCCTGGTCTGTAGTAATTGCTCAAAAAATTAACTAATATTACTAATATTTTCACCCTCATTGCTATAAACAATTAAAAAGATAAACAGAAAAAATTTTTATGCATATATCAAATAAATAAAACATGGCCTCTGTTCCTTCTTATTCTAAATATAAATAATTTTGCCTAAGTCAGCATTTGCTGTTGATCAAGGTTTAACATTCTGAATATTTCATATTACCATATCCCATTTTAAATGGCTCATTAAGGTCTTTTCTGACATTATTACCAGGCTCAAATAAGCTTTACATCTGCATTTGAAACACTGGCTCTAATGGCACAGTCTCTTATTTAGACCAATCTTCCCTTCATTTCTTGACATTGAGAAAGACCAAATTAATATATTTGGAAAAATGCCCAACTAGAAACAGATTTAGAAGTATATAAATTTTTCTAATGCAATATTTAAAATGCCTAAAGTCATCTTTTTCTGTGACATTTAAGATGGTAGCTCTTATATTTTCTTTAATCAAACCAATAAAAATTTTATGTAAATGCTTAAGTTGACATTTTAAATATTATACCTAATAATATTGTTATACTATTGATTTAAGTTTAATATTATAAGAAATATTGAGAAAAAATATTAACGTTTATCCCTTTTTTAAAAAGTTGCTTTTCAACCTTGTTTTCATATCTCAAATTTTTAATTTTAATGATTTTGTTTTATATGTATAGTTATCTACCTATATAGTTTTATATACACACTCATATATACATATCCATTTATTTGATCTTAGATATTAAATAAAGGTCAATGACATAGCAAAAGGTGCTGTATCAGTGAAGATAAGCAAAGTTAGGTCAGTGGTTTAACAAAACAATAGCTTATTTCTAACTCACACTGAATTTCTAATGTGGGTCTGCAAGGCTCTGCTCATAGCCATTATTCAGTGAGCCAGGCTGATGGAAGTTCCATCCATTGTGAATTGCATCATTTCCTCTCTCACACTCCAAACAGTTCTTTGGAGTCCTAACCTCTAGTACTCTACAATGTGACCCTATTTGAAAAGAGGGTGGTTGTAGACATAACTAGTTAAGATGAGGTCATACAAGAGTAGAGTGGGCCCCTAATCCAATATGACTTGTGTTCTAAGAAGACAGCATGTGAAGACAGAGACACCTGTGGGAAATGCCATGTGAAGACAAGAGATTGGAGTTAAGTAGTTCCAAGCCAACACATATTGCCAACAAACCACCAGAAACTAAAAAGAGGAAAGGAAGGATTCAACTATAGTTTTCAGAGGGATCATGACTTTGGCAATACCTTCATTTTGGACTTCTATATTCTAGAACTGTGAAATAATAAATTTCTATTGTTTTAAGCCACCCGATTCATGGTACTTTGTTACTACAACCCTAAGAACCTAATATTCATGGGCTTCCGGGATTGCTGAGATAGGAAAACAGATATCTGGTAAATCACACACTGTCAATTTTATCTTCCACCCAGAAACGACATGGGTAATTTCCATTTAAATCACATTGGCCACAGCAAGCCACATGGCCCTACTTAACTTCAAGATGTTTCTAAGAAGAATAATATGTGGTAAAAGAAACTTGAATTATACAGAAAATACATGCATTAGTAAGAGTGTGTTTTCTAAAGTTTATGTAAAAATCGACTCATAAACATCTAGAAGAATTCCTTCTTTTTTCCTGGAAGAAAACTGGCATTTTAGGGTGATTTTAGAGTATGTTATTTACCTAAGCTTTATTTCATGTGCTTTATTTCATGTGCTATACTAAGACACTACAGTGCAAGAGAAATTTTCATGAGATTTGAAGAGAAGTAGAGCAGCAGCCATGATTCTGATAGATGTTGCAGGGAACCATTACATCTGACATATAATACAGTGCCCCAGATTTGCTAATTCACACTGTGGATGTGGAGCAGCAGTTCACCAGTCAGAGAGGAGAGACAGAGTTTAGGTGATCAACGGAGTTTGGACACTGGTCCATTTTACAGTGGGCCCAGTATGTCCTTGAGCCCACCAATTGCCTACTGCTTCTTGTCCAGTTCC
Organism: Varecia variegata; assembly: GCA_028533085.1. Taxonomy (NCBI): domain Eukaryota; kingdom Metazoa; phylum Chordata; class Mammalia; order Primates; family Lemuridae; genus Varecia; species Varecia variegata. Next base: position 55,305,838 of record CM052441.1, read on the forward strand.
AGGAAGCAAACTCAGAGTAGGCAAACTCAGCAATTGGAATAATTAAAAGAAGTTAACACATTTGCAGACTTAAATATTAAGAGAAAATAATGAATTTTATATCTAACCTAAATAATTAGTTAAAATATAAAAGAAACATAATTTTCAAAAATATGGAAGCATAAATAAATCTAATAAAAATATGCAAGAATTTTCCACAGATAAGTAATATTTTAATAATTGACAATTAGAAGATGGAGAAGTATATTTATGGATCATAAAAATCAATGTTGCACTTATCAATTATCAACTTTTCCTCAACTCAATAAGGAAAATGGTTAATGGATTCTAAACTGCATATGGAAATGAAAAGGGCCAAGAAACTCTCTAAGAAGTACAAGGTGTAGGATTTTCTTCAAGTAAATTAAACATTAATAAAGCCAAAATAATTAAGAAAATGTGATATTGCTGCAGGGTATAGAAAATGCTGAGAAAATTGCTAGTGTAATTACAAATTGTTACAAATATTTTGAGAAAAACATTCACAACATCTCATATATTTGAATAAACTTACACCCTTACCCAGTAAATTTTACTCCTAGGTATATCCCCTATGGAAATGCATTCTTATGTGTACAAAGGTAATTGCACAATTTTCATGACAGCTTTATTTAAAATGGTGCTAAATTGGGAAAAAAACTAAATGTCAACAAACAGTACAATAGATAAATATATGTATCATATTTATAATATCGTAATGAAAATAAATAGATGTTCCTGAAAATATAATGTTTAGTGAAAGAAACCAGATATAACACTATAACTATCATTATGATTTTATTTATTTACAATTCAAAAATTAGCAAAACAAAATAAAAAAATTTAGGCATGCATGATTAGACAATAAAACTGTAATCCCAGCAATTTGGGATGCCAAGACTGAAGGATCATTTTCGCCCAGGAGTTCAAGATCATCCTGGGCAACAATAGACCCTATTGCCAAGCAAATAAATAAAATATGTTAAAAAATGGGTATCAGAACTTTATTCAATGCCGTTAATGAGTGCAGTGATATGAGAATTATGAATTGAGCAGTAGCTGCAGCAAAGTGAAGGTAACTATGGATCTCAACAGGCATGGCCTCAGTGGAATATCTCTACAGAGTGAGAAAACCAGTCTGATTTGACTTGGTTTGAAAGAATGTGATTTGAAGAAACAATATATTTAAGTAAAAATGTCCCTATATAAATGCATTTTAAAATTATTTGCCTTCTAGAATATTGCTTTTTTGTGGAACATTCTCAACGTATGACCAGAACAAAGGGTGTCAGACCTATTCTTCCTTATCATGGAAAGCCGACAGGGAAGAATTCACTGTTGTAGAGTCTTTCTAAGGTACAAGTATCTGCCATTTCTGGGGCATATTGTACTGTGATCCTTCTGACCATAAGAAGGAAGCTTCAAACACCAAAGAAGAGGCAATAGTCACAGAATTAAACAGGAGTATTTTTTAAATAAAATATAAAGTTGTATCAGCTTTCCTTAGTTCCTTTTTTCTTCCATCAGTTCTACCAGTTTAAAACTTATATGTTCCATTTCTACTCTAGTACAGTGGTCCCCAACCTTTTTGGCACCAGGGACCAGTTTTGCCGAAGACAATCTTTCCATGGACCAGGGGTGGGGGTGGGGGGAAGGAGGCGGAGCTCAGGTCTTGATGCTTGCGTTGGGGAGTGGCTGTGAATGCAGATGAAGCTTCGCTAGTTTCTGGTCTCACCCCCGCCCACCTCCTGCTGTGCAGCTTCCTAAGTTTCATGGAAGGTAATTTTTCCCTGGGGGCTGGGGGAGGGTAGGATGGAGAGGGGGAAAGGCGGAGCTCAGGCCGTGACACAGCCGAGTTCCTAACAGGCCCGGTGGGCAGCCGGGGAATTGGGGACTGCGGCTCTAGTAGTTAGCCCTAAAATGTTAGCTAATATACTTAAACTTATAGTTTCCTAATAACTGGAGAGCCTTTTATTTAGATTTTCTTGTTCTCTACATTCACTTTGGTCTTCTTCCCATCTGTCATTTTCAAACCATCTGGAATTTAATTGAATATTCTCATTTTAAAATAAATTTTTTTTGTGAACAGTATTTATTTGACAAAATTGTATTACTAATTTCTTTGCCTTGATGGTTCTTTGAGAGAAGTTGTTTGCAAAGTAAATTTCCTGGGCCCTTCTCTATCTGAAAATTTCTTTCACTCTCATTCTTGAGAGATCTTTGATTGGGTTGAGAATTTGTAGTTTAGCATTTTGAAACCGTTGCTCCTTTATCTTTCTACACCCAGGGCTACTATTAAACCTTTGGTCAATGAGTTTTTCTCCTTCGAAGGTCACTTGATTTCTTTTTCCTTGATTGTAGTAGGTTCTGAGTTTTCTCTTTATATTTTTATCTTAGAAATTTATTACACATCTATCTATTCAATTGGGTGGACATCTTGGCTAGTATTTTCTCAAATATTAGCACATAGACATTTTTGTATCTTCCTCTCTACATATTTCTACTAAAATAGGAAGAGACTTTGACTCTTGTCTTCCATGTATCCATTTTTTTTTTTTTTTTTTATGCTTCTCATCTCTTTATCCTTTGTGTCAGGTGTCTTGGGACATTTCCCCAGCCCAACATTGAAGCTAACAGTTTCTAATCCACTGAAATTACTCTTTCTATCTCAAAATGGTTCTGCATTAAGTTGTTGACAATGTTTTCTATCATTCCCAACAATTGTTAATGAGGAGAAACTGCCCTGTTTGTCAAATCTGCTGTCTTAAATCCAGTGTCATTGCTTATTTTTGTTTTTTTCTATCTTTCATTTTACCAAGATATAACTGGAGTTGAACAGAAAAATAGAAAAACAATAAAAACAGATGATTTTACTGTCAAAATACAATAAGTTGCAAACATAAATGACTGATGCAGCAATATTCAATAAAGGACTGTCACCCACAACATGATATGAACTGTCCTAGGCATTTAAGATATACTAGGGAACAAAATAGGAAAAAAAAAAAATATTTTCCCTCCTGAAGGCATTCTAATCTATTTTCTCGTATGTTACTAACACAGTTTCTGTGATATGTTATTTTGATAATATGGATGTTTTAAATAACACTGATTAAAAATTATTCATTATTGTATATTCATTGATCAGCAATGTTTACTGAATAGTCACATATAAGTCACTGTGCAAAATTTTATGGGGACTACAGAGATCATCAAAGGAAAATACCTCATCAAAAGCTCAAAGCCAGTATATCTTAAAACTATAATATAAAAAATGTATATATATATATATGTGTATATATATACACACATATATGTGGACCAACTACCAATTATATGCATATTGATTTTAAAAATTTATTTACAATAAATTTATGTTAAATTTTAGTTATACTATTTTATGCTTAATAAAAATACATACAAACTATAAATTTTATAACCATAAGAAAGGTATAATAAATAAAATATATTTTAAGAATTTATTAATGTTATAATAATTTGCCATCAAACTTTAAATTATCTTTCATATTCTGGACCCTTGGGTTTTAGTCCTTTTGCTAACCAGGTACTTTCAAACTACCACTGGATATTTTGAGAAATGTGTTTTGTCTGTGACCCCTATTCCCGTTCTCAGGACTCTGTTCCTCTGTACCCTTCTAATGGTGCCATCACCAGGAGCCTGTTCTTCCTGCCTCATAGGACCTCATGCTGACCTCTACCACCTGGGGTTTGTTATTTGCATCGTTCTGGCCCAATAAAATATATATCATCTCCTCTAAACTCTGAGTGTCAGCATTTTGATCTTGCAAATTATTTACCATCTAATGTGATAAAATAATCTGTACTGAAGGTATAGGGTTACAAGGAGCAACTACTGAATAATCCTAACATTGAGTTTCTAGATTCAATGCCATTGTCTTTAATAAATTAAGTCTAAGAATAAGAATAGCAGGCAAAAATCTAATCTTGCTATTCTTCCCAGTCAATAAAAAAGATGTATTTGGAACAGAACAAAATGACATTGTATTTCCTTTATTTTTTATTATTGGTGTTGAATATCTCTTTTTTAACAATATACCTTGAATGATACAAGTTGAGTATCTCTTATTTGAAATTCTAGGGATCAGAAGTATTTCAGATTTTTTTTGCATTTTGGAATATTTTATATATATAATGAGATATCTTTAGGATGGGACCCAAGGCTACATAAGAAATTCACTTTTGTATCTTATACACATAGCCTGGAGGTAATTTATACAACATTTTTAATAAATTTGTACATAAAATGAAGTTTATGTACATTGAACCACCAGAAAGCAAAGGTGTCACTATCTATGGTACCCATGTAGACAATCTGTGGTTGTTTGGAATCACCATCATTTCTGACTCTGAATTTACATGATATTGATAAGTAATCATTTTCTTACACTTATTCATACATAAATACTTAATAGTAAACAATATGACTTATCAATAATACAGTGAAAAAATAATGTGTTCAGGATAACTGAGCCTCACAGAGCATCATCAGAATACCTGACAACAGCAACAACAAACAATGGCAAGTTTTCTATTTCTCCCTACAAGGCTGTGTTTTGATTAAAAGGTTACTGTACACTTTTAATCAAAAGGTTACAGTGTACAGTAAACTTCTTTTCTGAAGAAATTTCAGAAGCAGTTGAGGAACCAAGAAGCAGGATAAGGAGGAATTCTATCCGATGCCTTTTTAAATGTTTACTCCAGAGTCATCTCCTCACTAACAACGGTTTTTGCCTTAGAAGTCTCTCTTTGATTTCATAAACTGACGTGACTTTTTGGTTCTGGTATGAATGTACATGGCTCTAATCCTTCAATAAGCCCATCACACAATTTCACCATGTTGTCTGTAGGCATGTTTTCTACAGTGCTGACATAATCTTTATTATCACTATGATCATGATCACCTTGATTCAGAAACATTTAGGCTATTTCACCTTAAATCTGTGAATGAATAACTGCAACCTCATTATTGATGTTAAAAACTTTGATATCTACTTCTTCCAGCTTATTGACAGACTCTGAATGTATATTTTTTTTTCATATGCAAGAAGGTCAGACATTGTTTTTTTTTCTCATTTGACATATGGAGTTCTTCAAAGTCACCACCTTGTTTATTATCATCATTCAGCATAATTGTAGGCCAGAGATCATTCCAGGCACGCACAATTGTGTGTTTAGTCACTGTGTTCCAAGCATTGGTAAAAGCATGAACAGCATCCTTCATGTTAAACTTCCTTTGAAAACTTTCCAAACCCATGCCTCTGTTCACTGCATCTAGCATGCTGTTATTCAAGAAAGTGTTTTTATATTTATTCTTCATTGATCTAAGGGTGCCCTGGTCACATGGATGAATTAATGAAGTCATATTTTGGGGAAAGTACATGGCATGACCCTTTTTAATGAGAATTTCAGCTGGAAGATAAGAACAGTCATCAAGGAATAACAAAATTTTTTAAACATGATCCAGTCCAGCTTCTGTGCTCTGAGCATGATCCCATGCTACAAAATGTTTGCAAAATGAATCAGAAAAGATCTCTGGTCATCTCATCATTTTTGTTAGCATAATAATTGGTAAGAAATTCACTCCTTGAAAACAGTGGGGACTCAAGCTTTTGCCTATCACAGCAAGTTTAGACTAATGCATACCTGCTGCATTAGCACATCCCAGCAGTTATTTTGTCCTTGATATTCTTAATTGCTGTAGCAGCTACCTCATCAGCTGTCATCTTTCTAGGACAACAACATCAAAATAGTCGTGTTTCATCAGGTTTATAGATTTGTTCTGGCTTCAGATTTTTATCAGTGATGGCCTTGGCAAACTCATCATGAACTTATCTGCTGCTTTGTGATCAACAGATGCTTTATCAACACATTTTAAAAAATTTAATGCTGTGTATTTTAGTAAATTTTTTCAGACAGCCTGTTGAATATTCACAGTTCCCTTTAATTTTCAATTCATCATGATAGATCTTTACATGTTTTATGATTTTGTGATATGTGTTTCCTGCAATGCTGACAGATCCCCATGTTTAATACACAATTGAGATCATTTTTAGATTCATGCAATGTTTTTCTAGTTTTCATTAACTTCTTTTTGACACCTTCAGCATAGAACTTCAACAGTTTATCCTTCTGTTTCTTCAGGTCATGTATGGTGGTCATTCTAACATCATAATCTTCTGTAAAATGTTTTACACTTATACCACTGTCCAGTTTCTCTAAAAGATTTCCTTTTTTGTGCTATAGATATACCACAAATGCTTTCTCTTTTTCTTGACACTGTTAGTCATAGGGGTATCTGCAGGCCCTTTTGACATTTTCAACAATATATTTACATCACAGAGCAGAGGAAAAGAAAGGAGAGGAAGGAAGGAAGGAAGGAAGGAAGGAAGGAAAGGAAAGGGAAGGGAAGGGAAGGGAAGGGAAGGGAAGGGAAGGGAAGGGAAGGGAAGGGAAAAGAAAAGAAAGAAAGAAAGAAAGAAAAAGAGAAAGAAGGG